>CM046860.1:38292532-38718520 GCA_025617745.1 Heliocidaris erythrogramma
AATTGGGGGTTTACGTACTCGTGCATTAGTGATCTGACGACTGTCGAGCCTTGTGTATGGGCATAGTAGAAGAGGGTGTAGAGGTAGGGGAGCATTCGGTATCTGATATGAAGTATATCTCGGATGTGTTGAGCGAATTCCTGCCCGTAGTACGGAGGATCCTGAGGCTGTTTAAGACGACAAATTGTTAAAAACGTTAAAAAGAATATGAAGGATTCCTGAAGATTCAGAAAACTTGTAGATAAAGAGAGCAAGGGGCTGTAATGCATCGCCTGCCAATAGCCAAAAGGGAAGGGCGGACTCAGTGGGACTGTCATTCGGTTGGGGAACGGTCATATCCTTAGTGACCTACCCATGAACCAATGAACAGATGAACTACAAATCGACATAGTCTGCAAGCACAGACCCTAATTTGACACTTTATCAGAAAATCATTGTATCTTGAGAGAAGCCTAACCCAGCTACCTACTGGTCGTAGCAGCTATATTACAGGGCCTATGGTAGTCTTACAGTGCATACACTCTTTTACGACTGACCAGGGTTTGTGCCTGCAAAGTAAAATCGATCGGACTTCAAGTCAATATTGTGTGGTCAGTGGGGAAGACTCCCAATGGCCATTCCACCGCTACAGAATGGCGTTGATTCTGGAGGTTAAAAATCACTTTGGAGTTGATGCCGTTCTTGCTCTCCACAGGCAATACAAGGTTTCTTGAAGTAATTTCTGCGGTTATTTATCGGGAAAACAACGAAGTGCAGAGTACAGAAATTAATATTCCCCAAGTTATTGAAAATGGGGAAAATATGGGAAATTGAATAACAAAATTGGTTTTCAGGGCTTGAAATTGTTTTTGGCACTATTCATTCGTTACCTGGTAATTGAGACCATTGTGATTTCTTGCGTACGGGTAGAACGCCCCCACTTGATGCCATCTGCGACAGAGATCTTCTGGACTGTCGTTGAAAAAGCCGCATATGTCGGCTCCAACCTGACAAGGAAACAAAGAAAAATAAAAGAGGTGGTTTAGAATCAGATAAAAGGGTTGTCTCCGAGAGACTGGTGAATCATATTCAAATTAAAGAGAAAACACAAGATGGTTAAGAAAATAATTTAAAAAAAAAAGAAATGAAAGAGAGTATAGGAACAAAAAAAAATTGGGAACGGAATCAGAAGTACGAAAGCATATACAAGGGGAAGAAGGGAATACGCTTTAAAGTAGAAAAGAAAATGAGAGAGGACAGAGGCTGAAGAAAAAATCCCAGCAGATCCATCTTTTTTGTGTTTGAAACAGTGGTACTTACGTGAGGTACACCAAAGAGATTAAACTCAAGCGTTCCTATAATAATAACAAAGTAAAAGTAAAGAAAGAGAGAAAAAATTGAACAGACGTTTAGAGCTATTAAATGACTACATAAAAAACGATGCGTTTATTTATATCATTCCCTGCAGATTTAGTCTCTTTACTTTTATCACATATTTGGATAGTTGTCTTATATATTTCATCATATGTTACATACTGCCCTGAATTGAGAAACTTGAATCTATTTCTTTTTTTCCTCCACTTACTCTACATAGGTCACTTTGATTTTTTTTTCTGTTTGTTTGTTATTGTACTGTTCATGACGCTAATCAAATGTGAACAGGTGGTTCCTTAAAAAGAAGGTTGAGTTTTGGTAAAGGTGAAAACTAATTTGTGAGCTTTCTCATTCTTTTTATGTCAGCGTGGAAGAATATCTCAGAAATATGCCCCCATATTTGAAACATGTCAAGAAATAGCTAAAAATTTGGGACCAAACTTTCTTGCCACATTTGAGTATTGGCCCATATACTGTACGCATTATGTGTAGTGCATGTGACCTTCTTTAAGATCGAGCTAGTTCATGATTCCAAAACCTCACAGTAGGGCCTATACGCAGTGGCGTATCTAAGGGGGGCAGAGGGGGCACGTGCCCCGGGCGGCACTTGCAGGGGGCGCAAAAAACGCAAAAAAGAGAAAGAAAGGGGGGAGAAATACAAAAAAAAATGTAATGGCTTTGAGCGTTATTTGCGCCCCAGCCAAGGACAAAATGGGTCGAATAATCACGTTCCAGATCTATTTCGCCCCCCCCCCCCCCCATGGCGCTATTAAAGTGTTAACCATTAATTGACTCTAGTTGCTTTGCCGCCCCCCTGCCCCCCCCCCCCCCGCATAAGGCAGGAGCTTGTTAAATTTTGCGCCCCAGATGGGATATAAGTGCATAAAAAGCACTTTCAATGTATAGAACATTCGAAAGAAATCATAAATTTGCCTTGCAATTGCCTTCCTCAAATATATTTCTTTGGGGTTTTCATTCATTTTGCGCCCTCAAAACAGGAATGTTCAAAATTTCCCAAAAAATCTATTGCTAGGTCGCTGTATTTCATTGTATTTTTTTTCTTTGTAAGGGTAAAATACATAAGAAATTTCAAGTTGAGGGGTGAAAAGGAAAAAAAATTCTGCCGCTCGGTCGCGTTGCTCCCTTGCTAACTCATCAAATTTGGGCTAACAACCCCGGGTAATGTGCATCAAACACAATTTTCACGTAGTGCCATCATTTCTAAATTAAAAACGCTCATTAATCTGAGGTTGGGCATGGGGGGGGGGGGGGGCAGCAGATTTGATAGTTTGCCCCGGGCGCCAGAATACCTAGATACGCAGCGCCTATACCATGTATACGCTATTTCTTTTGTGTCGCATAATCGATCTTTCCTAATTGCTTCCAGGCAGTTTCGTTCAAAATGTAATCGCATGACCAAAATTAAGGTTGGATTTCCCTTGTTTTAAAACTTACCAATTATGGAATATCTTAGCTGGGGCCAGTTGGAGCCATTATCCCCCAGCCAGTGACCTCCGTACATCCCGCTGCTCGGCACCGTGGATCGGGTGACTACGAGGCTCCTCTCCCCAGTTAGATTCTTTACAGCACTGAGAGGAGTGATCGAGAGATAAAGCGCAAAAATAGATGTTGATGAGAGGGAGGGAAAGAGAGAGGGGAGAGGGGAGAGGAAAGACGGAGAGAGATAGAGAGAGACTGGGAGAGAGAGAGAGAGGAGGAGGGGGAGAGAGGGAGAGAGGAGGAGGGGGTGGGAGGAAGAGAGAGATATAGAGAAATTATTAAAGGAGATGAGAGAGTGGAAGGAGTGAGTGAGGAAGGACAAAGTATAAAATCCAGCTATGTTCGTGACAAGGGAATCTCATAATACAAAACATGCAATCATTTTTATGCAAACATTATGAACTTTTCTGTACAAGATATTCAACGCATATGGCGTAAGAAACAGTCAGGTACGAAGAGAATTTGATTTTCAGATGATCTTACAGTGTAGTAGAAATAATTTCCTATTAATAATTGTTTTAAGGAAATGCTTTACATGTAGGAAAAAAAGAAAAGGGATTACTTTCGCTTGACATGATTTTATTTTTGTTAAACGTTTATAAGAACTGGCCGTTTCTGAAAATTGTATATTGAACTGCAATGTCTATTGGACGAGTTGCAACAAGAAATAATAAAATCTTCTTACTCCAGAGTTGGTATAGTCTGACTCCATCCGTAAAGGCTGTGCATGTTGTAGTGTATATCCTTCGTGCCTTCGTTGAAATGCTGAATAGAGTTCATACATATCGTCTTGTCATATATAGGTCCTCCCCAGGAGATTTCTGATAGAAAAATAGCGAAATTCCTATCAAAAACTAACCAGACATCTCAAGGGACTCACGTAGACATTTTCTTTTTCCTTTTTAGAATAAGTGCATGTAAATATTCATCTGAAGCGAATATACATGTAGCAGAAAAACAAGCGGCCCTGACCAACTGTTTGCTCTATTCAAAGATAAGCATAGGCGTGCGAGGCGGGGGTGACCCCTCCTGAGAATTTTGTAAAATTCGGGCGGCGGGGACTGCATCCGAATATCCTCACATTTGTTAGGGTAGAAGGTTGCCCGAGTATCATAATTTTGGGGCAGCGAGGTAGCATTTTATTTCTTTTAGTGTGTTTGGATGACGACATTTTTGTTGATTACCATACTAACAGACTAAGGTGTCAAATGTTTTGCTCACTCGCTGTGCTGGCTGGTAAAAATTAGAAACTGGAAAAGTGGATAGTTAAACAAGAGGAATCACCCCTGGGGTAGGGGTAGGGATAGGGGTAGTGTTAAGGTCGTAACCCCTAAGTTCTTAGGCTGATACTCATTTGGCCGCCACTGATGTGGTAAGGTTTAGGGTTAATCATAGGATGTGATCGATTCAGGATTACAATTTGCTGATGACAATATCTATGCAAATGGATGCAAGAAAACACATAATTATAATAAGGGGCAATAATGACGTGTTACGTTGAAATCGGTTGGGACTCGAAACTTACGGGGAACATACGGCGGGTAGTCATATGGGTTGTCGTTGCATCCATCAACCGAACCGTGGACGAAGTTGGCAGGTTCGTTCATGTCCTGAAGAACAGAAATATATTATAGCAATCACTGTGAACATGACGGACAAAAAGAGTGGACAAAATAGACAACTCCTCATTCTACCCTCCACAATCGCTCCGGTGGACAAAAGAACCTCCCTTCATTGCTATTACGTAAAATAAGTAGAACAACTGAATATGTATGTGACAACTGTTCTACATATGTTTACAGAATAACAGTGAAGGGATGTTCTTTTGACTTCCAGAACCATTGTGAAGGGGAGAATTAGGGGTTGTTTATTTTGTCCACTTGTGATTTTCCACTATCGTCCAAATTAGGGGATTATGGCGTATGGATTTGAGTATTCGACAGGGGGCACATTCACTACAATGTTAAGTTAAAAAGGGAAAAAAATATTTGTGGCCACGATTATTCTGATAATTCTAATCACTCATATCATTGAACAAAAAAACGTATTAGCTCACACAATTGTGATGACAATAACAATCAAGCAAAATAAAATTACATTAGACTTAATCCATAATTAGTAAATACAAAAATATATAGTTTGGAACGTCCTTTCTAAACAATAATATATATACATATATATATATATATATATATATATATATATAATATATTTGACTAACGGGTACATTAAGTCGACACCTAACAATGCAGTTTATTCCGTCATAATAGCGACCCCTACATTAGGTCGACAGTTGGTACATTAGGTCGACAGTTGAACAAAGAAAAATAACAAAAACTGTCATCCTAATGTACCCGTTAGAGTTGCTCTTGTGAGCAGATTACCATTTGTGAGAGGGGTGTGTCGGAGTGTGTGTTGTGTGTATATGGGTGGGGTGGGGTGGGGAAGGGGGGGGGGGAGTAAGTTTAAGTGCAGAAAGTAAGTTCTTTTTAATTTATCCCCCCACCCCTTTTAGTTTTAGGATTTCAAGTTCCTCCAGCTTCTTCTTAGTTTCGCTTGTTTTGTTATTAAAATATTTTGAATATAATTATTGTTAAGGATATTGCTTATATTTGTTACATGTACATTACGTTATGTTTACTTGGAGTTATGACGTGCTTTATATCTTGTGCATGTATTTGGTTTTATATTTACTATTATGTTATGTTGTACATGTATATATGAGTACTTCAATTAGAGGAATAAACAAAAACACTAGGTCTGACGAAAAACAAATTCTCGCCACCCCCCCCCCCCCCCCCCCCCCCCAGGTCTGCCTTTTCCAAAAGTTGACAAACCTGCACTTGTTTTCCCCGGTTCTTAGAGTGGTGGGAGGCACTTCTTAAGGGCTGACGTCCCGTCCATATTTCATAAATTCATTTTTAAACATTGAGTCGGCCTAATAATTCCGCCCACCCATGAAGCGGGTTTGTAGCTTCATGCCCAGGCCAGCCAACCCATACCCTTTCCCTGTGAAGGGGAGGTATACCAAAGAACAGCGTGGCCATAATATATCCGCATGCATGGATGGCTTCACTGTATAGTACAGTATTATACACACGTGTTAGATCGTTCGCACGTACATGTACAGGTCATACAGGTACATTACGCATATAGTTACATCATTTGAAGCTTCATGGTCACACACACACGACGTTCGCTACCGGTACGGTATAGTCTGCAAGCACAGACCCTTCGAAAATATTTCCACTATGATTATGAATACATATAATGATATAATCCCTTCTCCCCTCGCGCTGGGGGTGATGGGATGACAATGGAATGGGGGGGGGGGGGGGGGGTTTGGAGTAGTAGGGGAAAGTCAATCCGTCGGTCCTCCCAAGAGACCCATCGTAGGGGGCCATAATCCCCCTGAAAATAAAATGACAAATTCATTTTTTCTCATTTTTGCATCCTTTACAGGGGACGTACCGCTAATTATGGATGTTATGTTTTCATGGCCTTAATTTCTCTGAGTATTAAACCACAGAAACATGGCAAGATCAAATCGCTCCCTCTAGGTCTATGCATGGATATTCTACTCGAACATTATTATATCCATATCATCAATTTTCATTGATGAAAAGATGAAAATGCATTTTCTTCAGAACTCATGCAAGCTTTGGATAAATAAGACATACTCACATGATCAGGGGCGGATCCAGAATTTAGTATAAGGCGGGGAAAACAAGTGCAGGTTTGTCAACTTTTGGAAAAGGCAGACCTGGGGGGGGGGGGGGTGGCGAGAATTTGTTTTTCGTCAGACCTAGAAAATTCGCTCAGGAGGGAGTGGTTATTCGGGTCCCTCCATAATTCTCTGACAAGCAAAAAAAAAGAAGGTTTCATTCTAAAAGGGGGCGGGGGCACAATCGACAAAAGGGCGGATCGTCTATGGTCAAAATGCATACTTTCCTGCCGAAGGGGGGGGGGGTAGGGCACGGCCCGGAAGTACCCCCCCCCCCCCCTGGATCCGCCAACGGGACATGTTGTAAATACTTCTTGGTAAAAATAACTTCACCCGACTTTTTTATTTATTCACTTGATTATTGTAACAAAATATACGGTACGGTGATTAATCATAACCTCAGCTAGCGCCCGTGAATGTTCACGGGCTGCTTCTGCTAGTATAAATATATATATATATATATATATATATATATAGTTCAAAAGTTCTGCGACGGAGTTTAATAAGTAGACAGAGACACAGAATAAATTACTCCGTTAGACACAAGGGTTCAATATTTCGCCTATAAGGCTTCTTCAGGAAATGATACCAAGTACAAACAATGCACCAAGGATGTAGTTAGTGCACAGCGCGTAATTATTGTCAAAACAACAAGCGTACATAAACAACAGAGTCAAGGCGCGAGAAAGAGAGAGAGAGAGGGGGAAGAGGGGAAAGGAGACACAGAGAGAGAGGGAGGGAGACAGACAGACACACACACACACACACGCACACACACACACACAGTGATGAAGAAAGATAAAGAAAGCAAAGGATAGGAAGAAAAGAGAGAGAGAGTGAAGTAAAGGAGGAAGAGAATAAGGAGAGAGCGACAGGGGAAAAAAGGTGGGAAGAAAGAGGATAGAGGGTTTGAAAACAGAAAAGGAAGACAAAAAGGAGAAAAGAAAAAGAAGAAGAAAAGAAAGAAAACAAATGAAAATAGAGGGGAGAGAAGAAAAGGAACGAAAGAAGAAAGAGAGAGAGAGAAAAAAAGAAAGAAAAGAAACAAGGGAAGAGAACAAAAGCAAAGTACAAAAGGAGGAGGACGGGATCATCTTTCAGCTTGGCACGCTCCAACCTCATGGTATAAATACCAGTTTCCGTTCATTTCCTTCTTCGTAATTTTGTAATGCTTCTTTCTTTCTCCTTCCTTTTTGTACTTTGCTTTTGTTCTCTTCCCTTGTTTCTTTTCTCTCTCTCTCTCTCTCTCTCTTTCTTCTTTCGTTTCTTTTCTTCTCTCCGGGGGGAAGTGAGAGAAAAAAAGCCTAAAAAGTTGCTACGAGTCGTTATCTTCCTATCCAAATTTGCTAAAACGGCAAAGTTTTCGCGCTTCGCGCGGGAAGGGGATACTCCCCTTTATCTTTCTCTCAAATTTGCCAGAATGTCAAAATTTTCGCGCTTCGCTCGGGAAGGGGGAAACTGCACCCCACCCCCCCCCCCCCACCCCCCCCCCCCCCATCCTTGCGCACCCACCGCTGTTAAATACAGTGCTGTATTGTGTCCAAATAATTGAAAAGCATCGAACTAAATTTTCGCCTGAAAAAGGTGCAACACGAGCCGTCATGTTTCTTTCATATCTTGTCAGGACGTCAACGCTTTCGCGCTGATCGCGCGGGAAGGAAGAAACTCTCCCCTCGATCCCTGTGCCCCCCCCCCCCCCCCCGTTGTTATTATAGTGCAGTATTTCCGTCTAAGAAAAGGTGCTACGAGCCGTTATCTTTCTCTCGAATTTGCTCAAATGTCAAAGCTTTCGCGCTTCGCGCGGAAAGGGGGAAACTCCCCCCTCCCTGCACCCCCGTTGTTACATTTAGTGCAGTATTTCACCCAAATAATTATAACTGAAAAGCAGTCAGAGCGTCGAACTAACTTTCCGCCTAAAAAAAAAGGTGCTACGAGCCGTTATCTTTCTCTCGAATTTGCTCAAATGTCAAAGCTTTCGCGCTTCGCCCCTCCCTGCACCCACCCCCCTGGGGAGCACGCTCTGCGTGCTCATCAGCAATTTCGTACGCTTCGCGTGCTCAACCGCACCCCCTAAAATGAAATCCTGGCTACGCGGCTGAGGCAAGTAGAGAGTTCCAGAGAGAAGGGGCAATTGTAGAAAAAAAGCACGAGCACCATATTTTGTGGAAGTGCGAGGTCCAGGAGTTAACTGCATTGTAGAGGATACTTGGGAGCTTGCCCATTCAGAATTTTTGTACGTAAGCAGAAGAACTTTAAAAGATATACGGTGATGTATGGGAAGCCGGTGGAGTGAAGGAAGGATTGGGGTTATGGGCTCGGATTTCCTGAAGAGGGAGACAAGTCTTGCGGCAGAATTTTGTACCCGTTGAAGTGGAAGAAAATGTGTATGAGGGGGGTAGAAAATAATTATGGAATTACAATAATCTAGGTGACAGGATACAAATGCATGAGTCAATTTGGCATTTGTGGGTCGGTCAAATAGTTTCCTTATCTTCCCAGTTTTGAACAATCCAAAAGATGCTGACTTTAATGTGCTTAATGTGGTGTTGTAGGGTAAGATATTTGTCAATGATCAAACCAAGTACACATTCAATACTCTTAATAGAAACATTATCAGGAACTACATCCGGAGATGAAGTGGTCTTTCTATCTTCTTCTTCTTCTTCCAGTCTGGTACAGACCGCCGCTGGCGTATTATCGTACCTTCTGCTTGTCGAGTGCCGAGTGTACAGTGCAAGTAAAAATTGCTCTACAATCAAACTATGTGCAGCTAAAAAACAGTCCTGAAGCTCAACGGAGCTTCACATGTTGCACCTTCTGCTTGAAGAGCTCCAAGGAGGTGCAGTTGACAACAGCAGGTGGCAGGGAATTCCACAGTCTGATAGCGTCTGGGTAGAACGTTGTTTGGTACAGGTGAGTTCTAGCAAAGGGAACCCTGAACTTATGTGGGTTCCCGCGGGTCTGTGGGCCAGCAACTGGGATGGAGTTGGTGACAGGGAGATCAACCAAACCATGAAGAATGCTGTAGACCATGTACACTTTTTGTTGCGCCCTCCTCTCTTGTAGACTTATCCAGTGAAGATGTTTCAGCATGGTGGCTACGCTGCTTGTGCGCCGATAGTCACCCATGACAAAGCGGGCATATCGACGTTGAACCATCTCCACCTTTCTAATGTTCTCTTGGGTAGATGGGTCCCATACCGTTGCAGAATACTCCATCACAGGGCGTACCAAGGCCTTGTAGAGTAATGCCTTTGTCTTCGGAGGGCAGGCTCTCACGTTTCTCTGCAGGAAGCCTCGAACTGAGTTGGCTTTCTTGGTTGTCACATGTACATGGTGATTCCATTTCAGGTTACTCTGTATGTTGACACCCAAGTATTTTACAGAATCTGTTTCTTGTAGCTGCTCTCCGTGGATGAAGTAAGGAAAGGATGTCTGAGACATTTTCCTTTTGTTAGAGACATGCATGATGTGGCATTTCTGCGGGTGGAAGTGCATCAGCCAGTCTTTTTCCCATTCCTGGAGGTTGTCTAGGTCTTTTTGAAGGCTTTGGGCATCTTCCTCACTCTTCACCGTCCTGTACAGGATGCAGTCGTCTGCGAACAATCTTGCCGTGGACTTGGGTGATATGCAGTCAGGAAGATCGTTGATGAAGAGAAGGAAGAGAAGAGGTCCGACGACGCTGCCTTGCGGAACGCCCGAAAGGACAGGAGAGGTGTGAGAAGTGCAACCATTGAGTAGAACCCTTTGAGAGCGACCAGTGAGGAAATCCTTAATCCAGTTATGGGCTTTACCACGGACTCCATAGTAGTGGATTTTATGCAAGAGTCTTCCATGCGGGACCTTATCAAAAGCCTTTGATAGGTCTAACAGGATAACGTCAATCTGGTCCTTTGAGTCGACACTGCTAGTGAGATCTTGGATGGTGAGAAGGAGTTGAGATGTGCAGGATCTTCTCTCGCGGAAACCATGCTGAGCATCTGACAGAATGTGGTGATCATCAAGATGCTCATGGATGCTTGTGCAGACAATATGCTCCAGAGTCTTGCAGACGATTGATGTCAGCGACACAGGCCTGTAGTTGACCGCCTTGCATCTCTCACCCTTCTTGAAGATTGGGACAACATCTGCATTCTTCCAGTCCATGGGAACCACGCCCTGATGTAGTGAGGCCTGGAAGAGCATAGTCAACACTGGTGTTATCTCCAATGACAGCGCCTTGAGAAGTTGTGCAGGAAGTCTGTCTGGTCCGGTAGCCTTGTGGATCTCAAGAGCAGACAGTAGCTTGTGTACCCCAGCTGGGGAGATCACGATGTCATCCATACCAGGAAATGGACTGGGTCGCTTATCCTTCAATGTTGACATGTCTTCATCCCTGTTGAATACTGATGTAAACTGCTGATTCAGGATATCGGCCTTCTTTTTGCTGTCTGAGTGTGTCTTCCCACTGATGTCTTTCAGTGGAGATACTCCAGTGTTATCATTCCTCTTACTGTTGATAAAGCTCCAGAATCGTTTTGGGTTTGTAGTGGAGTCAGGGCTGATGATATTGCTGATGTACTCGTTGTACGCCTGCTTGCAGGTTGCCTGTGATGACCTCCTAAGCTGATGGTATTTGCTGAAATCCTGAGGTCTGCCAGATGCTCGAGCGCGATTGAAGGCCCGCTTTTTCCTTCTCGAGAGCCGTTTCACAGACCTTGTGACCCACGGTTGGCTGAAGCGACAAGATGTAGTTTTCGGAACATGAGTGTCCATGATGTTCAGTAGACTGGTCTTGAAACAGTTCCACATCTCATGCACTGAGCTCTGTTCACTGTATGTGTTTAGGAACTGTTGTTGAAACAGGCGACAATCTTGTTTCATCTCCTTAAGGCTAGCCTTCTTCCACAGATACACTTTCCTCTTCACTGGCTTGCAACGCTTTGCAGTAACATCTGACTCAACCCCTACGATGTCATGATCCCCGAGGCCTGGGAGAAGGGTGCATTTGTTGATCAGTGTTGGCCTGTTGGTTAAGAAGAGATCAAGTAAGTTGTCTCCTCGTGTAGGGAAGGAAACCATCTGCTGTAGGTTGCAGTTCTGGACCATATCTAGGAACCGGTTGTTAACAGGAGCTGGGTTGTTATGTCCATTCACGCTCAAGTTTTCCCAGTTGATGTCTGGTAGGTTGAGGTCACCACCTATCCACAAGACGGACTTCCTATTCTGGGCGGATATCTCCTCGACCGTTGAGCAGATATTGTCCATGTACTGTGCATCAGTGTTGGGAGGGCGATAAAGGGCTCCAACGATGAGGCTCAAGCCTTCTATGTTTGGAATGTATATGGATCAACTCTGATTTTCGTTCATTGAGGCAAAGATGTTGTTTGAGGACCAGATTTTAATGTCCTCAAGACTGTTGTGAAGTTTTTGAGCTGTTTCAGCCTTTTCATTTGGTTTTAGTGTAACATAAATCTGTGTGTCGTCAGCATACACGACATGCTGAACACCTTGGTGGGATTCAATGACTTTGGACAATGGACTGGTATAAAGAAGCGGCCCGACCAGGTCAGCGGGAATGGTGAAGAGAGCGTGTCATTGATGATGACTCGTTGGGTACGGCTGTGAAGATATGAACGGAGCCATTCGAGAACAGTTCCGGATGTCAAAAAATCTTTTTCGAGACGGCGAAGTAACACACTGTGGTCGATAGTGTCAAAAGCAGCTGTGTAGTCCAGGAGGACTAACACTGCTTCATTCCCCTTGTCTACGGCCAGTAGAAGATCATCGAAAATTTTAACCAAGGCAGTTTCTGTTGAATGTTGATTTCGATATGAAGACTGAAACGCAGGAAACATGCCGGATCTTTCAAGGTAATCTTTGAGTTGTGATGACACAATTGAGATGACACAATCCTCTCCAGGACCTTGCCCCAAAAAAGAAGATTAGCAATGTTTCTGTAATTATTGAGTCCATTTGGGTCAAGTGAAGACTTCTTGAGGAGAGGGAGAAGTAGGGATGTCTTGAATGGTTCTGGGACGAGATCAGAGGACAAAGAGAGGTTGAACAACTTGGTAATGACAGGAAGAATATCATCCAAGAGTGCCCTTCAACAACCAGGTAGGTATTGGATCCAATTTACAGTACTTAGGTGGTAGTGATGTGATCACAGATCAGATACAAGACAGAATTCTGAAAGTTCACACTGAGATGGAGCAGCCAAAGTTGTGATTGCTGGCACTGGAACTGAGTCAGAGAAGGCAGATACAACGTTTGGCATGGGCCCTTTAAAAGTGAAAAATGCAACTAAATGGGGGTTTCAGGGGCACGCGAACGATTCGCGAAAGTTACGAATGTCGAAAAAAGGTAAAGTCCATTATTCGTATTTTAGGCTCCAACCGTTCCCCAAACATGAGCAGGGGTTCGGAAGCGTCGTCAATTGTTCGCGGGTGCCTTTTTTAATTCGGAGGGAATTTCAAAATGTTTGAAATATCTTGCGAAAGTTTCCAGCATCCCGGGTCATTTGTTATTTGCGCACGACCTACTCACGACGTGCATGATGTTCGCAAATTCGTCAAGCAAAAATAAGGGCAAATAAAAGACGCGCAAAATGGTCGCGTAGAAACAAGATGTAAAAGACGCGCAAAATGGTCTCGTAGAAACAAGAAGTAAGAACGCGCCAGAAGTGACGTAACAATACATCAAGAGAAAGAAGAAGAGCTAAGAGAGAGAGAGAGAGAGAAAAGAAAAAAGAAAGAGAGGGAAAGAGAAAAGAGAAAGGGACAAGAAAAAGAAAAAGATAAGAAAAGAAAGAAAATTACGTGATGGGAAATGAGCGGAAAGAAACATTAATTCCTCTTGGTTGGAGGCAGCCAAGGCGAAAAATCATACGTTCCTCTTCCTGCTTGCGTAGCTGGTCGGAGCTGAAAGAACTGCGTACTATGCACACTTCAAAGTTCTGGGTGTCATGGTTGTGTCATGGTTGTTGACCATTTTGCGCGTATTTTATTTGCCCTTATTTTTGCTTGACGCTTAATAAATTTGTCATTCCTTGACAAAGGGCTATGCCCGAAATATCGGATAATTGACATCTCTACGGTTTTTTGATTTATATTTGTCTTTTCTATTTATAGTTTACCTAAACCGACGCAGAACACTTTCTTTATATATATATATATATATATATATATTTATATAAACGACTAATGGGTACATTAGGAGGACAGTTTTTGTTCTTTTTCTTTGTTCAACTGTCGACCTAATGTACCAACTGTCTACCTAATGTAGGGGTCGCTATTATGACGGAATAAACTGCATTGTTAGGTGTCGACTTAATGTACCCTTTAGTCAAATAATAATAATAATAATACACCCAAAAATGTAATGTGATAGGCCTACATGAAGATTAAATCGTTTAACTTTCAATCCTCTAAAATTCACACTAACAGTGCCTTATATTTGACAGATTACATTTATAGCACCTGCACCCTTTGAGATGTGCATATATACCTTCAATAATCTGCATCCTTTGGAAAGATTCAAAGGCGCATATTGCCTGCGTAAATCATATAATTTAGAGCTCTTTAGTTATCAATACTCATATACTGTATTGGTAGGTTTTTTTTGTTTGTTGTTGTTTTTTTTTTTTGGGGGGGGGGGGTTCCCAATTTTTGCAGAACCACTGAGGCGAAAACAAGTAAGGAAGAAAGAGGGAACCATGACTTACAAGCCACAGACCATCAAAATTAATTATTTCTTTGAATTTTGCGATCTGGTCAATCCACCAATCCTTTGTTGCCTGCTTAATGTAGTCTGGAAACACAGCATATGCCCGGTAAAGCTGCATAAAAAAGAATGGAAAAACAAATAAACAGTAGCATGTCTATTCGTATGGTCAGAATGAATGGAATCATTTTTTTAAAATAATGAACCACTCCTAAGATGACGATGCGATTCCAAATGAACGGCCGATGCCTTCTCTTTTGTGACGATCAGTTCGAAAGTGGATATAGCAAAGCTATCTATCCATAGGTAATGCAGTTGAACTAGATTTGTCTCTCTCAAATTTAGTGAACTAATTGTGCAAGATTTTGAATGCAAGTTGTCAAACAAGATTTTCGGTATCATTACCCCACCCCCCCCCCCCCGAAAAAAAAAATAATAAATAAATAAAATAAAATAAAATAAATTTTAAAAAATAAATAAATACTTTTTTTTAAATAACGAGATTATTTGAATTCTCCAGAATGTTTATGGATACATTTCTTTTAGGCAAAACAAAAAAAATCAGAGAATATTATGTCATTTCCAGCTTTGCCGACAGAGACTTTTACTGATCGAAGTTGTGAATGGGGGTATCCAGCACCCCCCCCCCCCTTCCCTCCAGCTCATTTTTAAAGTGGTATGGTATTCATAATCTTACTCTAACGCCTGTGTCCCAGTCGACGGAATCATTAACGGTGATGTTGGGATAATCAGGCCACACCTGTAAATGTCAATAGATAAAAAGGTCAAAAAGGACATACATTCCTCACTTTCATTTTACCAACAAACAGTCTTAATTTGTAAACAAATTTTTAGGCGTTACTCCCAGTGTTAAAGATCGTATATGCTCGATCTGTAATGAAAATCACAAGTCAGAAAAAATTGGAACCAGCGGGATTCGAACCTGTCATCTACTGCTTGCCGGGCAGCGACTTAAACACCAGGCTATTCTGGTTCACGGCCAAGTCACGATGAACTGGAATCACTGATACCCAAGATCCTCTTCTTTCTGACTCATTAATATTCAATGAAGAAGCGTAATGGGAGGAATTTTAATTTGTAAACAATTTTTTAGGCGTTACTCCCAGTGTTAAATTTTAACACTGGGATGACAGGTTTGAATCCCGCTGGTTCCAATTTTTTCTGACTTGTGATTTTCATTACAGATCGAGCATACGATCTTTAACACTGGGAGTAACGCCTAAAAATTTGTTTACAAATTAAAATTCCTCCCATTAAGCTTCTTCATTTACTAAACAGTCTTAATGTTTTACAGCGTTCCCCTTTATTTGACCAAGGGGGTACTAGGCAATGCTTAGTATACCTCCTTGATTTGACCGTACACAATCACGAAAAAGGTATTTCCACCTGATGTCTATATTTTTTTCTATCATTATAATGAACAAAATTTTATAGAATCCATGACATAACAAAATAAAAATACAAGGGTATTAAACTTTGCACAAATTCTTTTCTTTCACTGGATAGCTTAGAAGATGACGAATACACATATATGTGCACTTTTCAATATTTGTTTAAATAAGATAAAAATCACAAATTGCTATTTAGTTTTCATTATTAACATTCTTGACAAATCAAATGTAAATTAACTTCTTTACATGTGTTTTTAATTGAACTAGATTGCATTTGCTTATTTTTATCTGTATTCTTTTATGTGCTCAAAATATTTTTTTGTACACAGTTTTGTTTACAAATTGATGACCTTTGTTGAAAAAACATAACAATGTATCATCTATAAACACTTTATATAAATTAGTGTTTGATTTATAACAAAAAAGTATAAGAAACTGTAAAGGAAATGTTGATTTCTATAATGATTGCACAATAGCAAGGTATAATTGAATTCTAAAGCAAAATAGGAAATCATGTGCTTGCTATAGTCAGAATATAATTAAAATTTCACTTACTTTTCCGTACCGCAGATTTCCAAATTCATCCTTGATAAAGATATCATTCTCAATGCCCAGATCATAAGGCTCATATCCGGTTTCGTTGGCTGAAATGGCCGGATCCTCCATTTAAAAAAAGGCAAACGAAAGTCAATACGTGATGTCATAATATAGAATGAAATACATGTACGTGTATAACAGGTTGGACCGGTTACGAAAGGCGTGTGACTGTATATGACCCAAAATTAAGAGAAAAGGGGGAAAAAACATATCGATCTCTCTCTCTTTCTCTCTTTCTCTCTTTCTCTCTTTCTCTCTTTCTCTCTCTCTCTCTCTCTCTCTACCTCTCTCTCTTGTTTTTTTAAAATCCCACTTGGATAAAGACATAGTAATTTTGGGACCGCGAATTGTTGTACTACATATGTTGCTAATGTATGCTATTTTCTGTGCATAAACTACTTTTGACATTACATGTAAAATCATTCAAAATGCATCACGACATATTATAGGTTTTCCCGTTCAATTTCACAATTTGTTCAATCTATTTCACATTTCGAGCATTCGAATTCACAAACGATATGATCGCCATGGTACTTGTAAATTCAATTTCGTTTTTACGCCTTCAAATTCGTGATCTATGCAACCAATTTTTTTAAATGGGTAATCAAGATTTCTATTAAGAGCAAACGATTTAAGGAAAGAGCGATCAATTTCACTTTGATTCGTCCAAATTCACTATTCGTGCAACAAATTCTTCAAATGGTTCATTCTCATCTGAAGAAAGAGCAAACGATTTAACCAGTGAGCATCCAAATTCATTTATACACGAGCAAATTAACTTTTTGTGCAAGAGATTCTTAAAATTCTTGATTCAAATTTGACTTACAAGCACACGTTTGAAATCGAAGCACCCAATTTCATCTGCAACCGGCTTCTGTTACTCTTCGGTCATTCAATTTCATCAAAAGGCTGGCAAGTTTTAAATAAGTGCATTCGATTTAATGTGTATTGTAAGTTTTTTGAAAACTATATACTCCACACTAGGTTTACCATATCTAAATTATGGAATATTAGCCTGAGGAAACAGTGCGCCATGCCTAGACAGATTTGTTTTATTACAGAAAAAGGCTATGCAAATTATAAGTAATGTTAATTATCGCCACCACACTGATGGTCTTTTTCACTCTAATAATGTACAGTACTAAAAAATTATGATATAGGTTTTCCCGCCCAATTTCATCAGAGTTGCATACGAATTCATGAATAGGCGTTCAAGTTCGAACCATTTTCGTCAACTCTCTGCTCTCATGGTTCATTTTCATTCTTTGAGCATTAAATTTAGTTTTAAATCATTCCTTTTAAATTTTATTTCATTCAATTTAGAGAGAAATTCATTCAATTCAACGACGCAAAGTTGTCATTCAGTTTGGCGCCAGCTGGATAGACGTTCAATTTCGTCCCAAATACCAATTTCAATTTCATTTATAGGCACACACCTTCGCACTTTGAACGTTCGAATTCAATTAACATAAACAAGTGCTGTTGTTCTATGTAATTCTTACCTCATTTTTTCACGTCAAATGCACCCCTTTTCACTGTTTTTGATTATATACTTTCCTTCTCATTTTTTTCAAACTTTCATTTTCAAAGTTTATTTTTATCATATTTCATGTTTATTCCTAGAGCGTCTGCGAGTTCTAGGTAGTCTTGCTTGTTGTCGAATGCTTCAGCCAACCTATTCGAGATATTCATGTAATCTCCTCGAGCCGCCACCATAGTCGTGCATAAATGAATTGTATACAGGCACCTGGGAGGCGGGGGTGCTGGGGGTGTGCAGCACCCCCAGATTTTTTTGAGGGGGTGCACATCACCCCCTAGAAGGCAGAGGATGCGGGGTGCTGTAGCCAGCAAAATGCTTATGACTTTTTTTTGCTTGCTTGTCAAAGATTTTTGGAGTTAAAAAGACACCCCAAAACGTTGAGGACTTTTTTTTTTGCTTGTCAGAAAATTTTGTGAATATCACAAAATCCTGGATACAAAAAAAAAATCGGCTCACAGCACCCCTAGTAACAAAATCTTTCCCAGGGGCCTGATTGTATGTATAATTATGAACGTGGAGTTGTTGTTTCGATGACGGTTTGACAGAGGAATGAGAAAGATCAATATAAGGCCAATGTCACATTTCAAGGTAAATAAAGTTTGCATAATTAACAAATGCAGATTACAAAGAACATAAGCAGTAACGAAAAACACTGCCCAAATGCTGAAAATGCTTGCCTATTCGTGAATTTGAATTCCCAAACGTTCATCAGGGCAGAGCAGGTGCGAATTTGAATGCATTTTACGTGCATTTTTAATTTGAACGCGCTTTTTACACGTTTATTTGAGAAAATTATGAAATCGCATGCTAATGAAATTAAATTGAATGAACTAGTTAGCTTTTTGAATGTTGATCTCGGTGATCATTCAAATTCGCTCGAAATTGAATGATTGCATTGTTAAATCGGATGCATTTTTGACGAAATTGGGCGGGAAATCCTATATTTACCGCCTCAATCTTGCTGTACGTTTCAGTATCATAATCATAAATTGCCCACAGTCTTCAATAATATATTTACAGCAAATAATGAGATCCATCATTACCAGTGGCGTATCCAGGGGGCGCAACAGCCCCCCCCCCCTATTGGCCGTCGTAAAAAAAAAACACTCATACCAACTGAAAATATTGTTCATTAAATAAGCTTCAAAATTGGTCACATATAGCACTATTTTGCATCTCAGCCCTTCTTCAGAAGCAAAAAATTTCCAAAGACCCCTCCCCCATGACGGCGATCAATAATTCCTGCCCCCCCCCCTATTGGGAAATCCTGGATACGCCCCTGATTACCCCACCATACAAATCAATCTATATCACTTGCCAAGAACTCGTACGGCATTAACCCAGAATACTTTTTCATATACAGCTCCTAAATTTTGAAATTCCCTCCCTTTAAATATACGAGACGGTATAAGTTTGAGTACATTAAAAACTACGAAATCCGTGAAAGTTGATCAACGAATCTATGATTTTAAAATGAATTCCTTAAAATGAAAGTGCCATGCCCAAAAAAGCCCCTCTGGGATACTTTCTTAATTTGAATGCATGAACATTGAAATCTAATGCACGAAATTTGAAACCGTATTGTACTAAAACGAATTCGTAAGAACGATTGCTAATTTGAATGCCCTGAAAATAAATCGAATGCGGATAAAGAAAAATGGAATGATATTAATTGAAATAATCTTGTCCATAAATGAATTTCAGTGTTCATAAATTAATCCGCTTGTCTCGAAAAGAATTTCAATGACTCCATTCAAAATTTGAAAGACCGATATCGATCGTTAGACGATAGTGTCTGAATTTGAATGCATCTAAATTAATTTGACTGACAAAAATATGAAAAAGAGCGGGAAAACCTATATTATTAAATAAAAGAAGCTTGAACGTTACATTAATGATACAAATTTATCAAGGAATCTGATTTTTTACAAATAATAATTGACATGAAAAACTGCGTTTTCCTTTAAAAAAAGGGGGGGGGCCGGGTACTCATATTTGTATCCCTCATTGGGAAGTACAGGATGAAGCGACGCTGTGTTTTACTCAATTTTAATCTTGTTATTGATTTACATAATTACGAAACAAGAAATAGAAATAGAAATAGAAATAGTGAATATAACTTTACATTGCCCGAACGAGTAGGCAGTATTGGCAACTGCTTCTATTATAATGCAATCAAACACTAGAATTTCCTCCCTAATCACATTAAAGCAATAGGAAACTTCGCACATTTTAAGAGAGTTCTAAAAGATTTCCTATCACTTGAGTCTAAGAGAATAGAAACAAGTGACATGATTTACACATTTCTGTGATATGGCTAAGATTCATTTTTTTCAGATCAATATTCTTTTTCTTTTCTCTATACCTTGTTCTTATTTTTATGAATTGTTTTATTGGGTTTAATTTTTTTTTCTTCTTCATTCAGTTTTTTTGCTGTTATATTTTTCTGTAAATATGTTTCATCTGTATATAAGAATTAATGCTATATATTTCCATAATGTCTTGTAATGCTCTGTTTAGGACCCCATTGTAAATAAGCTCTCGAGCTTTCATGGGTCATCCTGTCAAGCTTTCATGATTTTTTTTTTTTTTTTTAATTTTTGTATGTGTATATTTGAACTTGACAAATAAATCAAATCAAATCAAATCAAATCAAATACTCAGTTTTAGATCCTTGGTCCGTGGCGGAGTATTTGTTAGACTAATTTTGCACTTGGACAAAAACATACACGTCAAACTTTCAATGCGAAGATCACACTATATCCCAAGGCTATATCCATAACTACGCATTTAGAAGTTGACATTGGGTTCATGGTGCCGATATCATGAGGACAAGTATTAATATCACCGCTATACAGCACGATCGTCCAACCGTCTATAGAATTGCTGACTTGGAAATGTCCATTGTTAAAATCGTGTGCAGTGTTGTATTGCTCATCAATATTGCAATACTTTATACCGGAAATTACCACAACGCGTACATCGCGCATGCATGATGTACACATAATATTCAATGCATGATAAATTGTCAACATGGCGGTTCCGGCTTGTAGTACAACAGTCTTTCCTGTGATATGTCTGGCTACACGTAAGTTGACGCATAATACACTTTGTGTGTGTTTCAGTTAGTGGATACGAATGAAAGAACTTTATTTAAACATTGATCATAATTCAGTCTGGCCTATACATTTGAAATACAGTTGTTTGGTAATAGGACAGTGCTCAATACTGCTAGTAGGCTATATAATGGTGCCCTGGCCTTGTAACAAATGCGAATAACACACTTGAAAGTATAAAATTTTGTCGTGGATTAATTCAGTCAATCAGAAGAAGTCAGAGAGGAACTTGAACTGAAATTACCAAAGAACCAGTGTGAATTGACAGTAAAAAAAGGGGGTGCTGTTACAAGAAGGCTATACAGTAATAATTATTACATGGTATTGAGTGAATTTTCATTCTTCCATAATTACCACTAGAATGAAAATGATGACTGACACATATGCACTTTATAGTATAGTACGCACATAGGCATACGAGAGGGAGTTTTAAACAACAAATATTCTGGCAACCGTCAATTAAGATTTTGGAAGCGAGGTGGTCTCTTTGTCGGTAATTTCTAAATAGAAAAAACTATTTATCCCAAATTCACAGGCCGTTTAGTAAAATAATATGCATATATCCGACAAGCAATCCTTGTTGCTGATGGATGGTGGTTGTATTGTGTATTAATGATGGATCTAAACGAAAGGTAGACAAATGGATGAAAAAATAGGGAATTAATTCTATGGTGGATCAATCCGAGTTGAATAATGGATCCACGATGGATCTAAGGTGATGTCAAAGGTGAATGAATGATGGTTTTCAGTATTTCTTTTATAATGGTACATTACTGATTGCATGTTCATGGTATTATGTTTGATAATTGGATGGTAATTGTGTAATGGTTGATTTTCTATGGCAGTGGCGTATCTAGGTATTTTGGCGCGCGGGGCAAACTATCAAGTCTGCGCCCCCCCCCCCCCCCCCCCCCCCACCCCCATGCCCAAATTCAGATTAATGAGCGTTTTTAATTTAGAAATGATGGCACTGCGTGAAAATGAGTTCTTTGATGCACATAACCCGGGGTGGTTAGCCCAAATTTGATGAATTATCGTAACAAGCGAGGAACGCGAACAAGCGTAAGATTTTCTTTTTCTTTTTCACCCCTCAAATTAAAATTTCCTATGTATTTTACCCTTGGAAAAAAAAACATGGAAATACAGCGACCTAGTAATGTTTTTTTTTTTAATTTTGAACATTCCTAATTTGGGGGGCGCAAAATTAATGGAAATTTATGCACTTATCTGCTTATATCCCATCTGGGGGTGCAACATTCCACAAGCTCCTGCCTTATGGGGGGGGGGGGTCAATTAATGGTTAAAACTATTAAAACGACATTTGGGGCGCAAAATAGCTAGATCCTGAAGATAATTATGCGAGGGAGCAAAGCGACCGGGCTTTTAAAATTGTTCGCATTTCAAACCCTATAAAAACACAATTTCTTACCCATTTTGTTCTTGATTGGGGTGCAGATAACCCTCAAAGACCATATTTTTTCTTGCATTTCTCCTCTCTTTCTCTCTTTTGCGTGTTTTGCTCCCCCTTCAAGTGCCGCCCGGGGCATGTGCCCCTCTGCCCCCCCCCCCCTAGATACGCCATTGCTCTATGGTAATCAGTGGTAGATTTGGTGCGTGTATGTTGTACAATATGTTTTGGTAAGAGACCCCCACTCCCCCCCCCCCCCCCCCCAAAAAAAAAAAAAAGTAAGAAGAAGGAGAAGAATGTGAAGAAGAAATGTAATTACATTTTCGGGTGCTTTTTTATTGTTACTGAACCAAAGTCTCTAGGTGACAAGTTCTGGAGCACCCCCCCCCCCCCCCCCCCCCCTTGAATTCACCACTGACATAAAAGCAAAGTGTTGTTGTTGCTTTTAAATGCAGTTGTCGCTGGCAGTTCCATACGTTTGTATGCCGGAGAGCCTTCAAGCAAAGATGGGGTGGTCCAAGTCTACGTGGAAGGCCAATGGAGGAACATTTGTAGAGATGAGTGGGATGCACTCGATGCTTTGGTCACTTGTAGAGAACTGGGGTTTACCAATGGATATGCCATGGTGTGGAAAGACAATACAAGGAATTCATACCATTCATACCATTCATACCAGGATTACGAGCCAATACCAACAACTGAACCTCCAGGGAGCTTCCCAGTGGAAGGAAACAGTTTCGCTTGCAACGGAACCGAACAATCCCTGCTATCCTGCAGCTACACCAAACATCAGACCTTCTGCCCAACATTGGCAGGTGTAGCTTGTGGTAAGTATGCCTATAGGGTAACTCGTATGACGTCATGCGCAATACGCCATGGCCCACGGGCGCAATGCGTACACTCTAAAAACTTAAGTGCTGTATTTAGCACTTTTTGAGGGCATGCATAGGGACTGCACTCAGAGTGCTATTGAAATGCACACAGCATGCTATTTCAGCACTTCCACGGGAGCTGGACCGGCTCCTTAAACTGCTAAACATTCATTAAAAAATCGTGATTTTGGCGAGCCTCGAACCAGGGTCCGCTGATCGAGAATTGCTGGCATTACCGCTAGACTAACTCACATCGTACGAGTTAAAGCAGATCATATTGTTACATAGGGAATTTACAACACCACATAGTTCATGTTATATCCTATATCATAAAATTCTCATGCAAAGATTGGCCAGGAATGTCTCACGTGACACAAAATACTTTCACCATGAAGAAAAAATGGATATCGCGTGACGTCAGACCTCCGTATATTTTCCGATATAAAAATATTATGACGTCACTTTTTTTTCCTGGATATTTCGAAGCTATCGATATCGCGACAATAATATCGCGATAATGTTTCTGCTTTAGCGCTGAGAGATGGCTGAGAGAGCCGCTAGGTCATAATGTTTAATGTACGTATGCGTGTATGCGCGTAGTGAAGTGCAGATGACCCTACATGCACGTTGATCTCCGCTAGTCGAGTCGACCACGTACCAGCGCTAGCGTTGAATTTTGAGTGCCATGTAAATCTACAACACCTTACGAGAAGGGGTCTATTAGCCTCTCTTTTGACTTGGGGAAAAGTTCAGGTTTCAAGTTTACATTAATAATAATAATAATAGATACTTATATAGCGCAAAATGCTAAAGCCTCTAAGCGCTTTTTTAGAAGTGAAGAGAAAATACATGTATTATATTGAATAATTAATACACAACATAAACATTTTAGTGATACATTTATAAAACAGTACATTCAAGCGTAGGCAACATTAAACAAGTAGGTTTTTAACAAGGATTTGAAAGTGTTCACATTGTTTGCTGTACGAATATAAAGTGGTAAGTCGTTCCATAATGCAGGGGCGGCATGTAAAAGTGATCTTCGTCCATAGGATGTAGATGAAATGCGGCGTGGAAGTTGAAGGAGGGATTGAGATGAAGAGCGTAGGGTCCGTGATGGGATATAAGGTTGTAGGAGATCAGATAGATATGTAGGAGAGAGTCCAGCCATTGACTTAAAGGTGAGGAGGTTAATCTTGTAGGTGATGCGCATGTTAATAGGTAACCAGTGAAGATTTTGTTTGGTTTCATCGTTGGATTTGTGCCATGTAGATCTACATCTACAGTAGACTATAGACAATACTTACAAGCCATGCCAATGTGGCCAGGCATCTTTTGTGACTTTGGGCAAATATGGTGAGTTGTATAAATTTCATATAGAGTCTAGACTAGGTCTAGGACTAGGTCTAGATTCTTTAGTTTTATTATTGTTTATCTAAGCTTCCTCTGGTAGGATATAAATCAAATGCACGCTTTTCGAGGCACCAGTTGAGTTATGGATTCTTCGGTGACTGGCATAGTTACTATTTTCTTCGGGGCTGCGCCCCTCAGAAAATAGTGCTAGGCCTATACCAGTCACCTCAGAGAATCCATAATTTCAACTGGAGCCTCTCAGTGCAAGGTATATTTGATTATTATCTACTTGACTCCCATGACTAAACTGGATTGCAAGAAGCATTCGTTAAGTCTATCGGTAACGTCAGCGCCTCTCAATCAGCGGAATCTGGTTCGAGGCTCGCCACCGTCACAGTTTTGTTTTGCTGGTAAATTAGCACACTACAAGTGTAAAACAGCATTTCGGTGCAGTCACTATACATGCCCCGAAAAAGTAGCCCTTCAGTTTTACAGTGTATTGTCTAATGCGTACGTAGCCAGGTTGCACACATTTCTACAAGAACTTGTGGACAATGATAATGGACTGGCCTACGAAAATAGTTAAAGTGACAGTAAATTGAAGCTCCTAATGGCGCCATCTTTCAACATGATTTGATAAGTGTATGTGCCTATAATGTTCCCATCATGCCCCATTCTAGTTTGTAGATGCTTAGAATGTATCTGTAGAAAATTTTCCACATGTGCAACGTCAAAAATAATAGTTTGAAATAATTTACCAAACAGCTGTTTTTCGAAATTCAAAATAAAATGCAATTAATTTTCAAATTATAACCTCAATTTAGCAGTTACTGTAAAGTGGCCACTGTTCAAGTTTTGCCAGTTTAATGCCATTTTTAATATCCCTTCAAGAGAAGTCCGGGATTGAATTTAGATCTTCGTTTCCATGTACGTATAGACGCTATTATACATTGTATAAACACAATAACAACAACAAGAAAACGTAATAAGAGAGGGGATAAGGATGGTTTGATTAAAGTACACTAATGTTAGACCTTCTCTCCAATATTTGAAATGGAGAAAAGCACAAACACGTTAACACTCCTTTTACATTTAGGAACGAGACAGAAAAATGTCTTTTTGTGACTTACCACTCTATACTAATCAAAGTTTATGATTTCCTTACCTCCCCGACTCTTAATTCTTATCTATTAGGTATAACTGCAGAAGGATTCAACAACTTACTCAATTCTTTTGAAAACTCTCAGAGAAGTTATTATAACGGTTTACGTTTCTCTGCCGCCATTACACCTGGCAGTGCGCGTGGCCGAGTGTTGACTGAGGACAGAAATTACAATCGTGACTATCAGTATTCCGACACGGATCGATCATTCCTGGCAGGAGGCATATGTGACATGGACTATCGAGCGGCTATGCTGATATGTGACGAACAGGGGTACAGGAATGGTGGGAAGGTACGCCCAGGGTCTTTACTTTATCAGTGGGGGGGGGGGGGGGGACACCTGTCTAACTCGGAAAATCCAATGCAACTTAATGAGGTCACCGATTAGGGGGAGGATGAGGGAAGGGGTCCTGTCGTCTTCTGGGCAATTCCACGCTTACTCACATTACATTTGGAGAGGTTTTGAGTTACATCTTAATATAAGATCCTGGGGAGCATTTCATCAAGCATTTTGTCAGTGATTTTTAACTGTTATAAGCTACTGAAATCCTTGCATCTGATTGGCTGAGAGCCAATTTGTCAGTAAAAATCACCGACAAGACACTTGATGAAACGCTCCCCTGTTCTCTTGCTACAGGTGTTGGGTAAATGAGTTTTAGTTACAACAATGCACACAAATTAGAGTACCTAAATACAGGTAGAAACATACTTTCTGCCAACCCTGCATAATTATGGTCGGTTACTCAAGTTATTATTTTTTTTTCAATAATGTGACGTGCATTTTTTTCAGTCACTCCGAATAGCGATCATGGTGCTTTTCATCAAATGTGTGAGATCAATACTACAGGGGGGGGGGGGGGGGGGCTTATGCCGAAATACCAACTGACAGTACCAGTAGGGGTAAGTGGAATTCGCCCGACACTCCTTAGAATTTACTCCATTCGTGTAAATTATTCCACTGATGAATGTCAGCAGTTTCCTTTGTCTGGAACGCTACATCCCCCCCCCCCCCTAGGTTTTTTACTCTCCTTGAATCCCTTCTTGTTTCACTTCGACCTTTGCCCCCATTATCAGTACATTAGTATTCGATACAAGTCGTAGTTTATTGCAGGGGGTATAGGAGGTTAAGGGGTTTCCACCTTTTTTGGGGGAGGGGTGTTTGTCTTTTGCTTGTCAGACATTTTCTGTGTCAGTAAACTCCCCTGAAAGTTTATGGCTTTTTGTTTTCCTGTGCTTGTCAGTTGTTTTGTAGAAGACAACACTTCAAAAAACTGATGACCTCTTTATTTTTAAAAAGAAGGTTGGCTTTCTCAGATTTTATGGAATCTTGACCCCCTCCCTATCCTTTTTTTTTCAAAATCCTGTTTTGATTGTGAATGACATATATATGAAACTAATATTAGTTCTAAACGATACTCTTTACAATTTCAGCCGATCTCCGTTCCAGAGATATCTAACTTGCCTATGGTAATCAGTGAATTATCGTGTGATGATGAAGGAGGAGGGTTGAACTATTGCAGCGTGGTATACACAACTGATGGAACATGTCCCAATGGTGTGATCTTTAACGGTGTCCAGTGTTGTAAGTCATTTCCTTAACCCTTTCACTGCCATGGAGGGTTTTAGATACAAAATTTGTTATCGAATCTTCACATATTTTATAAAGAAAAGCTTGTTCATCGAATAGGTTCATTCACGTAGAAGTGAGATATCAGAAAACGATATCACCGTTACAATGAACCATGAAAAACACTAAAACTAAAATTTGTTAAACAATCAAATGACTTAACCCTAACTGCACTGGGGGGAGGGTGGGGGGGGGGGGGGGGGTGGGGGTGATTTTGGGTGATTGCATCGCGACCGCTGGCAATTTCGGATTCTCGCTTCATGACTTTTTCCCTGAAGTCTTTTTTCCCTGAAGTCTTGCGCACGTTTTGATACCACATATGTTCATATCAGACATACCTACGGGGGCATTATGCTAATTAGTATGCGCATGTCATTAAAATTGCTAATCGCTCCATATATCTGTGTACAGTTACATGTACATGCTGTCAATAGACAATGGCTTGCATGAATCTTGCTCAGGAATTGGTTTTCCACCTGATTCGTGCTTCTATATTGTTCTGAGATAAATTGGGCAAATTTTAGAAACACTGATATACATAAGGATTATAAAACAATAGAAAACATAAGAAATAAAAACAATAAAACAAGAACAAAAAAGTTTTTTTTTTTTTTGTAAACATACAAATATATAAGAATTGATTTATTTCACATTTGGGAAACATTATTCTTCATTATTACAGTTTTCTTGTAGTTTTCTACTTGTTTAGGCTGAAATTATGAAAATATCCCAAAAATGCATGCATTATGAATAATTAATTAGCTAATTATTCAAAACATTTGCATAATTGATTAAAATTAATCACACCATCAGATTCAGCATGTGAAGATCTATCGACATGCAAATTTTCAAGTTCGTTGGACATTGCGTTTCATGGAGCAAAATAGCCCAGTTCAGTAAGGGTTAAGACATATTTCTAACATGAGTGGTACCGTAAGAGTTGAAAGTAATTTTACATTTTGTGTCATCACATGGGTCAAGACGTTATCGGTCTACATTTCTATTAGCCTTGCAACTTTTGCATTAAGCCTACCAGAAACATCGCTCATTAAAAAGCTTTATTTTCATTTAGAGTATAATTGGCGTTGAAATTGCTCAATCTCTTCCATTTTACAGAAGCAGTCCTTTACCTTTTCTTATAAGACATAATATAATCTTTTTCTATATTTTGACATTCGCTCTACTATTCCTGTGATAATCTGCAACACTATATCAACGGCCAGTTTTGCTTTTTTTATATTCTTGGTTGGTTTGCAAGACTTAAAGACCTCAGCCTGACCCAAAACAACCATATATTGACGTAAAGCTTAGTAAACAAAGAATATATTTACCCTGGTTATTCATAAATTTTTATGAATTTATCCATAAAAAATAAAAAAGATAAGTTTTTTTGT
The DNA here is from genome assembly GCA_025617745.1 of Heliocidaris erythrogramma. Classification (NCBI taxonomy): domain Eukaryota; kingdom Metazoa; phylum Echinodermata; class Echinoidea; order Camarodonta; family Echinometridae; genus Heliocidaris; species Heliocidaris erythrogramma. The sequence goes on from CM046860.1 coordinate 38,321,295, forward strand.
CCGCCCCCTCCCTATGACGTAACACTGCAGGGGGTCGCTAGACGTGTGACGACATGTCATGTATACAGCTCCGAGTGCGTCTACACGATATGTCGTCATCAAATTTTCACCCCCGCAAAGAAGCGTTCCTCAGAGACGGGGCCCAAACCACCGGGGCTCAACATTCGGGACGCTGTTACTCATTCCACAGGAAACGGAATCTCATGAAGTTGGTTTCAATTTGTTCAAAAAATATATAGCTCCCCGTGGATGAATAAAGGGTATATTTCAAAATTCGGTCAGGCTGAGGCCTTTAATAATACGCAGAGGTCAGTGTAATCATGGGGTATTTTCACTTGTATCAGATGCTAGAGGAATATATTTTCCGTTTAAATCAATGATTTGTTATATTGATTGATCTGACGTTTATGGAAGGTCGTCTGTATAAAAAGATGTCGAAAGGAAAACCCCCGTAAAGGATTTTTAGATGATATCATTGCAGATAGTGGAGTACATGTAGTAGGATGCGGAGATATCAAACGGTTGATTCAAGAATGTCTTGAATTCATTTGTTGTACACAATGGAATTGGGCCGCTGAAACTGTAATTTTAAAGCTCACTATTGATGATCATGATAGATATAAGATTTCTTTCGTTATTTACAGATACCAAATTGAGACCTTCCGTCATTGGGGCTCTGGCCTTTGCTGCTGTGGCATGCATTTTCATTCTCATTGCTGGTGCGTTTGGGATTCACTGGATTCGGCGAAATGCAAAACTTCCCACTTCTGCCACCATAAACCTCACCGTGGGTGAACACGACGTTGCCACACCAAGCATGTCTCTTCATCAAAGTGCCTAAAGCCTGTTGCATACCACCTGCGCCAATCGAGTGTGTGAAAGCAATGTAGCACATGCGACAGTAATGTTCATTTTGCGTCTGTTTTACACGGTGGCACTCTCATCTGGCACGTCAAGGACCGTGCTGACACAGCTCTATGTCATCGAAATGACGCCTCGTATGCCAGCGGACCACCGTGTAGTTAGTCTAGTTCTGGACTCTTTTTATTGATTTTTTTATTCGCCGACTATACGCGATAAGCCGAGTGATGGCACGATCCCGAGAACCTGTTGGCCTCGAAAAAAAAGAGTCCAGTGCAATTGCTCTACGCTGACGTCAGGGGTCCAAAGTTCACTAGCGCTTTAGCTGGGGAGGTGCGGCCAATTTTAATTGCTCTCCCTGAAAAATCTCAGGGAAAGTCGTCAGCGTGGAGCAATTGCACTGGACTCTTTTTTGGGGGGCCAACAGGTTCTCGGGATCGCGCCATCAATCGGCTTATCGCGTGTAGTCGGCGAATCAAAAATTCAAATAAAAAGAGTCCAGAACTAGACTACCGTGTAGTCGGCATTGTACCCATCATGCCCGTTATGAATACAAACATTGATTTCGAACAATAAATATACAGGATATATGTCCACAGGGCGCTGACCCTTAAGATGTGGGTGAAAGCCAAGCCATGTCAGGTGTTCCTTGTCTGTTAAGACTTGGCATCGGTTTTCCTTGAATTCCATGGCCACCAGAGAATTCATGTGTCTATTTTTTTGTTCATGTAGCTATACTTTTATTTCAAGATCCGCATCGTATACCATGTTAGTATTTTGTATTTTGAAACTCTCTTCCTCTCTCTCTCTCTCTCTCTCTTTCCTTCTGAGATGTTGCCCTGGACCGCTTTCTTACTGATGCTTCCACTAAAAATGATAATAATAGATACCAATTTAATTAAAACAAATATTAAATATGTTGTTTACATGTCCCACGTGACTAAAGGTTTCGAGAAAATAAGCACCACTGATAAGCGGGACGCACATGTATAAATTATGGTAAGAAATTAAAGAGAGATAATATAATGACATAATGATATAATAATAAAATGTAGAAGATGATATGTTTACTCACCAACATAATTATGTATCGCGTACCGTCCGGTTTGATTGAATCCACAAATTCTCCTAAACCGCCAAAGTTCTCTTCGTCGAGAGTGAAGTCCAAATTGCGCTCCATGTAGTCAATATCGCTGTACTGCGCATCCTGCAGTGAAATAATAATTTCGAAAAGTAATCAATCAGTCATAACTACTGTACGTCAACCTTATTTTCCGTTCTTGTTTAAAGAGATCACTTAAACGATACAAATCACTTAACAGATATTTTTACATATCATATTAGATGTTCTTGAAAAGGTAATATTCCATAGCAACGAAAACATTTTTGTGTGAGTGGATGTGTGAGCATGTGGGGTGTATGTGGAGGTGGCAAGGGTTTTGGTGTGCATGTGCTTTGTAAAATACTTTCCACGTTTTATCAAGTTCTAGCAAAAATTACCCATGGCACCATGGGAGGTGGTCTTCTATGTGCAGCCCAAGTACTCATTCACACTGAAAGGCAATTAGTCTATTGGTGAAACATATTGAACAATTGATTCAAAGCAGACTTTGTCGTGGTATAGTGGTTCATTCACTTGACTCTCAATCCAAGGGTTGAGGTTTCGAATCTCAGCCTGGCACTAGCGTCTTTTGGCAAGACATTAATCCACATTTTCCACTCTCCACCCAGCTGTAGTAAATGGGTACCTGGCAGGATTTATTCCTTGAAATGCACTGTGTGCTGATTACGGCTGCCGGAGCTAAAGCCAGGGTAATAATATCCAAAACCATTTGGAAGCGCATAGGGACGTTATATTATAATGTGATATGCGCTATACAAGAACTGTGGTATTATTATTATTATTATTATTATTATTATTATTCTCTTTAAATATAGAAAGGAGGTCTAATTTAATTAGCATTAGGGGTTAAACTGGGGGAAGAACTTGAATATCATTGCCGACTGATATCAAAATCTAACTATAGAATGGAAAGAATGTATTGTAACACGGTGTATTTGATTTGATTTGATTTGAATTTATTTTTTCCACTTTTTTTTTCAACAAATTGAAATACAATATACATGACAATCATAAATGAATATCAATAAAGTACAAAGTAAGAAAAATACAAAAATGAAATAATTACAATGTTTGTAAAGAATATAACACGAAGGTAAAACATAATAACTACAGTACAGTGCAAAGATTCAATGAGATATTCACAAAGATTGTGGAGGAACTTATAATAAAACAAAAGTGGTGGAACCTAAATTAAAAGCAAAGCTTGAAATACTAGGTCCCAAAAAATACGATTATGCATTTATACTAGCAAATTTTTTTTCACACAGAATATGAGATTAGCCCAGCATTGGTTGACAACGTATACAAAAAGTAAAGAAGGTACAGGACAACACACACACACACACATACAATGAAATGCAAAAAGAAGCAGGGAGAGAGAGAGAGAGGGGAGGGGGAGAGAAAGGAGGGAGAAGGGGAGGGAGCAGGTCAATCAAAATAAGAAACTTTTCTGCATTTTTTGTTTAAAACTGAAAAGACTTTGTGGCAGCTTTAAAATATCATCCAATGAATTCCAGAGCTTGGTGCCGGCAAAGGTAAATATTTTTTGGCAAATAGTGTTCGGGTAAGAGGTGTATGGAAGAAATTTGATTGTTTTGTTGGATACTTGTGAATGGCGCTATTTCTAGTAAACAAATTTGTAAATATATTTGGCAATTCGTGATTATTGTATTTATGCATAAACTGTGCAAGATGAAAAAGATATACGTCATGAATTTTCAATAATTGGATTGGAATGAGTAAGGAAACTTTTATTAAATATGATACGAAGCGTTTTCTTCTGCAGTAGATAAAGTCTCCCAAGCTGAACTTTCGAAGCGTTGCCCCAAGCTAGAATACCATACGTAAGATGTGGTAGGATTAGTGTAGAATAGAGCATGAGGAGGGTGGAAGGTGGAAATACATGTTTTAATTTATTTATAGTTCCAACATTACGGGAAATTGTTTTACACACTTCGTTTATATGAATTCTTCAAGATAATTTTTCGTCAATTATTATACCTAAAAATTTAGTAGAGCTGACTTTCTCAAGAGTGGTATTATCAATTGTCAAGTCATCAGGAAGATTATGAAGAGTGTTGCTAAATAACATAAACTTTGTTTTTTGTAGATTAATTGACAGTTTGTTAGATTTAATCCATTGAGAAACATTTTCCAATTCGCAGTTTGCAGCTCTGAGAAGTTTATGTGGGTCGGGATCTGACAAGAAGATGTTCGAGTCGTCTGCAAATAAAATGAAGGAAAAAGTGAGAGTAATGCTGAATGTCATTGATATAAATGAAGAAAAGCAAAGGTCCAAGTAAACTGCCTTGTGGAACTCCACAGTTAAGACTTTGCATTGATGACCTTTCGCCATTCAAAATAACAAATTATTTTCTATTATTTTATGGTTAATTGTATCAAAGGCCTTGGAGAAGTCTAAGAAAATACCAATTGTATGGAAGTGGTTGTCTATTGCAGTTGCTACTTTATGAATAAACGTCAGAGTTGCGTGTATTGTACTATGCTTCTCACGGAAACCAAATTGATTATCAGAAAAGATATCATTATTGCGGACAAATCTTATGGTTCGAGAATACACCATTTTTTCTAAAACTTTTGAAAAAGCGGTCAGGAGTGATATTAGCCTCTTGTCGAGGCCTTGGCGCTGTTGAAATTCTTGGCGATATGGAGGCTGAGCCAGAAAAACCGAGGCGCTTGCGCCGAGGGCCTCTTGACACCCGACCTGAATTATATATTCATGAGCCTCGATTTCCTACTGAATTATGCATGAAACGTGAATAGTTAGATAACCGCGGCGATCGCCCAGCAAATTGGCCAATGAAATCTCAAGGATTTCTTACTTGAGTTCTGGACTAGGCCCTCGCGAAGCTAGCAGCACTCTCACTCTACATCCCTGGCCCACGGAGGTAATCAGCACAGAGCGGTAGCGCGTGAAAAATAACGCTTTTTCCATAGCCAGTAGGCAGATTCACAAAAACATCTTGTCCTTTAAGTGCAGATTTGATTGCATCAACTTGCAAATCTTTGAATCTGTCAATCTTCAACATTCTAGCGGCATATTCTAAGCTCTTACAAATATCGTCATCACTCGTCGTGGAAGAAACATCGAACGCCATTTTGGGCTGCGATTAATTAATATGTAAGAAATAGCGTGCAGTCGAGTCATGAATATTTAACATTACGTCATGGTAGCTCGCGCTTATTGGATGATTTTCACCGACCAAAATTTGGTCGGAATATTCGTCAAAACAATGAAATACAAAAGACATTCAGATCAGGTGTCAAGAGGCCCTCGGCGCAAGCGCCTCGGTTTTTGCCTCCATATCGCCAAGGATTTCAACAGCGCCAGGGCCTCGACAAGAGGCTAGAGTGATATCGGCATATAATTACCTAATTTTGTTTGGTCACCTTTCTTATATATGGGGACAACCTTCGCTATCTTCATATTTTTCGGTACAATTCCGGATGTGAGTGAAAGGTTAAATATGTGAACAAGAGGTTGCGCGATTTGTGGAATGATATTTTTCAACAATATATTGTCAATTTCGTCAAATCCCGAACTCTTTTTGCTAGGTAATTTATTTACAATTTCAAATACCTGTTTTGTATTAGTTGGAAATAGAAATAACGAATTAGGGACGGGATTTTTCAAAAATCTCGTAAAATGTCAGTTGCAGGGATCTTTTCTGCTAAATCTGAACCAATGTTGGAAAAGTATTTATTAAAAACATCACATATCTCGTTGTAACTGGTTATGTCCCTATTCATGTGGCAAATCTTATTTATGGTTTGATTATTCTTTTTCTGTTTATTTAAGGACATTGTTAATTACTTTCCAAGTCATTTGGATGTTGTTTCTAAAAAGATCCAGCTGATTGCAATAATAAGATTTTTTGGCATTTCGTATCAGATTAGTCAAAACATTTTAGTAAGATGTATACTTGTTACGAGTTTTGTCACAAGGGTTAGACTTATATTTATAAAAAAAAGATTGTTTTTCCTATTAATTGATTGTAAGAGAGATTTTGTGATCCAGGGTAATTTGGGGTTCTTCTTATATTTAGGCTTGTTTTTAGACAAGGGAATTGTTTTATCAAGATGTTTATGGAAGATATTCATGAAATTATCGAATGATTCGTCAACATTTTTTGAGCTAAAAACATTGGTCCAATTTTCCTTCTTTAACGATAATGCTAGTTTGTTCATTATTTTCTGTAGTGTGTCGTCTTAGAGAGGGGGCATATCTAGAATCAAATGATTTGTCAACATTTTTCAATGACGAGAAATGTCCAAATAATGGGGAAATGGTGTGAAATATCGGAGATAATAATACCAGTTTTTGGTGACGGGTTAACATTTGAGAAAATATTGTCAATGAGTGTGGCGGAGGTGTCTGTCAATCGGGTAGGCCTGGAGATAAGTGGCAAGAAAGAAGCTGATCTTTTATTATTCAACCACGTTAAAAAAGACCTAGCTCGATTGAGTGGAAAATCACGGAGAAAAGCGCTTTCAAACAAACGGACGGACAGACACACACACACAGCCAAAATTATAGTAAGGGTAATGCACTAAACATGTCACAAATGCCGCATTACGCTGAAGACTGTTTACCTATCTATGCATTTTTACTACAAGTACAAATATAATTATGTGAATTTATCTCTTTGCATTTTCTATACCTTTCTTTTATGTTACGATAAGTAAATTGTAATGGTTATGTATTAAACAGTACTGTTCTGGACCCTGTAACATAAAGCTTGAAACTGATCTTACGATAGATTTTTACGATAGATTGTACATTGAAGTCAATGGGATTAATCCTAAAATCAATCGTACGATCAATCGAAAGCTTTTATGTTACACGGCCCTGCTGTGATAACATTTTCCTCGGTTAAGTGTTGGATATACGCTTATAGTATTACTCAAGAGTATGCATATATTACGGCGGCGTCATTTTGTTTTTGGTAATCGGCATCATCAATTATTGTTCGTCTCCTGTGCTTGGGAGTTGGCTAAACCGAAATAACTGTCAAAAAACGTAATTAAATGGAATAATATGGATACATGCTTATGGTGTTACCTAATTAGTTGTAAGTATATAGTTATAGAACGCATATAAGGGCGTTGTAATTTTGTTGTCCGCATCATTAACATTATTAATGACGCTTGGGAGTTGATTTTGTGGCTAATTAAACCAAACTAACACTTGTATGTAAATAAATCTAAATCTAAATCACTTACATGGGGAATGTCGTATGCTCTCATGCCTGCCACCACGTCTTGTAGATTGCTCAGGTTTTCGTAGCCATACCTGCTTAGGTGATAACCAAGAGCCCAGTAGGCGGGCAGCATCGGGCGACCAATCAACTATGTTAAAAGCAAAACATCCAGATACATGAATATATATACTGCGAAAGTTAATTTTTTTTCCCCCATTGAAATAAAATTAATACGCGTCACGGTTCGTGCTGTTAATTTATGCGTCAAATATGTGCACGTAAAGCCTCTCATGGTTGTCGATCCTAGGAGCGGGATGGGTGGTATATATCCACCACACCTCCCCCCCCCCCCCCCCCCAAAAAAAAAAGGGGGATGCCTGTATTTTCATTTCCCCCCCCCCCCAATATTTTTCGATAAAATAAATAAGAATTATAATTATCCAAACTCATTTTTTTTTTATCTTGAAATACGATCACATTTTTTAATGATTAGGAGTATGGAAATAAGAAATGCCATAATTTCAATGCGAAAATTCGCTCGCTCGCCGCTGTTATTCTCAATTAAGGGGTTCCGTCCGTTGTCGTAGATCCGTGCATTCCTTCTTTTCATTAAAAACCATAATGGGATGCTCTAAAATGCAAGGTTTATAGACAGAATTTTGAAAAAGTCCCTGGCGTGGGGGGGGGGGGGGGGGGATAACCCCCCCCCCCCCCCTGCACCAACCCCTGATACATACAGTGCAGTATTGCGTCCAAATAATTGCTTAAACGTCAGAGCTTCGCGCGGGAAGAGGGAAACTCCCCCTCCCCCTTAAAAAAATCCTGGCCTGATACGCGGTTGCCAGCTCTAAATCGTACGATGTGAGTTAGTCTTGCGGTAATGCCAGCAATTCTCTTCTTAAGTTTTTACAGTGTAACGTCAGCAAATGAGCCGGGCTTAAAGAGTTTTCAGAAATGTGTCTAATGATCCTGACAAGGTCGCAGTAGAAAAATCTAAATGTCAATCCTTTTCCTCCAATATTATTTTGACCTATCACTCTCTACTATTGCTCTGGAAGGTGGTCTTTGAAATAAAAATCATTATACATGCATGTGTGTAATATGTGTAAGCTTTTCGATCCTTTCTAACTAATACCTCTTTTCCCCCTATCTCTCTCTCTCTCTCTCTCCCTCTCTCATTCTTCAGTTCAATTTCCGTCTCCAAATTTATATCACACCATGTTGTTGTGGATTTATTTTATTTAACACGGTATGATATTTCATCTTTTTAATGTTGCCCCTTTTTCTATACTCTTATGTAAGACATTTTAAGTGTGTATAAAAAAAATATTTTATGTTTAATAAAGAAAATGATATATTTACCTCTGTGTACTGTTGAATAACCTGGTCAGGCGTTGGCCCCAGAAACATATAAAAGTCCAGTACTCCACCGACGGTACGATAGGTTAGAGCAGGAGTAGGTTGCACTGTGAAATCTGCGAGAAAAGAAAATAAATCATTTGTATAAAAATGAAGATTGCAGAAAATCATATTAATTTTATCTTATCGGATTCCTAGTAATATTTATGTTCCAAGTCCACTCAAAGTCCACATTTATATAAAAAGCAGATAAAACCACCAATCAATAATACTTTCATTTAGCCTCAGTACGCCAAATAAATCACACATTTTTATACACTGTAAAAAATGAAGTGCTATTTTAGCACCTCAAGATCTGGAGGCAGCACCTGCAAGGGCACGCATAGGGACTGCACAAATCGTGCTAAAGTAGCACTTCTACACGTGTTATAATTCAACACCAGTCCAAGTGCTACTTTAGGCACTAAGCCTTTTACACTTCTGGTGCTATTAGACGCATGCAGCTCGCAAAAACAACACTTCTAGTGCATTAAATAACTCATTTTAGAGCCCCCAAAACGGCACTACTAGTGCTAACACTTTTGCACCCAATATAGTGCTAAAGAACACACACAAACAGTATGCACAAAATCACACCTGTAGTGCTGAAAACTCACTCTTCTATAGTCTGTTAAACAGCCCTACACCAAGGTCTAGATTTTGTTTTTAGATTGATATGAACTGGTTATATACATAGATGATATCGACTAAATCCATGGCATGTGGATTTAATCATCTGAGAATTACTTTAGACCAAGAAGTGGCAATTTCGGAGGTTTAATTGTTCCATTTCGGCAATCCACAATCGTGACGAAAAAAGCACACACACTGCCTTCCAAACTTCCCAGGCCCGGTCCCGGCCCGTGCGGTCGATCGCGCCCCATGCCTGGCTGATCAACAATTTTCATGTCAACGTCGACAACGCGTACCGTAGACGGTTGGCCACACACTGAAACATGGCATTTCCACTTCATTGCTTTTCATCATGTTTCATATCCACCACCACAAAAAATTAATGTAATTATCATATTATTTGATACTTTTATTCGCATAAAATTACAGAAGTTCTAAATTTAATGTCTTAAAGTTTTACTCTTGCACTACAGTTGCGTAATAAGCGATTTCGTAATAGACCTGTTTACTAATAAGTGATACAAATTTTATACATACTTTTGAAACAAAGGTTGTTCTTGACAACCTGAAAGCTTGCCAGAGGCTTGTCAGACATAGCAACAAGTAATGTATGCAAACTCGATTCCAAGTATTGTAGTTATTCATTTATAACACCTCGTTACTAGGTCCCCAGGAAAATAAATTTGAATCACTGAGTAAACAGGTCTATTGGCCCATGAGCAACTTTTCGCAAATGACCTTTCCCTTTTTCATTAGGATAGGCATCTTTTCAAAGAAAGATAATACGTAAGCTTGCCCGACATAGCAACCTAGAGAATTCAAACTCTATGAAAGAAAGACATCGTAGACCAGGGGACTAGAATAGCACGTCAATGAACACTTGGGAAAGTGCATTGTTTGCAAGTTGGCTATCATTTGGCAGACTGTCAAATACCAACCATCAATGAACACTTTGTTGCTTTTCAGTGGATTTAATGAAAAGTATAATTAAATGAATATATGAATAATAATATGAATAATAAACACAGTCGACGCTTATCTCAGTGCATTTTAAACGAACATGCCAGTTTCTGTCAATGACCTTTATCTGCTCATGCGCAAATCCTAATTACGAAATCGCTTATTAAATCACAGGACGTTGGTCAGCACTTGAAGTGTAAAACAAGCGTCTTAACATTCAGCACTTACTTTTTAGCACTCAATTTTCTGCACCTTATCATCTCCCAGACGCAAATGGCACGTGAGGTGTTAGAAATAGCACGTCAAGTGCAAACTTCCAATTAGCACTCGTGTTTCAGCACTTCAGTTTTTACAGTGTACGTGCGCCTCGTGGCAAAATTTTGGACTATTAAAACGCACCTGAAAAACTGTGAGACCTTCTTTAAGGATTTTTAAAATCACGAAATAATTTTTGCTTTTTGTACTATAAACGCGTTTTGATAGATGGGCAGTTAACATTTTCTTTCTTCATTTTTCATCAAAATGACCTTTCTATTCTTTTATTCATTCAATTATTTGTCTATTCATTTATTTGCTTACTCATTCATGCATTTATTCATTTCTTTTTTCATTAATTCATTTATTTACTTAATTAAAGGTGGTGATTTATTTATTCGGAGTCAAAAGGGGCCTGAGCTTTCTATCCTAGCAGAATCTTCGTCAGAGGCAAAAAGAGAAACATAAAAAGCAAGACAAGCATATATATAGACTACAGACACAAAAAAGATTACATGTAACATGAACTGTAAGGGGGAGCTGTGGACACAAAACAATGGGAACAAAAGGGGAGTGTGGGGAGTCAAAAAACCATGAGTCAAGCGGGTGTGGAGGGGGATTAAAACAAATACAAAGGCATGGAGATCCAAGGAGAGTAATGAGCCCCAAGCTCATGGGTGGGTAACCTGTGAAAGCAAAGGATAAGTGGGGAGGCAACATCAAACATGATAAGGAACAATGCCAAGACAAGAGAAAGGAATAAGTACTGTACAAGTCCAGTGCAGTGGAGTGGTAGGGCAGAAAATAAAGAGGGAGTCGAGTTGTCAGACACCAAGTGCAAAAAAGTAAAGTGTGGTGAAAAAAATATATATTTGCTGTCTGCTGTATACAAGACTATAAGATGTAAGGCATACTATATACTGAAGAATATAAACATGTGCATATAAAGTCTGTAATATATGTGTCTAAACCAAACGAGGAGGTAAAATGCAAATAAAATATATGTTTATATATATATATATATATATATATATATATATATATATGTAATAATGTAAGGAAGGGGAGTAGTTGTCCTGGTGGAAAGAGAATCTAAGAGCCTTCAGCTTGGCTTTCCTGAGCTGGTGAAATAAAGATAAGTGGTTAGCCATGGTGAGCAAGGGACATAGAATGATAAATATGAAAAAAGAATATACATGAAAACAACGAATAAAATACCAAGTGAACAAACAATGAAACAGAGAAAATCACAATCTGAAAGTCGAACTGTAGAAGAAAAAAGGCAAAAAAAAGAATAAACTGGGACTAAAACTACTAACCAAAAGAGGACAGACAAAACAAAGAGGATAAGGAGGATCACGGTGAAGTGATGCGACAGCAGAGAAGGAAATAAATATCGAAAACAAGCTGCTGAAAACTGCTTATCCAATAATAGCGAGCCAATGGAGTCAAAAGGGGCCTGAGCTTTCGATCCTAGCAGAAACATAAAAAAGACAAACATAAAAAGCAAGAGAAGCATATAATACAGACACAAAACAGATTACATGTAACCAAATCTGTTCAAATCGTATAATATTATTGAGTTATATGAGTCTACGTTTCATACCTTGTGCGTTAAGGTTAAATAACAGGACACCGTGTGTGTTAGCATCATACTCGACGTTCATGTAGAATGGATGGACGCTATACAAGTTGATTGTGTCCTGTGTATGCAAAAGTTGATAAGCAATTCATATGATCAAGGATTTATCACAGAGCTCCTTGATATGATCATAATAAGAGAGGGCATGGATAGTCAACCATTATTGCCACATTATTGAAACCGAACCCTATGTTTGTCTGGGGTTTTTCGGCTTCTTTAAATGTAAATTTCATTTTGTACTTATTCGATTGTTTGTTTTTTCTTTCCATAACAACATTTTTGAAAAAAAAAATGAAATATATTTGGATACATCAAGTAATTATAATTATACCATGGATATTCCAACTTTATTGCCACGAACCGGACCCTACGTTTTTTATCAATGTAAATTTCATTTTGATTATAAGAAGGAAATAAATGTGTTTTTAATCTGAAAATTGAAATGGACTTTGAATTTTTTGAAAAAAAAAGTTTAATTATACATGGATATACCAACTGATATATAACATGAATATTCAACCCTAATTGCCGCGAACTGAACCCCAATTTTAGTGTCAATGTAAATTCCATTTTTTACTTACTTGATTATGAGAAGGAAATAAATAATTTTTTAGTCTGGAAATCTGAATCTGACTTTGAATTTGTTTGTTGTTGTTTTGTCATTTCCGTAACATTTTTTTTTAATAGGTGAAATATACATGATAAATCAAGTAATATGGTCATGATGGTGGATAGCCCATTTTCAGGGGCATTTCAGTGGCTCTTACATAATGCCACTGTTCTTCCAGTGACGTATGTCTCCTCGTAATAAGTGGAAAGGAATAATCTTGTTAACAAATTTAATTCATCGGTGCTTTCTGCTGACATGAAATGTATATTGTATATCATTACACTGTTGTTATAAGCAGCGGGTGTTATAATCTATAAGTTTACATTGTTTTGCCTGCAAAAATATCATTTATTTTAGAAGAAATGAATTAATTTGATAAATATTGTTCAACTGGAAAACTGATTCTCAACAAAGTCCTTGTAAGTTCACATCGTTAACTGATAAGTTACAAAGCTGTCAAGTCAGATATCATGACATTTTATTGTTCAACTTGAGAATGCAGAACATTCCTTACGCACAACGAATAAAATTCAAAGAGTCGTATTATGTTTTAAAGATTCATGAACCAAGTAATAATTTTAACCCTCACCATATAACCATTTTCTTATTTCTTCAACAGATTGTACCGTTGTACGTGAATTATTGTGTTCATTGATATCATTATGTATACTTGTTTTTCTATGAAGGTAAATTTTGTTTAATCTGTTTATGCATGTTTAGTTGATTTGTTATTATTGCTACAGTGTTGTTATTAATCAGATCAATTCAAATCATTAAAATGCAAATTCAAACCAATCAGTGACGTATCGGGATATATATGAATAAGGTCAGGGTGTAACCTCCAGAAACGGGGAGGAAATAGAGGGGCTAATGTATTTTGGCAGATCCTCGTTCGTGTGTCGAAAACCAATTGCAAGTTGTAGGATCCGCCCTGCCCCGGAGGTCTCCGACCTATGAACGATTATACACTACTGCCAATCAGAAGACCCTCTAACTCACCCCTGGAGGTTGATCCCGGGCAAAAAGCCCCCATGTCCTCCAGTTCATGTCATGCTTAAAGCTTCGATGCTCACTCTCTCCGAAGCCATAGAGATTGGCCGAAGGTAAACGAGTCGAGATGGACAGAAACCGGTCTTCGAAAATCAGCGCTCCAATTGAGGTATCCCACCTAGAGGAAAAAAATATGAAAACACACAATAGTATTTGGAAGTGAACATTGGCGGATCTTTGGGGCGCAGGGGGTGTGACGAAGAACAAAGTATAATGGGTCACAAAAGAGCATTGTATTAGAAATAGGCATTGCCAAAGAATGCATGAAGATCAAAACACTTGAAATAATGACGATAACGATACGCAAGTCATTGTATTGGGCGTTATTTATTAACCAATAACTATCATAATGATATAAACTATGGTTTAATGCTCAGCCCCCACATGAAGCCAGGCTTCATTGAGAACGACACTACCTGTTTCTTTCACTTCAGAGGTTATATATGTATTATATATATAGTTGCCAAAGCTGTTGTATATGTTATTTCCTCACAATATTGTTACTAATTATTCTAATGTATACATGTATCTCAAAGCATTCGCTTGGATCCAGCTGAGGCACGCGGCTTGTCTTTGTTCAAACTCACCTGCCCCCGATAAACGGAATTAATTAATAAGGTTGAAGATTTGTCAATCTGTCGGTTAATTGAATCTGGTGTCGCCGAAACCACTGACCCGTCTCCGTGGTCTAGTGGTTAAGGCATTGGCGTTCTCAGCCAACGACCCGGGTTCGATTCCCGGCGGAGACATTTTTTCAGCCTTTGCAAAAAATTTCAAAAAGGGAGGACAGCTCTGCTATGGGGAACTTTGACAGCTCTGGGGAACTTTGATTTAAGTTACGCAACCATTATTCTCTCATTTCCTTTCGCATTATATATATATATAATATTGTTGTTTTAGGGTTTGCTTCTTTTTTTCTTTCTTTTAAAAAATACTTTTTCCATTCCATAACGTACGCCTTTACCCCCCCCCCCCCCCCCATCCCTTCCCTCTCCACACACATACCCATCCATCTTTGCTTGGAGGCTAAGAAAGAACACATTAAATACATGTAGATATAGAGTAGCACTGGTTGCTTAAGATTGCAGAAAAAACGCCTCAGTAATATTCATAGAAAACTTAAAAGAAGACACCGCTGACAAATGTTAGCACTTTTACAATTTTTAATGTTATAAAACTAGTCAGATTGACCAAAAAACTCATCGCTCAGGTCGATAAAATCATAGATCTCGATTTTTAAAAAATAAATATTACAATATCTACTAGTACGAGCCGCAAAAATCCGTTACGTCACTGCAGCACTACTGCAAAAACCACGGCAAATCACGGTAATGCCGATATGGAGCAATACACAGATCGCTTTCACAGCGCCTATAAAAATGCTATTTGTGAGACAATTATGTATGACAAAAAGAAAAGTTTTTTGTATTTTTGAATATTATCTGCTGAAAAAATAAAGTGCTTTTAGCAAATTTTTTTCACAATTTATCGAATGAATAAAATTAAAATTGGCACAACTGTTTGTCATCGTTCGTACGTGCTTCCCATTAACGCGTGTACTTTAAGGCACGTGCGGAAAGCTAATGCAGCAAGCTGCATTGTTTACGTTCTTACGTTCGCGATATAGATAGCAAGTACGACATTAACATAAATTCCTGGTTAATCTTCAAGTAAAATCTGATCACATTCTTCAATAAGCTTGTAATCTAAGCTAAGGAGATGAATGAGGGATTTTCTGGGCGAAGAAAGATTGCTTGCTTGTAAAGATTTTGTGGGAGAATATGGTTGGTACAGCGTCGGGCTTTAGCAGCTTCCTGGGTTTGTATCCCAGGCACACGGCTTGTAGGTTGGTCTCGAACGCCAAAACGTCAAAATGGTCTTCACAGACCACTCGAAAACGGGAATAAATGTACGTTTTGACGTTGAATTTGGTTGTTCCAATGTTCCTTATCCATACAGCACACCTTTCTCTATCCTTCTTCGGATCAGGGATGGCAAAAAAGGATTTTCCCGGACAATTTTCACGACGATTCGAACAGTAAATTGCCTGGCACAACGGCATTTTTGCAACTTCACGAATATGTATGCATGCTATATATGTGCGCTATCGTCTGCTTTTACGGACGCGTAACGCACACGCATTGTGGTGGAAACTCAAAGTGCTGCAATGGCGTCACAGCTTTGGCCGACACGAGCCAATTTGCGTATCGACAGTGGCAAAAACATACTTTTTATATCAAAATATACGCACTTGTAGGCTGTTCAAAAATTACAATTTCGATACTGATTAGTTCTTAGGGACATGCAGAACAACATATTTTTTCAAAATTTGCCAGTGGTGTCTTCTTTTAACCCCCCCCCCCCCCCCCCCCCCCCCCCCATCTCCTCCACCAATCACTTTGCAACTGCCATTGTCTGGATCCGGAGGGAACTGATATTAAACATTAATATGTCACAACTTTATGCTGACTGTGAGCGTAAAATCCTCGAACAGAAATAAAATGGTGTCATGTGATCATTCACTAATAAATGTTACAAGTTTGTTTTAATTACCATAGCAACCAGTGTGGGTCAAAGTAATGCGCAGTCTTTGTTGTGTATTCATTACGATTTCCGTTTCATTCTGTTGCCTTGCAACTCTTGTATGTTCAGCTTCGATGTTATTTTCTTAAGTGCATTTGCCCTGTAAACTGTACTTGATTGATTAATCATGTTAATTGACTGAATAGAATACGGCATAAAAAAAACCTGCGTTGAGCCGCAATGTTGTTTTTCAGCAAGTCCGTACATATTTAAAACAATAAAATAACAACAACAAAAATATTTACTAGAATTTACACATTACAAAAATAGAAATAACATTTGCAATTGAACATGGAATGAGAAAAAGAGAGAAAGAAAGGGAAAGAGAGTGAGCGAATGATTTACCAACAAAAATCAATACTGACGTTTGATCTGAATGTTAAAAAATGCTTGTTTCTGGTATAATGCAAAACAGAAATGATTGATGGCCTATTCAGAATTGCTTGAATGAGCTTATTCTCATCGCAATAACCAATTATAATCGTCGATAAATAGCGTTTTGAATATTATAGATTGTTCCACTCTCTGCTAAGACATTACATGCATATGTAAACGAAACAAAATAATTTCTCCTAATCACGGTGATTTGGTTTGACTGTGAATATAATTGTTATGCCTGTCAACAATATTTCAACAGGTAAATGTATTAAGGTGGTGGATGTACCATATGCTTAATTGATTAAATTCACTCCCAGTGATTTTAAAGATTAATATTTCCTTTCTGTTGAGCTTAGCAGATCTTCAGAACTTTTTCAATAGTGATCTATAATAAGTGAGCAACTTAAAAGGGGAATTATAAGGAAGGTTTTATATGTGACCTATTCACCCCGTTGCAAACTTCAAGAAAAATGCTACGAACAAGAACAATGCATACCACTAAATGGTGGTTTTCATGCAGGGGCTCCGTTCGGAGCGGCTATATTTTGTTTACTGTATTTTTTACTACAACATGCAACCGACATGCAGTTGTCATGTTTATTTCTCTGTTTATGTGTATGTATTTGTTTCCATTGTTATGTTTGTTTCCATGTAAATATCAAACAACTTTCCGAGTTTGGATAAGCAGAAAATGCACTTTCTGATTTGCTGTGTCAGAATGATTGCTTCGAAGCTAATTTCTGTCGGTCTCCCAAATTATATGAATGAGCATAAGAAACATGTTACTGTAGGAACGTGTGTGTGTGTGTGTTTGTGTGTAATTGGGTTTTTACAGACGTGTAGGAACTACACTGTAGGAACTACAGTGTCAAGTGCATTAGAATGCCAAAAACGAAGCCAAAGATTCAAGTTGTCTACAAAATGTGAGTAGGGCATTCCGAGATTTTATTCGTATCCATCCCACCAACTTATGGATTAATTGCAAAATGTGTTTTCAAACTAGCGCCATCTTATTCTGGTCTAAATGCCAATTTTTATTATGGTATGCTGAGCTCAATGACATGGTTCATGTTTCAGTTGTTTTTATTATGGGATTAACGTTCCTTATGCATAATTTCAATGGTGTACCTTAACGTGACGTTTCATTTAGGAGGTCGTTTGCACCCCGTGGGTTGTAAACATTCTCAAACGATGGAATTTAACGTGAGTTTATGTTTTTGCCCTTTAGTGGGTTTCGGGAGAAATGCCTTTATTATTTTGCACGTATCATTAATTGGTATGCACACTTTTTTGCCTTGATGCAGATGTTGAAGTCCTTATTAAGAGTCGAAGTACGGGTACACGTATTACACAAATGACAGTATTAAACTTGGTAGTTACTGAAACAGATATACATTGCTCAAATAGAAAATGTGCTTTGCAAACAAGCACCTTCTTATTATGGTCTAAATCCCAACATTTGTTTTAGTCTGCCAACTTTATAACATGTTTCCATGTTTTTATATATTCGGGAAATCGGGTTGCCATATGTATACATGATATCTAAAGAAACAAAGCTCAAATTTCTTTCGCTAAATGTACGAGGTACAAGATCTAACTTTAAAAAGGAATAAAGTGTTTAACTGGCTCGAAGATAAAATGGCAGATGTCATTTTCCTACATGAGACGTATAGTTCAGACGGTTTAATTAGCCTTTGGTAATCACAATAATTATGATATTTTCTCATGGGTCCCCACATAGTTGTGGAGTAACAATACTGTTTAAAGCTAACTTAAATTATAACATTTATCCAAGCGTATTTCCGAAGAAGGGGGGTTTATTCTATTGCACGTTAATATAGACGGTAATGAATACATCTTGTTGAACATTTATGCACCAACGGCAGATAAACATGCAGATCAGAAACTTTTCTTTGAACAAGTCAGTGATCTTCTGCTCTCGGTAAATGATATAAGAACCTTATACCAGTAGTGATATGAGGAGATTTCAATACCCTGCTTAATAGAGGTTTGGACAGGATGGGGGCAAACCTCACATACATAATGATATCAGTGATCTAGATAAAGAGTAATTAGAAGATATTCTTGGAGGTAACTCCATCCACTAATGCAAAGTCGACTTGACATATGGTTAATTTTTGATAGTCTCCAAGATTACATCCGGAAAGTCGATGTTTTTCCTGGAGTAGGCACAAACAATTCCGCAATCGTTCTTGAAATAGAATTTTTACAAAAGGAAGGACCTTTTGCAATCATTCGGAAGTTAAACAGCAGTCTTTGTGAAGACGAACAATATTGTACGAAAATATCGGAAAATTTAGATAATTGGATAACTGAATCACTTCAATTTTAAGATATACGTATGAGATGGGAATTTTTGAAATATAACATTCGGGTGTTCTCTAGAAATTACAGTATAACCAAAGCATGAACTTTGCGGGAAAAGAAAATAGAATTAGAAGCAAATTTACAGCGTTTACAAGTTTTAGTGGATAGGAATGGAGGAAGATATGTTGATGAATTTGAAAAGGTGAAGCTCGATTACGAAACACATCTACACTGTAAAAAAATAACTGTAAAACTACAGGTTTCCTGGCCCTTGAAATTACAAGTTATTGCCGTCATTTCAATTTTACAGGCTTTGTCCTGTAAAATAACAGCAAGTTTGTTGGTTTACCGGAAATCAGCATTTATTTTCAATCGCCCGATAAAAAACACCGTTAAAAAAACATTTTCTCATATTTTAACAAGTTACCCTGTTAAATTACCAAATATGTGGGAAAACACTTATATGAATATTCATGAATTTTTAGTAAGCGTATGGTTTGGGGTTGCCCGATTTAGTACCTGTCACAAAAGGAATAAAAAACTATAAGGTGCATATAAAAGATTGCATTAAATTGAATTAACTAGATAGGAAATGTTTAGGATAGGATAGATTAAGGTAGAGAATAAGATAACATAAAGCATGGCTATACACTCATAACTGTAAAACTACAGACTTTCTGGCTTTCCTTGAGACTGACTACAAATTATTTTAAATTTACAGTCTCTTTCCTGAAAAAAACGGAAATATTTTTTACAGACTGTAGTTTTACATGAGGCTGTAAAATAACGTGCACTCCTGGCGTTACGACTGCCAGGAAATTTCCTGTAAAAATACCCACATATTTGTTAACAGTGTAGACCGTGTTACTCGTGGCATAATAGTAAGATCTCGGGCCAACAGGGTCGAATACGGAGAGAAAATTAGCAAGTTCTTTTTAAACCTGGAAAAGGCAAATAGAGCTCGGAGAGCTATTTGCAGATTAAAAAAGGAGAAGAAATTCTATCTGATAATTTAAAAGTAAATACGTTTATCAAAACCTTCTACTCAGATTTGTACAAAACAGAAGAACCTTAAGTGTTCAGTAACTGTAAGTTTTTGGATCAAAATCACGTAACAAATTTATCCCCCAACCAACATGATCTATGGAAAAGAATTATCTCTTACAGGATGTACATCCTCTTTATACGCTATGGCTAAAAACAAATCACCCGACAATGATGGAATAACCGTCGAGTTTTACTGTAAATTTTGGAACAAACTGGGCCTTTGCTAGTAGATACCTAAATTTCAGCTTTAGAGAAGGAACATTGTCTACATCACAGAGACAAGACATAATTCATTTCCATTCAATTCATTTTCATTTCATTCTTCAACATAATACAAATGAATACAAACTTTGAAAAGGCAAAACAAATAAATATGACATCGTAACACATAAATATAAAGCAATATATTATACATGTCAAATCTAAACAATAACAATTATATCACGTGAAGAATGGAGGGATCCACTAAAAAGCAGTAGCTTGTAGAATGTGGATCCCTCATTGCAAAATAAATATATCATAATCAGATCTTTGGGAAAACTAAAAGATAATCGGAGCCATTAAAAAAACATTACACACAAGACAACACAACACATGAGCGTAGACAAAACTACACGACGAACTGCCTTCACGAATCGATAGAAATAGGGGAGAGGGATGCGAGACTAAGCTGCATGTTGAGTACATAGTTTGCAGAAAATATAAATAAATATATACATATACGATTATATAGAAGGTCCAATCTGTGCTGGACAAAATTACGACATCTCATTCTGTATAAGTATGAACTATAAAAGCTAACAAGAAAATAAATATACGAATTTTAGTTTGAACTAATAACTAGTGTTTATCTATTACGATTTTTGTAGCATAGATTTCAGCTTGCTTTTAAAGGACGGTAATGAACGGGCATCTTTAATCTCATTTACAAGGGAATTCCAAAATCTTGGACCTGTATATAAAAATGTATTTTGAGCTAAGAGTGTTCTTAATAAGGGCAAGTGAAATTCATTAGATTGCCTCGTCGGGTAGTTATGGAAAGATTGATTTTTTGGAAACATGGAGTCAAAAATGCGAGGCAATGAATTGTTGTTATACTTATACATGAATTGACCTAATTGAAACAAATATAAATCTTTTATTTTCAGAATCTTATGTTCAAGAAACAGTGGATCAGTATGACAACGAGCTGGTGCATTACAAATAATGCGGAGCGTTTTCTTTTGCAATATCAAAATTTTGTCTAATAAAGAATTATGGGTATTGCCCCATGCTAATATTCCATAATCAAGGTAAGGCAAGATCAAAGAGGAGTATAACATGAATAATGTGTTAGAAGGGAAGTAATGCTTTAGCTTATTTATTATACCAATATTACGAGATAATGTTTTACACACATTAAAAACGTGGGGTTTCCATGAAAGTTTGTTATCTACCGTGACTCCTAAAAATTTAATTTGAGAAACGCATTCTAATGGTGAGTCATCAAAGATAATGTCAGACGGTAAAGTTTCAATGGTATTACTAAAAATCATGTATTTGGTTTTTTGTAAATTAAGAGATAATTTATTGGCTCTTATCCATTGTGTTAATTTTTGCAATTCTATATTGATAATCTGTACTAGGGTGTGAGGGTTATTATGAGCAAAGAATACATTAGAATCATCTGCAAAGAGAATGAACGAAAGGATGTCAGATGATCTGTAAAAGTCGTTAATGTAAACAATAAATAAAAGAGGCCCTAATATACTACCTTGTGGGACCCCACAATTAATGTCTTTCAAATTAGAAATGTGATTGTTCAAATAAACGTACTGCTTTCTATTTTGTAAGTAATTCCTGAACCACTCCAAGGCAATCCCACGTATACCATAGTGAGAAAGTTTGTAAAGTAAAATGTCATGATTGATAGTGTCGAAAGCCTTGGAGAAGTCCAGGAAAATACCAATTAAATGAGAATGATCATCTATAGAATGAGCTACTTTATCCAAAAAGTTTAAGAGAGCGTGAATGGTGCTATGTTTTTGCCTAAATCCAAATTGGGAGTTTGTAAATATATCATGGGCTTTAAGAAAGTTAGTTGTTCTAATAAAAATTAATCTTTCTAGAATCTTAGATAGAGAAGAGAGTAATGAAATGGGACGGTAATTACCAGCATCAAGATCATCTCCTTTTTTGAACAAAGGAATAACTTTTGCAATTTTCATCTGCTTTGGGAAAATACCACTTAAAATAGATCTATTAAATATGTGAGTAAGGGGGTCAATAATAGAGGATATAATGCCTTTTAAAATGAAATTACTAATATCATCATGACCTGCACTTTGTTTATTATTCAAAGAAGAAACAATATCTGTTACTTCATATTTAGTAGTGGGGGAGAAAAATATGGAATTTACATTGGGTTGCCCCAAATACCTTGAAAAATGCTTATTGGATTGGGGTATTTTTTTAGCCAAATTTTCCCCTATGGTTGAGAAGTATGAATTAAAAACATTTGCTATTTCTTTAGGATCTTCAATATTTTGATTATTATGTCTTATTTTAGTGATATTTGATTTCTTATTTGATATATTCATGGCCTGTTTAATAACCTTCCATGTGTTTTTCATGTCATGTTTATATTGTTCAAATTGAATCGCATAATAATTCTTTTTTTCTGCACGCAAGACTTTAGTTAATATATTTTTATAAGAATTATACTTGATTTTTGAATATTCAGATTTTTTCATTTTGAATTTGTAATACAAACGATTTTTTCTATTGATCGAGCGCAAAAGGGATTTCGTAATCCAAGGAAGTCTAGGGGATGTTTTATAATTTACTCGATTATCATTCTTTTTGGGAATATGATCATCGAGGTGTTTTTTGAATATATTTAAGAAATTATCAAAGGATATATCTACATCGTCAGTATTATAAACACTTGACCAATCGACTCTATCTAAACTGGCACCTAGACTAGCTAATTTTTCTGGTGTGGCTCTGCGTCTAGCTGGAAAGGGATATAATTTATTCAAAGAATGTTGAAGATTAAAGCATGATAAAATCGGATAATGGTCAGTAATGTCAGAAAGAATTATTAAAGATTCTGGAGGAGGTAAGAAATTACACAGAATATTGTCAAGGAGAGTGGCTGAGTGATTGCTAACACGAGTAGGCTTGGAAATTAGGGGCAAGAATGAGGCTGAGAAAAGTAATTCCAGAAATTCATGTGAAGAATTATCACTAGCATGCTTTAGTAGGTTGATGTTAAAATCGCCCATTACAAATACATCTTTATTAATAAAATGAGTATTACTTAGCATGGTTGTTAAACAGGGCAAAAAATCATTAAAATGTGTATTTGGGGGTCTATAAATAATTCCAACTATTATATTTTTGCTACGAGGAATAGAGATTTCAATGAATAATGACTCAATAAATTCATTCATATAATTTAGTTCGTTTAGAACAGTAAATTCAAAACAACTGGAAAGGTATAGCGCTACGCCTCCACCCAACTTTTTTGATCTATTATTCATAATGAAATCATATCCATCAATTGCATAAGGTAAGTTTGTGTCTGAAGTAAGCCATGTTTCGGTTAAGCCTATTACTGAAAAAGAATGCTTACTTTGGTTGTCTAACAGAATCTGAAGGTCATCAAAATGTTTACTTATGCTTCTAATATTGATATGCAATAAAGAAAATGTTTCTTTAGAAAAATTTTTAACAACGTCCTTTAATTGAGATTGGGTTATATATTTCGAAGAGGGAACGGGAAGAGAGTATTGATTTGAATCATGATCATAATTCAAATCCTCAGATGATAGGTTAAAATTTTGTGCGATATTATTTTCATATGAAGCTGAAGAAATACTTTGGTAACTTGATTCTGTATTAGATAAAGGACGTCTTAGTACATCAAAAAATTCATCATTTAAAGAACTGAATGCTGCGTTTATATTAGCCATTTAGAAAAACTATCAAAACAGAAGGAGCATAAAAACATTAATATTTTGTGAAATGCATGGAATAATCCAGCATTGGTTAGGCAGCATCTTAGCAAGCATCTGAGGGAGGGAAAATGGAAAGTTGGCAGGCAGAGACACAAATACAAGGACAACACAGAACAAACATAGTATACATTCATATGTAAGACAGCAACGAACGAGAACGAAAATATTAAATCAAAATATATCTCTAGAAGCATTTCACGCGGTGCTCCAGCTTAAAAAAATATGGATTGAATTACGCTTGTATGAGGATAATAACATAAGCAGTTAAGCATAAAGACAATTGGTTCATAAAAATAAAAACAATTGGGAAAATTATATATAAGCAATGAACGGAGGAAAAATTGCACTGCATTTGTGAATTAAAACAAAAATGATTTGGGAAAAAAGCATGCACATGAACATGCAGAGCATGAGGCCAAATACAGGCACATATATAAAGAAAATCATGGGGGGAAATGGCATGCAAATATATGAACATATATAGTAAAAAACCAAATGGATCATGCAGATAAACAAATAAATTGTGAAAAAACATGACATATGTTTGAGCGATAAACGAAGCAAAAAAAAAAAAAAAAAAAAAAAAAAAAAAAAAAAAATTCAACTGTAATAGTTTGGAATAAAGAAGAGCATATCACATGAACAGACATGGCACATGCAATGATTACAAGGAAGAGAGAGGGGAGGAATGACAGCAACACCAACACGTAAAGCCCAACTAAGACAGCCGGACGCCACGATGTCTGCCGCGCGATCGCGGGTTAACGAAAAGGCTCAAAAGAAGAGACCGGCAACCAACGACCACGCGACAAAAGGCGCATTGCCGCACACTTTAACGAAAGTCAAATCACTTTGATAGCAAAAAAGGGAAAGGATAAAATGTTTATAGAAAACTACCGACCCATAACACATTTAAATGTTGATATTAAAGCACTGGCGCAGAGACTTAAAGCTATTTTACCATCAATAATACATCCTGGTACTACAAAAGAGACATGATAACAAAGATTTTCGAACCTGCACTCATCAGGTTATCACGCAGGTATGTAACAAAATACTCGAAGTCAACTATATTATACTCGATGAATCCGGACGCAACCCGGTCGCCGTAATTTCATAACAATCCAGATCAAGTTGCCTTTATTAAAGATAGATACACCGGAGAAGCTGTGAGAACAGTGATAACGACCATGTTTTACTCTAGACTTAAACGAATTGGGGCTATTCTATTAAGTCTCGATTTCTAAAAAGTCTTTGATGCCTTAAATCATCAATTTCT
The DNA here is from genome assembly GCA_025617745.1 of Heliocidaris erythrogramma. Classification (NCBI taxonomy): domain Eukaryota; kingdom Metazoa; phylum Echinodermata; class Echinoidea; order Camarodonta; family Echinometridae; genus Heliocidaris; species Heliocidaris erythrogramma. The sequence continues at coordinate 38,346,665 of CM046860.1, forward strand.
AATAGAAGTCTTGAAATGTTTCAACTTCGGAAATAATTTTTGCAATTTTGGCAATGTTCTTTATAAGGACATAGAAAGATGTGTAATGAACAATAAAATTTCAACTGGATATTTTCCAGTAGGAAAAGGGGTCAGACAAGGGGACCCTTTATCCCCGCACCTCTTTATTTTAGCGATCGACACATTGGCTATAAATATCCAAGGCATAAAGCTTAGCACTTCTCATGAAATATTATATGAAATTCAATATCAAACTCGTTAATGTTTTGACAATTCTTAGAATCGATATCTCCTATTCTTTTGAAGATAGAATGGCACAAATACAAAGAATTTCATCAAATATCAATTTCAACTGAACTTATGGACAGCCAGAAGTCTTTCAATGTATGGAAAAATTCAAATTGTTAAAACTTTTGCTATATTCCAGTTGTTACAATAGTCTCCATTCCCGATTCATTTATCCATAAGGGTAACAAAGTATTGTGCGAATTCGTATGGGGAGGTCCAAATAGAATAAAACGTGGAGTGCTGGTAAAAGGTTTCAAAGAGGGAGGTTTAAAGATGACTTGTATTAAATCGATTCTTCAAGCTCAGAAAATGAAATGGGTTACAAGACTATTTACATCAACATCTATAGGTTGGAAACACATATGTTTACAATTATTGTCACCAGTTGGTGGAGAATATCTTTTCCATTATAATTTTGATGTGAAATGTTTGGACATTGAAGTGTCAAACTGGTTTTGGGAACTTTTAGAAACATGGTGTCTTTCGAATAGGAAAAACGATATTGCCAACCAATGTATTTGGAATAATAAATGTATAATATTAAATCAGAAATAAAAGAAAGGGATTTATAAGAATTGCGGATATGTTAGATGAATTTGGACGTCCACTACGGTGGAAAGACTGTAAAGAAAAAGGACTAAAGTTCACTGAGTATTTTGTATTGCTAGACTGTTATAAAAAGATACCAGGGACATTGAAGCATTTCTTTTTGCAGCAAAACTACCATTGTCTACCTAAAGATCAAAATCAATTTCCTTCTATTTGTTGTGCTTCAAAATAAAAGCAAATCCATAACATAACGACAAAGCAACTTTACTGTATTTCTCTAAGACTGAATAACCCTGAAAGTATTCATTCGTTTTAAAGAGCTGTATCATATGGAAGAGCACAGGCGTAGCCAGGAATTTTCAATAAGGGGGGGGGCAGACGTAAAGGATCCAAACGCATAGCCCGGATTTAATTTTAGGGGGCGGTTGTGAGCACGCGAAGAGAGCGAAATTGGTGATGAGCACGCAAAGCATGCTCCTAAGCGGGTGGGTGCCGGGAGGGGAAGTTTTCCCCCTCCCGCGCGAAGCTCTGACGTCTTATAACACATTTTGAGAAAGATAACGGCTCGTAGCATCTTTTTTTAGCCGCAAAGTTATTGTAGTAAGTTCGAAAGTGGGTTAGGCCACAAAAAGGACGGACACAGATTGGTTGTAGTTGTTGATGATATTTATTTTGTCGTCATGACAAAAAACCCTGCAAAATATAATTGTAATACATTTGATTAATATCAACTCGTAATCAGATACAGCATCATTTTTTATTAAACCTCATCGGTATAGGAATGGTGGGCACCACACCAATCGATTAGAACCCTATGCTCTACTCGGCTCATAATTCCACAACCATTTCTACACCCATGAGGTTTCACAAGACATTTGCAGGTTATTCTCAATCTAACTCTTTACAATAAATCAATTTTCCTTCAGCCATCAATTTTAGACTCGTACTCCTCGCTAATACTCGTTCAATTTAATCAACTACAATTGAACTCTACTCATGATACATTGTGATAATTTGGGATAGAAAATTTAAATAAGAGGAACTTTCGGTTTTGTCATCTTGAATCTAATTACCTTAGCCATAGCTTTCATGATAATTTAAAAAGCGAACCATAGTTTTCATGATAATTTAAAGAGCGAATTTCCTGACATGCACATTTTACAAGCGAAGCGGTTCAAAAAGTTCATGGCATAATATCATCCTTAAGATAATCCTGACAATTTAGAAGTATCAATCACTTCAGATTTCAATTCAAAATACAATTCAAAAATAAAACTGAGCTTTTCCTCATTTTTCAATAGCAAAGAAAAAGCAAAGAGGAGGACATCAATATTAGTATCTCATGATGGTTCCACGTTAGAGTGAGCGTCATGAAATACATATTTGATAATATGCAAAAGATTGTTCAAAAGACAAAGGACAAAGGCATACATATTTGAGTTTTCTTTATAATGATCCAGGGTAAGATATGACCTGAATATTTATCAAAAATAAATATTTGGACATTAATACTTCATCATGCATAGTTCGAGATTTGAACTTTGTCAAAGGTCAAGTAAAACCAAGCTTAATGAAATATCTTTGATAAGGTAATTAGAGAACAATTATCATACAAATGGTTCCGCGTTCCCACAATGCAATGAATAGGGCAAACGTATAATAAAATAGAAAAAAAACAATTATTAAATAAATGTGAATTGCAAGTAATGGATAATAAAAATAAAGTTGATAGAACTTGAATATTTGTAACAAAATAATCTAATAAATTCAGCATAAAGTGTATCACCAGGAAAAATTACACAAGTTCTATCTACATATAAGAGTCACCGTGGTCAGTTTACCAAGTGCATCCTTATCCACTCATTCGTTCCGTCATACGGAACAGAAGGAAGACCGGCAAAACGGGAACATCGTCATAACTCTCTAACACATGACATACAAATCTCACTTGTAAAATCCCTCTAACCACAACCTCCGCCGCCTCGGCGGCATACCCCTCGAGGCAAATGTATAGCCCCTTCACTATACCCTACACTGTGCTTCTAACAGCATACCCCAGGGGACACGCCCAGAATCTCTTATAAATTATCACAACCTAAGTTAATCAAATAATCTTAGTTAATCAAACCAATTATATTCGGGTTGATGGTGCATATCCAAGTAGTCCATTAATTAATTATAATTTAATCATTACATCTGTAAGCAAGGCTTACCCAAGATAAACCTGTCCCTCGGACCTCTTAGTACCAAGGACCATCGACTGCAAGCCCTCCAATCTCAACTGTTGTAAATAAATTCAAAATATCAGTCAATTCAACTAAAAATCTCAGTAACATCAAACATTAGCAGCCGACTCGTAACTGAATAAGCATGGGCAATCGACTTCAAATTATAGAATTTGTCACAGGTTACACATGGGTACAATATTTTATAATTGTGCCTAAATATTCTATATAACATACACCTGAATTTGTTTATAGATTTATTACATAGACCTGCACCTGACAGGTTACACATGGGTACAACATACTTGGAATTAATTGTTTTATCATCGGAACGTCTCTTTAGACATCGTGTATTCATTATTTTCCATAGAGATACAAGCGTTTCCGATTTCCGGAACGCAGGCACATAGAAAGGTACTGTACATTTAATACATAACAATTACTGTTGTACATACCTATTATTGAAAAACCCAATCGCCAAGTCCATCAAATTATCCCAGCTCCATCGTAAGTAATGATACTTTGAATATACGGTACATTGAAGAAAAAGAAAGGCACGAAATATCTGTTGCAGAAGGGCACCTTGAATCCGCCTTAATCGTCAAGAAAAAAGTATTGAGAGTGATTTCCAACATGGCGAAGCCCTAATGTAACTCTCTCCTAATCATTGATGCGAGGCATAATTCTAGATTGCCAATTTGCGGTGCAATGAGAAGTCTCCAGTAAAAGGCGACGCAACGTACAAGGCGAATAGGGCGTACTCACGCCGCGCCAATAAATTATCGTCATCGCAAATTGGCAACACTCTACCTCGTGTATTACAATCAAACCTACTCACCCCACCACAAAAATTATTGCGCTATGAATAATTAATGTCAGCCAATCAAAGGAAAGGAAACAGAATGGCCACCCCCTATTTCCCTGCTAACAGGCAGGATTACATCACTACACGTAAGGACATTAAAGTACCGAGGTTCTCTACTCAAAAGACGTAAAAACCCACGCTTTGGGCTATTCAAAATATTTAACAGCCCATCCCAAGTTATATAGTCACACCTGCATCATAAAATTGTCTACATTCCTTACTTAATCACCAGAGGTGCCCAGGGCCAATAGTCCCAGGGACTTTCATAAGAATACAAAGAATACTCCGCTTTCTACATTAAAGCCAAAACCCAACCCTCCATGTAAAGGAAAAAACCCAACATGCCACAAAGTTATTTCGACGTCCGGACTGCTTTATTTTGGACGTAATACTGCACTGTAACAGGGGTGGGTGCAGGAAGGGTTTCCCCCTTCCCGCGCATAGCGCGAAAGCTCTGACGTTTTAGCAAATTTAAGAGAAAGATTAACGGCTCATAGCAAACAATTTTTTAAGTCTGAAAGTTATAGTTCGACGCCCTGACTGCTTTTCAGTTACTTGGACGCAATACTGCACTGTATGTGACAGATGTTGGTGCAGGGAGGGGGAGAGTTTCCCCCTTCCCGCGCAAAGCGCGAAAGCTCTGACGTTTTAGCAAATTTGAGAGAAAGAGGAAGACGGCTTGTAGCGCCTTTCTAGGCCTTATTCTCTACTTCCCCCGCTTTTTCGCTCTCCCTTTTTTTTAGTGGCTGAATAGGGCGGCCATGGCCCCTTGTGCCCCCCTGTGTCTCCCTGTCTACGCCAGTGTGGAAGACAAACAAGTGTTCGCCCTTTTCACTCTTCCAGCAAGTGTTACTATTGAATCTAGACTCCGAATAACGCACTTTAAAATTTGAATAATTTGGTACCCACTAATGAATGGTTGGTACGTATAGGGAAGAAAAATAGTTCTCATTGCTCGTTTTGCAATGTGTTACCCGAGACAATTGAATAGCAGCTTTTTGGAATGCGCTACGTATTAGGGCGTCGAATTTCAATCCCGACTGTTTTCTTTCATACGAAAAGATTTTGTTTGGAATTACTAAACCTAGAAGTCAAGCCTCTTCAGCATTTAATTTCCTTACCTTACTCGGCAAACATTTCATTTTAAGATGTTACTCCTAGTGTGAAGCAATTTAACTATTATATTTTGTCATACAAGTCCACTGAGGAACAAATGCAAAAAAGAAAAACAAAATTGAGAAGCATATGACGAAGTGGCAAAATATCAATAGGTTTTCTCCGTTTCGTAATGTTTATGATAAACTTTCTGTATAAAATGCTTTAAAAAAAAATTTTTTATTATACGGGATTCTATTTTCAATGTTGTGGTGTTTTGATGTACTATGTTCTGTTATATAATAATGAATGTCAGATTGTGAATTGCGTTAACTTTATTTGTCTTAATACAAATAATATACTCCGGTGGTGTCGCCGGGCCGTCTCCAGACCGACCGGGGACGGATGGAATCACTGCTGTTATTAGTCCATGGGCCAGTAACCGAAAAGGTCCCCCCCCCCCCCCCCCTTAGGCACAATTTTAAATGATGTTTTTCTGTTACCTAGGCCCCTCAGCTATCAGAATCTGCTTGTTTGCCATAAAGTTGGTCGTGGGTGTGGCCACCAGGGCCGTTTCCGTGGTAACGGATCAAGAAAAATATGAATTTTAGGAAAAGTCATATAATTCCAATTCACGAATCTAATAATACTTGGTAAGCATCCTAATATATGTATTTTAAGGTGCCCAATCGATTGCAACCATAATCAGAGCCATTTAAAGTCATGGGCGTGTCCAAAAATGGCCGTTACTATGGAAACGGTACCATAAAAAGCGGGTATTTTTGACAACTTTCTAAACTTATAAATATGAAATAGCCAAAAAGGTGTATGCACAAGCCTACAGTATGTTTTTCTATTAGCTAGGACCCTCAGCTATCATAATCTGCCTATTTGATGTACAGTTGGTGGTGGGTGTGGCCTGTAGGACCGTTACTATGGTAACACATCAAAAATACTGGATTTATTAGAAAATACTGCATCTTTGTAATTCAATAGCTATAAAATATATGGCAAGCATCCTAATATATGTATTTTAAGGTGCCCAATCGATTGCAACCATAATCAGAGCCATTTAAAGTCATGGGCGTGGCAAAAAATGCCGTTGCTATGGAAACGGTCCAACAAAAAGCTGTTATTTGTGAAAAAAATCTATAAATAACCATTACAAAATAGAAATAAAAAGGTGTCTGCACAGTCTTTGATAATGTTTTTATATTAGTTATGACCCTCAGCTATCAAAATTGGCTTGTTTGACATCAAGGTGGTGGTGGGCGTGGCCGCTAGGGCCGTTACCATGGTAACAGATAACGAAATACTGGAATTTAGAAAATACCGTATATTTGTCATTTAGCAGCATAAATATATGGTAAGGACTCTTATATATGTATTTCAACCTGCCCCACTGATTCCAACCACAATCTGAGTCATTTGAAGTCCTGGGCGTGTAAAAAAAGGGCCGTTGCTATGGAAGCGGTCCCACAAAATGCTGATATTTGTGAAAAATATCTAAGATTTATCAATACAAATTAGAAAACAACTGTCTGCACAATCTTAAATGATGTTTTTCTGTTAGCTAGGACCTTCAGCTTTCATATTCTTCCTAAAGTTGATAGTGGGCATGACCCCTAGGGCCGTTACCATGGTAACACATAACGAAATACTGGAATTTAGAAAATACCGTATATTTGTCATTTAGCAGCATAAAATATATGGTAAGGACTCTAATATATGTATTTCAAGCTGCCCCACTGATTCCAACCACAATCTGAGTCATTTGAAGTCATGGGCGTGTAAAAAAGGGCCGTTGCTATGGAAACGGTCCCACAAAATGCTGATATTTGTGGAAAATATCTATGATTTATCAATACAAAATAGAAAACAACTGTCTGCACAATCTTAAATCATATTTTTTTGTTAGCTAGGACCTTCAGCTCTCATATTCTTCCTGGTGACTTCCAATGACTCAGATTTAGCTGACAGATAAACAGCATTTTAGGCTGTACATACACTTGTTCTTTGTTTTGTGTTGATTAGTTACAGAAATATTCACACACATTTATCATACTGTTTCTATAGCAACAGCCATGTTTTGACATGACGGTGACTTCCAATGTCTCTGATTATACTTGCAATCAAACGGGCACCCCAAAATACATATAGTTAGATGGTTACAATTTGTTTTTGTGATGTTGAATTACAGATATATAGTATTTTCTAAAATTCAATTCCTTGGTGTATATATGTATTTCAAGCTGCCCCACTGATTGCAACCACAATCTGAGTCATTTGAAGTCATGGGCGTGTAAAAAAGGGCCGTTGCTATGGAAGCGGTCCCACAAAATGCTGATATTTGTGGAAAATATCTATGATTTATCAATACAAAATAGAAAACAACTGTCTGCACAATCTTAAATCATATTATTTTGTTAGCTAGGACCTTCAGCTCTCATATTCTTCCTGTTTTACATAAATTTGACAGTGGGCGTGACCACTAGGGTTGTTACCATGGTAACACACCAAGGAATTGAATTTTAGAAAATACTATATATCTGTAATTCAACATCACAAAAACAAATTGTAACCATCTAACTAATTTGTATTTTGGGGTGCCCGTTTGATTGAAAGTAGAATCAGAGTCATTGGAAGTCACCGTCATGTCAAAACATGGCTGTTACTATAGAAACAGTATGATAAAATTGAATATTTCTGTAACTAAACACAAAAAAAAAACAAGTGTATGTACAGCCTAAAATGGTGTTTATCTCTCAGCTAGGAAAGCTATCATAATCGAAAGCTTCCTAGTAGCCACAAGGTTGGTTGTGGGTGAGACTGTCAAGGTATCATTGCCTTGTACACATTTCATACATCTGGGTCAAGCAAAACAAATGTGGGCAAAACACCTTGCCGGGGGATGTAAGCACCGATCAAGGATCGAATCCAAAACCCTTGTATGAGAGTGAAAGGCCTTCACCACAATATACCACAGTGCTTCCACCATGTATTTGCAATGTAACGAAGTACAATGTAGGCATCTAATTATACACAATTGAAGCTGCGCCTTTAATTGCAATCAAAAGCCGGATGAATTTCGGTCAGTTATATAAAAATATGCTGTCGCTAAAGGAAAAGAATGATAAGAAAGCTAATATTGTTTTTTTTAAGAAAGGGATATTTATGTATCTAAATAATGAATTATAAACAAGTGCCTGAGTTAATAAATTTGTAACTGTCCTATTGGTTCAAATCCAAATCAAGAATATTTTCCAGGTTGGAGGCCTCAAGTTCATGCCTGGTAGGACACTTGCTATGACAAACGAAGATGCAAATGTTCAAATAGATATGCAAGGCTTCTGAAAATTCATTGCATAAGCCAATTCATATTGAAAAGGTAGCACTGTACTTGGAGATAATCTCATCTACTGTGTTGTCGTATTACAGTATTAACTTTGACTGCTTGGTAGGTGTTGTACTATGGCTGTGAGCACCAAAAGCATCTTTAAAATATTGGCATTTCAGAAAGTGGCATTGTTTTAGTTTAAAATTATTTTAAAACAATATAACAGTCTAGGCATGCTAGTTATCTCCATTGCAAGCATCCTCAATGATTGCATTCGGGGAGAGTTGGATAATCTCCTCACCATGACCTCCTCAGCCTGTGATTCAAGCCAGATAAGAGTGCCTCACCATATCAGACTTGTAAGAAAGTCAACCAAGTTTTAATAAGAGAATACTCAGTTCAAGTAAGCCTGCAGGACGCCTTAAAGCTGTAAAAGATAGATAGACCAACCCGCTTGTGTTCACTAATTTCACAACATTATGGACTTAGCCACCAAACTCTGCTAAAAATATACCCCCATCCTTTATCCAACCATGCTTAAAGCAAGATAGTATTAGAGGAACCACCTCACAAACTATTGGCCATATCTCCTCTAAAGCCAAGAGAACTGCAGCTTACCTGTAAGGGCAACCAATATGTAAACTTATAGGTTTTATGGTCCCCAACACATCAAGTCCATGGCTAATATACATGTACCCCAATCATGCAAGTCATGAGAATGCTGAGCTGTAATTGCACCACAGGACTTCTCAGTGACTTTTTTGAATACCTTCTAGCAAATATAAAAATGTCCAGGCAGGTATCAGCACTTTAGTCCTGGACTTGATCTATGATGAGGCACCCAAAAGTTCAATTCTTTGGCCCAGGTTCTGATGAAGTCCAAATCCTAGACCACCTTGGTCATACTGTTAATGAACATGCAGATATCTTATGGGTAGAATTAGGGGGGAAAATGCTAAATTCTATTCCAATCTCCTCAGATTTATTTCAAGTAGACAGGTTTAGCTACAGACCAACAAGTTTATCATCTTATGAATACATTAGGTTCTGTGACTGAGGTGAATCCATCTATTAAGCCTCCATTGCCTCCCTCCCAATGCCAAGGCATAAAGGCGGAAGCATAATGTTTTACTCAAGTACAGCTAACCAGTAAGCATCAGCTGTTGTTACTGAAACGGTCCCCCACATGGACACCCACATCTTGGCCGGAGCTATCCGAACACGGCGAACAGTTAAAAATGTCTTTGCAACATAATTGCTGCTGTGTAAGAACAAAAATCTGTCACATTTTTTTTAATTGCTTAGTTTTCATAATACTACCATGGCAACAACCCTGTTTTGACGTTACTATGGTGATTCGGATTATGACTGTAATAACTCAGGCAGTTTATGATATGTATATCAAGACCAATATTTTGTGTTTTCTATTGTTAAAACAGAATATATAAGTCATTTTCAAACAATTTCCATTATTTTGATGCTGCGTTGCCATAGTAATGGGGCTGGTGCTCACACCCACCATAGGATAATAAGAATTATAATCGTTTTACCCGACACAGTGGGGCAGGTTGAAATACATATATTAGAGGCTTTACCATATATTTTATGCTGTTAAATGACAAATATACGGTATTTTCTAAATTCAGTATTTCGTTATGTGTTACCATGGTAACGGCCCTAGCGGCCACGCCCACCATGAAATCTATGGAAAATAGGCAGATTATGATAGCTGAGGGTCCTAGCTAATAAAAAAATATAATCTAAGATTGTGTAGACACCTCTCTGTCTACTTTATACTGATAGGTTTAGATATTTTTCCAAAATATAAACTTTTTATGGTACCGTTTCCATAGTAACGGCCATTTTTGGACATGACCGTGACTTCAAATGACCTACATTTTGGTTTCAATCAATGAGGAAACTCAAAATACATATATTTATATGCTTACCAGTCATTTTTCAAATTTCTGAATTAGAAATATTAGGTATTTTAGTAAATTCCTATATTTCCTTGATGCGTTGCCATGGTAACGGCCCTGGTGGCCACACCCACCACTAACTCTATGGCAAACAGGCAGATTCTGATAGCCGAGGGTCCTAGCTACCAGGAAAACATCACTAAAAATTGTGCCTAAGGGGGGGAGGGGGTCTACGTTGGCCCATAGACTATATTATTTCTCTCTCTCTCTCTTTCTCTCCTCGCTTTATTTCGGTTTATTGACGGTCTGATGGTGGTCTCTTCGGTGCGGCCGGGGTGTGCACAGGAATGAAACTTTGTTGTTAATGGTACAACGTAAATGTGTCAAACAATATATGATTGTTTATTTTCTGCAAACAAATGTAACGCATATTTTGTATATTATTATGTGTTTTCTGACCAATAAAACGTTTCAAGATAAAAAAAAAAAAAAAGTGATCTGTTCTTTTTTTTCTATTGGTGACATTTTTAACACGAGCAGAAAAATAAATGTGCCAAATTTGTAGGAAATATTGGGTTAAATCCTAATGAGGAATTATTTATTTAATATTGAAGCAAGTAAACGTTATCATTGGGTCTTCATGTGTAATTATGTATTTTGAGCTTTTATAACCGTAATTAAATACCATTAGGCCTATTAAAAATCATTCCTGAGACGTGTGATTGCATGTAATCATTAACTTTACCTCTTCATCAGCGGGTAAACATTAACTTGCATCAACTTTTAAAATTAGTACAAAGATCATTATTGGAACATAATGGTGTCATGTACTGATAAAACTGTAGCTACGGTCATAATATACAATATATGTACAATATTTTATGTCATTTGTGGTTTTTACTTTAAAGGGGAAGTCCGTCCTGATATCAAGATGGTTTTAAAAGAAGCAGAATTTTTAAAGAAATAGATCAGCAAGTATGAGCAAGATGCGATAAGAAATAAGAAAGTTATGATTCTTTTGAAGTTGTAATCAATCAAACACAAAATGGCAACTCGGTGACGTATCTTGAGTGGTCCTCTCCCGTTTGCCCTGTATTAAAATATCGTAAATGTTCATTTTCTCTAAAGAAAATATTTAATTACGCATGCACCCTAGATATAATCATTGCACTTTTTTCTTTACACAAAACCTGTATGAAACAAATGTATTCCTCAATGGGAGAGAATCTCACCAGATACGTCACCGAGTTGCTCATTTGTGTGTGATTCGTGTAAAAAAATCATAACTTTCTATTATCGCATTTTGCTCAAACTTTCATTGATCTATTTCTTTAAAACTTTTGCTTCTTTTAAAGCCATCTTCACAAAAGCAATTACTTTCTTATTTCGTATCGGATTTTCCTCAAGCTTTCACTAATCTGTTTCTCTCACTTTTCTGTTTTTATTTAACTTAACTGAATATCACATGGTGGACTTCCCTATGTCTTCTTCTACTTCTTCGTCGCATGTCTTTTTCTTGTCTTCCCCGATGTTAATTCAATAAGCGTAAAAGAGAATACCACCCTTCTTGTAGAAATTACACTAAAAGATAAAACGTTAGGCTCGTCTGAAACCCAAGATGGGAAGCAAACTGTAAATCATGCACTAGCTGTTTCTAAATAATAAGTGAAAGTAGAGTATCAAAATTGAAAACAATTCACCATTTTATTAGTAGGCTTAGTAAGCTTAGTGTTTATAGGTATTTAACAATAAATTTAGTAAAGACAAAGTAACGTAAATGAAGACCGGAGAGTATGCAATCGAATCAGGTAATGATTCTACATTTACTCCAGTTTTGCTTTTACAATTCAATATTCATATTTTTCTTTCACATTTCTATTTTTTAAAGACAAAGTATACATCAGACAAGATACATAAACTGTATATTAACAATACATTGAAAAACTCAAAATATTGAATAAGTTCATATTAGAACGTCATTTATTCCAAATACAGGTACACGTGTGATTTTTTTTAATGTTTTGTTACTATTTTTTGCTTTGTTTTGTGTAGTTACGACACCCAATATACTTACTAAACTTCTCCGGTAATTTTTAGAATGAGAGTGAAAAGGCGGTATAAACAGTGCGTCCCAGAAAAAAAAAAAAAACACCTAAAACAAAGGGTCATTGTGACCACACTATGTGCTCTATGACAATAACTGTCTATTTTCCATGCATAAACTAGGAGTATTATGCTTTTACCTTATTGGCATCCATCCGTACATGCTTTACCAAGCAGCTGCGTTTTGAAAATGACATGTAAAAACTCAGTTGTGCCGGATTTGGGTAAAATCATGAAAACGTTAGGATCACATGCGATCATGACCCAAATGCAACATGACATTTAAAACCCAATGAGAAGACTGTTTTCATCTGTTTCATTCGATAATGATTGGAAGGATAACGAACTTTTCATAAAATAAAGGATGGTCATTGTTGGAGTAGAGAAAGAGCATGTCTTGTATAGAAATGGTATCGAAATGAAAAACAATTTTTTAGCATTTTTCTGAACTGAAATTTCTTTTACATGTCGTTTTCAAAATGCTGGTGCTCGGTAAGGTATGTACGGATGGATGCTTTCAAGGTATCATTTAAAGGCATAATACTTCTATTTTATGGAAAATAAATAACTATTGCCATAGAGAACATAGTGTGGTCACAATAACAAAAGTAGGATCAAGACACCAACGATATATATATATATATATATTGTTGGTGTCTTGATCCTACTTTTGTGTTCTGTGGTTATGGCATCCAATATACTTACAATACTTCTCCAGTTGACTTGCGGGTGATTTTCAGGGTGAAAGGGCGCGATGTGTAAGTGATGCTATAGTCTGTATTTCTCGCTGCTTCAGATGGGCGGGGCAGCAGCGGTATGGGAACTTCGAAGCGAGGTTCCGAGGCGTCATAAAACTGAGTTCGAATTGAAAGGAAAGTAGGAATAAAAGCGTAACTTTATTCCTGACATGAAATCGATATTCAATATAATAAAGAAAAAATGGAGCACAAAGCAGACGGGAAATGTTACATTTGGACTTTACCTGATTATTTTCTTATAAGCATTATATGAATATCACGGTTGTCAATGAATATATACCATCGTGTCAAACTTGCACATTAGCTGATTAGTTATTCAAAATTGAATTCAGTTTTAAAAAAATCACTTATTTACAGTTCAGTGGCTTATATTTCTCTCTCTCTCTCTTTCTCTCTCTCTCTCTTTTAAATGTTGAACAAATGAACAGACTGTCCATGTTCATAAATGTCCATAATACGACTGGGAACATATTGTCTACATATGAATGTATGGCTGATGATGGCGACTTGTCTATAGCTGTGTCATATGCACATAGTAAAGGAGAGTTTGACATTAAAGTAGTATTGTTAATACAACTCAGTCCACAAAGAATGATATTTAACATGTGATTTAAATTGTGGTAATAATATTATTGTTTGCCTTTTGATATATCTCTGGCTAATTAACATTATACAATCCTTTAATCAGTAGAAATCATATATTCTCATAGTGATTCTTAACCTTTTCACTCTAATAATGATATCTGACTTTGTTGGACAGCATGGTGAGCCCATAAACAAAACAAGACACCCCCCCCCCCCCCCGAAAAAAAGGCAACTGCATATACGGAACAAACAAAGCTGCCCAAATCCATTGAGGCAATAGGGGTCTACTCAGTTAAAAGCATTGCAAATAAAACTAAAATACTGCATTATGTATCATCTTAGTTGTTACCGCGTGTTTTTGTTCTTGTATCTGTTACCTTGCCTCTGGTTAATTAAGAAAATATTTCTCTTCTTCTGACAGAAGACCTTTTTATTGTAATATCTTTGTACACTTTGACTGAAATAAAAATGTATTATTAAATGATGGACAATTGGGATTTTTTTTTCACATTAACCCCTTAACTCTTACTTTAAAATGAAGTCTGGTTTGCGACTGGAACTCGATGTCGAGTGAGAGTGTCTGGATGTCCTCACCAAAGAAAGAAGCCACATACGTTTCTCTCTCCAGGGTCAATCTCGTCCCCCACGTGTGCTCCTCCTCGCTGACCAGCCGGTACGTGCCATAACCCTCGGGGAAGAAGCACCAGGGCGCACCGTCGACGATCGTGGGCGACCATTCGCAACCGCGCTCAAGGCAGAGTTCCTCGGCGTTGGCGACGTCCCTGTCGGGAATGCAGTTGATGCGCTCTACCACCGTTGGTTCGAAGGTGACCCCCTTAAACGGGGGAACGTCGTTGTCTCCCGCGTAGTCGGGATGGAGGAAGAACGTGAGGGTGGTGCAGATCGTGGCCACGCAAGCGATGACGATGAAGGTCAGGGCGATCACGTATTGGGTGGGCCATCCCGCAGGTTTCTTCTCGTTCTCCAAATCGGAAAATTCAATGTCTTCTTTCGCCATGGCTGTTTGATAAGTGTGTACACTGTGATTATCAGATGCATTAAGAAGAAGGATGTACTATGAGCCTCCCCATGGGGCGCCGCTAGAGATGGGAAGGGCGTTACAAGACACCCCCTTTAAATTTTCTGTCAGCAATATTATTGATAAAGGCACCAATTTGTAATTTCTGGTTGTTCTTATTTTGTTTTACTCTAGATTTCAAATCCGAGACCATTCTTTCCGGGGGGAATGAGTAGGATTCCCCCAAAACCTGTCGGTATCCTTGGTCCGCCCTTCCAATTCAACACATTCGAGTTATGCCCCTAATCAAACTGATGATGATAATAGCCTTGCAGTGTGGCCTTTGCCCATTCTAATTATCTATGCGCATAGTTGATATGCATTTAAGCAAGAAAATAAAATTCATACTGTTCATACTGATAAGGATGGTGGTCTTTGATCCAGAGATGTGGGACGTTCAGGTTTCGTGTAAAAGGCAAGGGTTAAGAACACGCCCTTATACCTAGTCGCACCTGTGAGACCAACAACAGGCCGAACACCAAATTACATTACCATGGTATCATTACCTCGATGACTGACCAAGAATCGTTCGGTGTTGGGTCGGTTTTAAGTGAGTTTGGCGGTTTTACTGAGCATGCTGAGGTAGAAACGATTCTTCCGCTTATTTATTGTCCCCCCTCCCTCCCCCTCTATACTTAAAATTCCATCAATGAATATACGATTGCAGTTATTAATAATAAGACCAACTGACTTTTATAGCAATTATCAATGAGTCGAAATAACAATGATGACTTGGTTTTTATGCTCACTACTTGAGAATGATATTAACTGAATTTTTTATTATCATCCAGTCAAAATAGCGATGATGACATGTCCATTTGTTTGATCATCATTGAATGTCATGGGAGTATTTTGACATAAAATGAAGAAAATTAATCAAACACAGTTATGCCCTTGATAAGGAACTCGAAGCTATTATCTAATAAGTTTATATTTGTATTTGTCATTTAATTCCAGACATGGGGCGTTCGCCCATCGATCTTTTAATTTTACAACTGAACCCTTCATAATAATTATTTTGTTTATATTTGTGGGTGGGACTACCCCCTTAAAATGCACGCCCTTGGTACCTCCAGTTTTTTTTTTTTTCAAATACCCCCTCTCCCTATCCCTGCAGAGTTACATTTAACTACATCTTGCTAGCTTTCAAGGCAAATATTATGCAAAATCCATCACTCTGTCATTTTTCGGGGAGGAAAACAAATCATTTTCTATTTGTCCATTTCCATCTGTCCGATCTCTAATCCACTCTTATTCTTACTCTCCGTCTCTCTATATCTCTCTCTCTTTCCTTCTCTCTCTCTCTTTATCTCTCTGTATGTTTTTGATATATTAATATATGTATTGTTTTCTCCTCTCTCTGTCTTCTTTCCAGCCGACTCCCCCCCCCCCCCCCCCCCCTATCTTTCTCGCTACTACGTCACTCGCGCTCAGATCATGCTAATCAACATTTTGCTAATTGTAAGAAAGTGAGATAATACATTCCTATCAGGCAAGTAAATAATTGATATGTTACAAAATAACACCCGCCCTGAAAAGAGTCGGACTTTAGACTTGCCTTTAACTACCATGAATAATGACAGTATCAACCTTTGGCGTATACTGAGTGATTATTTTGAGAATCACCACAGAATATGTGTTTGCGGTAAATCAAGTTTGGAAGTTTTACTCTCAAATATGACTGAAAGAAATGACGCAAAGCGTCATTCCAGTTTAAGTTGCAGCCTATTTACAGACTTTATAAAAACATGAAAAACAAAATAAATATAACGATTATACATTTTCGTTTTTTGTGTGTATTTCAAAAATTGACAAATTGATAAATATTTCATAAATCAATACCACATGGAAATTATATAAACTACATGAGTGCTGAACTCCATTTCTTGTAAAAGTCTTACGCCTACAAAAACCAACACATACTCCACAAAAGAATATTGGAAATGATGTTATGAAAGACAATCATGACAATGCTATTCAATTTATTCTTGAACAACTGGAATTCTAGATGAGATTAACATTACATCGTTATTCAATACTTCGTATATACATATCGAATGCAAATCACGTGATTTAATATCTAATCAACAATTCAAGTCTCTATTTCAATAATGATAAGGGCATTGGGGCAATAAACTATTTATAGGGCCTACTCCTTTTTACGCTCTCTTGGCCTAATATAATGTAAGACCTACAGTCAGACTATACATATCAATACGTAACTAGGGTTATGATTGACTAAAATAACACGAACTTTCTGGGTAATTACATTATTTCAATAAAGAAATTTATAGAAATGTGCTTGTCTAATGTAAGCCCATTCTAATATAAGCCCAGAATACCGGTACATATAAATGGGCAAAATAAGTCTATAAATGTATGAAGGGCCACTTGTAAACCTCTCTATTCGTACAATAACTATAGTTCTGTAGTATGAATTAACAAAGATCATGTTTAAATGCCACGAAACCAATTTCTCTTTTTCATTTTATGACTTACTGATGCGTTTCGTTTATTCGTGCTGTTACATTTTATTAAGTAGACTTAGAGTTTTTATCATATTTATACATGCACCGTACTATCAATAGAAAAATACTGGAATCAAAAGGAGATAAGTTATTTAGAAATTATGGTGAAAACAATCTACGTGTCTCCTGTATTTTCAAAACGCATAAAACAAGGCCAGATGTTGCTTGAAGCCTTGTATATATCGGAAACGGAACCAAAAGCAAAAATGACAGCACAAAGTCTGTAGCCCAAATTATCACCATGGCAACTCGTGATATTTAATCACCTGCTGAATAAACTTCCCTTCCCTAGCTTTTCCCATTTAGAAATATATTTTTTAAAGTTCATTCATGATAATTAAATATAGCCAGACCGATATACAATTCTAACCGCAAGGTATGATGAAAATTAAGTACAATATTAATATTTGATGACGTGTGAAAATATTATCTTGCGCAATTCACTGGCATTGTCAAGTGCTTCTCCTGGAAACTACATTACATTGACTACGCTAACAAAATACATAGTCTTTTTTACCGGTGTTCATAGAAACGTTTCAACTTTTGTCCAGGTTTCTGGGCAGAGTCAGTCCACTGATTTATAGAGCACCGAGTATCAATTTCCTTATTCCGTAAACAATATATACCATGATTCTGTATCGAAATGAGCACGCAAAAATCATGTCAATGTCATGAAATCGAATTATAATTTTATTCCTTTCATTTAATCCATTGCCTACGGGAACTGGGTGATCTTTGTATTAACCCTATGGGGATATGAGAATGCAGTAGTCAACGGGTTAATATAGAGTAGGCGCGATGGCTCGGTTGTAAAGCAGTTGTCTCGTAAAGGTTACTGGGAGGACCCGAAACCACGTGGCAACGTGGGCTTTGGTGCCCTTTGGTAAGATATTGATCCTCATTGATAAGTCCCTCGGAGAGAGGTCCACTGGTTGCATACTTAGAAGCATATACATGAATTTTTATCAGTTAGGTAAAATAAACCATCACCCTTTTTTTTCATTTTGTAACAAAACTACAGAAATTCGTACAGAATGAAGAGGTTGACATTTGGCGCTCCATAATCCATAGGATAAAGTTCATCCCGGTTTAACTTCGTCCATCTTTATGAATACGAGCCTATGTATATACTACTTCTCAAAATGGAATATATACATGTTTAACTAGTCTATTTGTATAGGCCATTGTAGATTTACAGAATGCTAAGGGTGAATCCAGTATCCATTGCATGGTTTAAGCCAGTCACGCTAAGAGCCTGTCAGGAGCACGAAAAATGTGAAAGAAAGATGTTGGTTATTACAGAGGTGAATGATAACAGAAACATGAATTCTATAAATAGATAGATAGATAGATAGATAGATAGATATATAGATATGCATATATAGGTCAGGTAGATAGATACATTAATACACAGATAGATAGACATAGATGAATATGAAGTAGACAGATAAATATATAGGCAGATAGATAATATGCAGATATAGATAAAGAAACAAATAGTTGAGATATACAACATACAGACAGGCAAATAGATAGATAGGTAGACAGATAGATAGATATATATGTAGATAGACATAAAGATAGATAAACAGATTGATTAGAGGTTTGTTGGTGGATTGGAAGATCAGGACAAGAAAAAAATGAGAACAAATAAAAATGACAAAAATAATCAAGAAAATAACACTCTCCTACAACTTTAGCCCCTTTCCAATGTATTATAACCACATTTTTCAGTTATACCTATGTTACTCTTAATGAATTTGAAATTATAATTATTTAATTTTTACCTAATTTTTACATATTTTGTTAACTGTGAAAATAAAATAGAAAGGACAATTATTTCAAATACAATTTTCACAATTGAAAGTTTTCGATAACACTGTGTGGTAGCTCTAGTGAAAAAAAGACTGTTGTTGTTGTTGTGTTGACTCAAAACAGCAAAACAACAAAAGAAAAAAATTAAAGGTAATCTCACCATACTGTCCTGATCAAACATAGAGGTGGCTTCTGTGACTTGGTTGTAATCGGTGAGTACAACGCGAGAGGGCGCCTCTGTCAGGCCATAGATCATGACGTGACCCATCACAAGATCGTCCATCAAGGTGGAATAGGAATGGGAGATCTCTGCTGTTAACATGTTCTGAAAGTGGGCAGAGGCACGGGAAAATCAATTAACAAGCCATTTTCTGGTTCTTTCCAACCGCCTCTATTTTATATAATATTGGTAGCAAATGACAAAGTCAGGGTCCCCCCCTCCCTCGTCCCCCCCCCCGTCCTCATCCCCCTCCCTTTCCCTCTTGGAGACAATAATGTGTTGATTTCTTTCTTTGACTGTACCATCTTGGGTTTTTATACGATTACAGAATATGGATGATTTAGTTTTCGTTTGAGAATATATTTATTGGTGTCTGTGGTCGGGCTTTCATCATGTTCATCGGCTCCAAATAAAACGGGAATTAAATGTGCATCAGAGCTATCTTCATTGACTTTTTCCAGATAGTTTGTTTCAGACGGGTTTTTATGAAATTCATGATCCTGAACTCTATCGCTCCAGAACCATCGTCAAAATATTATAGTGAATGAAGAACTAGTGTGCATAATAAACAATAAAAATCAAGACGATATTTTTTTCTTTAATACTTTGCATCCTATTCAACCTTGAAATAAAGAATGATTTCACTGTAACTATATTTTATACAGAATTATAATTTACGACTAGGTCAAGTGTAAATTTCATTCAAATGAACTTATTCTCCAATGCTTAACTTTCTTCTCAATTTTCTCCATCGAATGTATTTGCTCTCCTATAATCGATTCCATTTGTACATGCAAAACTCGTACTCGTATAATAATATTCTTTGAGTAACTTGTGTTTAATTGACAAGGGCGTTCCTAACACAAGCTTTGCTTTCCGGGTTTTCGCCTCCTTATATTTTCTGAATTATTTACAGTATTGTACTCTATGTTCACCATAATTGCTGCACATGTATCCTTTGTACATAACATTGTACCGATGAGATGGAATGAAATATTAATTTCAATCAATCAATCAAAACTCACATTTGAAAATGTATAGTGGAACAAGAAGTACTGCTCATTCACGATGGTTCCTGTATTTGAATAACAAGCAAGAAAAAGGGAAAGATATGTTATAAAAGTGTTCCGATAAAATATCTCTGCTGCTTTGGAGTGTACGCCAAAAAGAAAATGAAATAATATGAAATCATATGAAAATATAGTGGAACATTTCTAAAACGTGAAGCTACCCTCTAGTACTTTGGGGCAGTATATGTTAGAAAGGTGATTTACGCAGCGATGAGTGCTGGTAATACCCATTTATTTATTCCTTCATTCATTCATTCTGGTTTATTATTAGAATCGGGATTCGCGGCAATGATGCCGAATTACACAGGAGTTACATGCGAAAAGACATTGAAAGAAATAACATAAACACGTCATAAAACATTTGAATAATCAGAAGAAATCTAAATCAAACTGGAAATCTGGTGCAAAGATCGGTAGAAAAAAGTAAGTTGCAAGAAATATAATTGTTTTTGGCTTAGCCTTATGCTACAATATTAAAATAAAAGGCAAATAGATGTGAGCCTTGAAATGAACATCTGAATGTTCATACAACTGTATTGATATAAAGCCTGGTGGCAATTAGAAACTTCAATTTCGATTTGATTTGATTTGATTTGATTTATTTGTTTCTATCATCATATTTCGAAGACATACATGTGTCAGGCATGGTATTACAAATCTCGTACATCATACTTGATTATACTTGTTGAATGCATACCTGAATACATAATGTAGGTCTCGATATCAAAGCCTGCATAGGTAAAGGTTCAACAGCGCTCTAGTGACAAGTTTGCACTTTATTATGGATTTGAACATTTTTTTTTTTTTAATAATATTTGCGGATTCTCTTTCATGCATACCAGGTTTTGTTCACTCAGAAACATTACTTAGGTTCACACAGATGGGAGAAAGCTCTCCTTGGCCAAAATAGTGAAATTTGGCCCTTTTTCGTCCCGTCCATCCATTTACACTCACCGGTTGTCTCGCCATCGTCCCAGAAGAGATCCCCGCTAGCTTCCATCTCGTCATTCAGAGCGACGATCAAACCAAACTCATTCCTGCGACTGTGCCCACAACAAAGAATGCATTGATTTATAAAATAATAATTAATAAATGCCTGTCGAATCAGGGTAGTTTCAAGCAGTCTGATGCTGGCACAGAAAACGTGTAAATTGGACTGATATAATTATTCTACGGCACATGCTACAGCGACAATTGCTCCGCAGATTATGTCCTGCACTATCCGAATATTCAACCTCTACCACACACTGTGCATAACCCTTACTGTATAGTCCGCATCAATTGTTGCCAGAGTAGATGCCGGAATATCGATTTATGGGAGCAAATCCGAGCTCTGTCATGGGAGATCACAAACATTTCGAGTAAACTGTAATCACACAATACTAATTACAACAAAAAGCTACCGAGGCCTTATATCGTCATTAGGAATAATTCTTCATCATTCTGGATTACAGATAATATATGCCTTTGATAGATAGATGTTAAAAGCACTGGCAAAATATGTAAGATTCTAGGCATTTGGTTTTTAGGTGTGTCGCGGTAAAGGTGAAACATACAGTCAGTACAAATATGGACTTTCCAGTTTCGTCCATACTCTTTATTATGTAAAATATGTAAAGATAATCGAGCTGTAATCTTCCCTTAAAAAGCCTTTGTTTTGACAACATACAAATTTCCATATTGCCATAACACTCTGCAAGAAAGTGGTGCGTGAAGCGCCCCTTTTCGTCATTAGTTGTGCAATTTCAATTTAAATTATAGACATTTATTTCCAATTTTTCAATATAAATATACAAAGTAATAAATGAACTAAATAATGTTGTGGATCAGTGGATAAGTCCCCGGACTGTGAACCACGAGGTCCGGGGATCGAATCCCACCGCAGCACTAGCGTCCTTTGGCAAGACGTTAATCTACATTTGCCACTCTCCACCCAGGTGTTAAATGGGTACCCGGTAGGAAGTTAATGTCGTTTGCTTAGCATGTGAGCGTCACTGTACTGCCCATTGCTGGAATGCTCCCCAGGGAGTGGAGAATGTGCATACATTGTGTGCGGGCGTGCCAGAATCCAATGACCGGGGTAATAATATATATCTAGCGCTTTGGGCCACTTTGGGAAAGGCGCGTTATAAATGCCAGGTATTATTATTATAATTATTATTATTAATGTACATGTATCTTTAACAAAAAAAATATGGCGTGCATAGTTGGAGGACACACCAATGATAACTGGGAAACGGTATTTTCAAAGAAACTGGAAGTCGAGATACATCGTGACTGACGTGGGGAGAATACCAAAATAAAATAAATTACCTGAACATGGTCGAGTTGTCAGGCACCTGGGTCGGAATAATGTGGCCGCCTCTTACGTGAAGGTTGATGTAGTCCATGGGAGCGTCCAGCATGACACCGCCGCCAACGGTCAGCATGTCTGATGATAATTCCATTCCCTATCAATATATTTTTTTTTTAAATGATGGACATTTCTTAATGTTATAATGGTGATAGTCTTTCTTTGATAATAATAATAATATGTTCCATTTATATAGCGCAGCTACTATATGAATATACTCTACTGCGCTTAATACAAAATATCACATTATTACCCCGGCTTTAGCCAGCTGCCATGATAGGCGCTAAAGCATTCAAGGAATTTCTTCCTACCGGGTACCCATTTACTTCACCTGAGTGGAGAGTGGCAAATGTAGATTAATGTCTTGCCAAAGGACATTAGCGCCGTGGCGGGATTCGAACCGCGAACCATGTGAGCCACAGTCCGGTGACGTATCCACTAGACCACGACAACTCTGATGAACAGCGTAATGGTAACAGAACAACAAGATGAAGAAGTAGTAGTAGTAGTAGCAGTAGTAGTTTGTGTAGTAGTAGTAGTAGTAGTAGTAGCAGTAGTAGTAGTGTAGTAGTAGTAGTCGTAGTAGTAGAAGTGTAGCAGTAGTGTAGTAGTAGTAGTAGTAGTAGTAGTAGTAGTGGTGCTAGTACTAGCAGTAATACTAGTAGTAGTAATAGTAGTAGTAGTAGTAGTAGTAGTAGTAGTAGTAGCAGTAGTAGTAGAAAAAGTAGTAGGAGTGAAAGTAGTAGTAATCATTCCAACTTTCATTATTGATATCATTCTTATCAATGTTAATTCCTTCCTCCTTTTATACTTTACTATATATTCTTCTCCTGCTTCCAGATGAAACGAGGACAGATTACATTCAGCTTCATGCTACCAGAAGCTGAAGTTGTACTTGAATGATTGAATATCATTATTACTTACGGTGTAGTAATCATACCAGCGAGCCATTGGGAAGTATGCCTTCACACTTGTTGTTTCCTACATGATATAAAAAAATATATGAGATCAAAAAGAATTTGTATATGTATAGACTGGTATTTAGTAAAAGCTATTAAACTATATTCCATGTTTAAATCCAGCCTAAAATACCAGTCACACCGCCAAACCGACCCCACACCGACTGCAACCCGACCCACTCTTGGCCATCGGTAGCAACATAAATTTTTGTTCCGTTTGTTGTCGGTTTAGTGTGACTGTGGTATAAGTAGGTAGAGTTATCCACATACTGATTTGCGGAGCGCCAGGTGCTAACCTCTTCACTCCTTAAACAAGGCATTAGCGATAATGTGTCTCACCCACATGCGATAACTAGAAATATCGTAATCTCTGTTGCCATGCAACAGGTCCTCCAAGTGCATAACTCTGCATAAGTTATGCTTGCATATATCTACATTACTAATGTTTGGAAAGTGACGTTTACAAAGTTATGTCATAAGAGAGTCTTGCGGGTAAACTATAATGTTTGACCTGAAATGACCTTTGACCTTACCATGTGACATCTGATGGCAGCATAACATGCAGGTCCCCCAAGTGCTTCTAAAACCCAAGTTTGGTTGAAAATTGAGTGATGGTTGCAAAGTTATCTGTCATAAGAGAGTCTTGCAGGTAAACTTTAACGTATGACCTTTGACCTTATCATGTGACCTCCAACGGCACCATAACATGCAGGTCCCCTTAGTGCATCTACAACCCAAGTTTGGTTGAAAAGTGAGTGACGGTTGCAAAGTTACATGTATCTGTCATAAGAGTGTCTTGCAGGTAAACTTTAACGTATGACCTCAAATGACCTTTGACCCTATCATGTGACCTCCAACGGCACCATAACATGCAGGTCCCCTCAGTGAATCTACAACCCAAGTTTGGTTGAAAAGTGAGTGATGGTTGCAAAGTTATCTGTCATAAGAGAGTCTTGCAGGTAAACGTTAACGTTTGACCTGAATTAATATTTGACCTTATCATGTGACCTCCAACGGCACCATAACATGCAGGTCCCCTCAGTGCATCTACAACCCAAGTTTGGTTGAAAAGTGAGTGACGGTTGCAAAGTTATCTGTCATGAGAGAGTCTTGCAGGTAAACTTTAACGTATGACCTCAAATGACCTTTGACCCTATCATGTGACCTCCAACGGCAACATAACGTCAAGGTACCGTCAGTGCAAATATGACCCAAGTTAGGTTGTAATCCAAGCAACTGATGTGAAGTTATTTCACAAAAGAGAGTCTTGCAGGTAAACTTTAACATATGAAAAGAGAGTCTTGCAGGTAAACTTTAACATATGACCTCAAATGCCTTCACCTCCGGTGGGCGAGACAAAATTCTTGAAATAAATTTAAAACAAAATTCATGTCATTACGAAATCGATTTCTAGTTGTTATGACTGAATTAATTTAGTTTATTCCATGCAGGGTCCGTTTTAATGAAAACCAGCCATAGTAAAAAATGAAATTATTTACAGGAAGGGTACAGAGTGAGCATGAAACTTGATGCTCAGGCACTCCTGAGATGTAAATAGAGGGGCTTTCAAAGGAGAAAAGTAGAAAAAGAGGGGCTGCACTAACACGTCACACAAG
This sequence comes from Heliocidaris erythrogramma, assembly GCA_025617745.1. Classification (NCBI taxonomy): domain Eukaryota; kingdom Metazoa; phylum Echinodermata; class Echinoidea; order Camarodonta; family Echinometridae; genus Heliocidaris; species Heliocidaris erythrogramma. The sequence goes on from CM046860.1 coordinate 38,372,028, forward strand.
TTGGGAACTATCGTGCCAAATATGCCACAGTCCTACGTTCGATATAAACAAAAGACAACCTTGAAATATATCTGGTTTACTTACTGCTTCCAAGACGGGCGAAATGAGAAGGGCAGGACCCCACAAGAACTGCCTGTCAATATCCCATGTGTTGCTATCAGAAGTGAACCTGCAGATGAAACAAAATATGAAAGATATTCGGTCAGAAGCAGGGGCCTGAGAACGATTTTGTTACTGGGGGTGCTGTGAGCAAAAAAAAAATATCCTCAACATTTTAGTGTCTCTTTTTAAGTCCCAAAATCTCTGACAAGCCCCCCCCCCCCCCCCCCCCCCCCCCCCCAAAAAAAAAACAACAATAACAACAACAACAACAACAACAAACAAACAAACAAAAAACAAAACAAACAAAACAAACAAAAAAAAGGTCCTCAGCATTTTAGTGTTTCTTTTTAAGTCCCAAAATCTCTGACAAGCACCCCGGCTCCCACACTATAGAACATTCTAGATTATAAGGGGCATGAGTGTCACAACACATCGAACGGATATTATTTCTGACAGAATCTCAGGGTTCTAATAATTTAACTATGCCGATTTGGGCAATATTGTATACATATTTAAAATAAAAATGTCTAAACAGACATGTCCTAAAATGTCAAAGCTTGCTGACAAAATAATATAAATGAAAGTCCTTATAATAGTTTACACCCGCTCCCCCACCCCCCCGCTTCTCTCGTTCTCTTTCCCCCGCTCTGTACTTTGGAAAAACCTTTTCCCCCTTTGCTGCAATTCAGAATTGTATAAAATGAAATTAAAGGGAGGAAAGGAAAAGAATACTCACTCGTGCATCATGGGTCTAACCACCGTTGATCCCTTGGTATTGGCATGGTAAAACAGTGTGTAGAGGTATGGAAGAAGACGGTATCTGATGTGAAGGACATCGCGCACCTCCAGGGCGAAGTCTTCTCCGAAATAAGCTGGATGTTGCGGCTGTAATTGTAAAACAAAAGAGCCAGGGAGAGGTTATGAATTTATGAATGCATGCAAAGTGAGGAATAACTATGTGTCTCTAACAGTTTTGGGCATGTAACACTGGATTTAAATTAATTTTGAAAAAGTGGTAACAATTTACGGATCTAATGCAATCTACCAGCGGGTGAATAAGGGCTTGTAAATTCGAAGCTATCAGAGCCTTTATAGAATGTTAAGTGATGTGTAAAGAAGAAAGTAAAGAAACACAAAATTAGAAATTTGTTATGTAACACGTATTCAAAACTTATTTAATTAAATAATTAAAATTTATTTGTTAGAATTTTCCAACCTAAAAGTAGATTTTACACAGAATGTAACAGAACAGATAATTAAAAGTAAGACGTTCCACGTTTAACAATAACATAAGGTCATGATGACACTTGAGTCATTTAAATGTAATTGTCAGGGTGCAATAAGCCTGAATGATTATCAACAGTGGAGTAGCTACGGGGCACAAGGGGCACATAACCCCCCCCCCCCCCCATGAATAGCGGTCCTTATGAATAGTTATGGACAGTGGTCCTTATGAACGGAGGTCCTTATGAATATCGAGGTAATTTGTGTATGGTTTGCTCGCTACGGGGCACAAGGGCCACATACCACCACCACCCCCCCCCCCCCCCCCCCCCATCCGTGTCCGTTCGCTATTTACAAGGACGGCTATTCATACAAAACCGTTATACATTTAGTCACGCGTTATGGATAGCGCTCCTTATGAATAACGGTCCTTATGAATAGCGAGGTAACCCCCCCCCCCCACCCCAATCCATGGCGAAATAAAATAAAGAAGAAAAAACTAGAGAATAAAGGGGAAAGGAGTGTGGAAAGAACACACTTCGACACCCTCCTACCCACCCCACCTCCGTAATGCCAGCGCGCCCAACCCACGCCACGCGACTGATTATCAATACTTACCATGTTGCCTAGTCCGTTATGGTTCCTAGCATATGGATAGAAAGCTCCAACCTGATGCCATCGACGACATAGATCTTTAGTGGTATCGTCAAAGAAACCACAGATATCAGCACCGATCTGTGTCACCATGAAATATATCGGTTGATTACAATGAGCGAAAAATACACAAAGTATGATGTAAAAATAAAAAGAGGAAGAAATATTAAAGTATGTTTTAAACTACTAGAATACGACCTCAAGTAGTTGGTTCATGCTGCCATTTTGAAGCAGGAATTCCTAATTCTAAAATATTTATTCCACATGTATTTCTTTTACCAAGTTATAACTAGAAGTATAATTATGATATACAAATACAACATTGTATAGCGCATATAAAGATTTCCTAGAAACATGACTTGTATGAATAAAAATTATAGGGATTTCCGTTTTGCTGTATTTTTTGGCTTATTTTACTTTTTCTAAATAATCACAGAAAATGTATATTAAGAGCGTTTGCTTTGTCACACAAAATTATTTAGTGTCTTGTTATAGTTTTCACCCAGCGGTGTTTGATTATACTCTTTTGCTTTATTTTTGTTATATCATGTTTGAAAAAAAAAAGCAAGTGGTGGAAATTTAATCCACAGACACATTTACAGTTATTATTATTATAAGTAGTAGTAGTAGTAGTAGTACTGCAATGTTGTACTTACATATGGAATACCAAACAAGTTGAACTCCAGCATTCCTGGGATGCAGATAAGAGTGGAAGAATATAAAAGATGTTTTGATCTGAAACAAATTCCTTCGTTTTCAACCACTAAACTTTCAAAATACCGGCGCCCTCCAAAAGTTAAACAAAAAATGAGGGATTTTTTTTTTTTTGTATGTTGGCTTGTTAATTTTTATGTTTGTTTGTTTGTTTGTTTGTTTGTTATCTATCACAGTTGTGGAGAAGTAAAAATGAGGCCAGGTAGAAATACTGTCTTCTAGCCAATTGCCGTTACTGATTAATAATTAATGTTTTGATAATTGTTTGTTTGTTTTTTTTGTTTGTCTGTTTTCTATTCAAATGATGGAGAGGTAGAAAAAAATGAGGTCAGATAGTAGTATTGTCTCCCATGCAATTATTTGTATATCGGTTTAGTCGGTTGATGGATGGTAATTATTTCAACGATATAATTTTCATTATTATTGATGATGTGATTATTATTATGATTATTATATTTTTTTTTTATAGTGGTATTAGTATAGTACCAGAAGTAGTATCATTATTGTTTTTATTAATATCATTATCATCATTACCACAAGGTACGGGGTTCGAATCCCTCGCCCAGCACTAGTGTCTTTTTGGCAAGACATTAATCTACATTTGCCACACTCGAACCAGGTGACGTAAATGGGTACCTGGCAGGAATTGATTCCTTGAAATGCTAGAGCGCCATAAGTGCAGCCATACTAAAGCCAGGGTAATCTTTATTAACATCATCATAATTATCCTCATCATCGTCATCATCATCTCTTATCATCATCATCATCGTCATCATCATCAAATATCATCATCATCGTCATCATCATCATTTATCATCATCATTTATCATCATCATCATCATTATCATCATCATCGTCATCATCCTTATTTATCATCATCATCGTCATCATCATCATTTATCATCATCATCATCATCATCATCATTACAAGTATTACCAATGATAGAGTAGTAAAGATGAGGCCAGATAGAAGCGTTGTCTCCCAGCCAATGACCGGTATGTTTACCGCTGCTCGGGAAGGTAGATCGTGAGATTACAAGGCTTCTCTGCTGAGTGACATTTTCCGCCGCTCTATAAAACAATAATGAGAGAGGAAGGTGAGGGGTTAAATATTACATTTTTAGTCTGCAGGGTAATGTTTACTAGGGGGATATGTGATTTGATATCTTACCTATTTACCACATCAATGAAGTTTTTTTCGGAATTATTTACATATCATATATTTTTATATTTTTTTAAAATAAAAATTACCGTAGAGGAGTGAAAACATAAAACGATTGTTCAGTATGTCAGCCACTGAGCAAGGACCGGTCGGGGCTGCGTCGCCATTATTCTGATGGGTAGTGCCCCCCCCCCCCCCCCCCCAACTCCGAAAAAGAAAGGGGAAGAAATAATGTAAGGACTTGAGAAGTCACTCCAATATATTGAATAAATCAAACCGCTGATTAAGAAATTGTTAATCCCGTTCAAAAAAAATGACGGAAAAAAGCTACGCCGCTAATGTCAATCATAATCTTAAATGATATGATTGTATTTATTTAAATAATAGAAGGAGACGTTACAATACATTATATGAGTTAATCTTGGTAAAACAAGAAAAAAATAATAAAATGCAGCTGAAAATAGCACAAGCGTTAGTCATGTCCGGCCCCAGTTTTAGGAGTTGCTTATGATAATGCAAGTTATCATTCAATATACATTATATTTGCATACTTTACTTCGTGACGTAGAATATTCCGTCAGCGACTTGCGCGGTCTTTGACGTGAGAGTGACGTCATTTAAAAAAATTAATGCAACGGTGCAAACAGTGCTTTTAATTACTTGGCGTATGCGGAAAAAACCTTAGGTAATAATACAGGGGAAATGACGAATGGTGTAAAACAGACATAAAACTTACTCGAGCGTCGGTTGCGTCTGACTCCATCCGTAGAGACTGTGCATGTTGTAATGGGTTTCTTTCATGCCATTAGTCACATGCTGTATGGAGTTCATGCACAATGTTTTATCGTATATCGTTGGACCCCAGATTTCTAGATTGCACAAAAAGGGTAGAAGGAAAACAAAGTCGTGGTTACGTCTAACAAGCAACTTTATCCGCTCAACTTCTGAGATGACAGGTAATCTTGAGTTCTAGTAGTGACAGAAGAAAGTTACCCACCCAATGGTAAGATTTTTTATTTTTTTTTTCAAAAATTAAATCAAAATTCTTACGTTTTTAGTCATTGGCATTTTCTTTTTAAAGGTTTCATTCTTAACTATCACGTTCAACTTCATACTTTCGGAGAAAAGGAAACATTTTTATACCAATCTGTAATTGTAAAGCAGGTCCACAATGAATAGCTCCCTGCGTATTGTATTTGGTATACTGGCCTAAAGCTTCACCCATAATGCACCTTAGGGTGATATCAATTCCCCTTATCATCACGTAACATCTTTAGCCCATTTGAATATTTGTAAAACACCATCTGGACCACCATGGTCCTATCTCTGTTATCAACTTCTATTTTATTTCATCTTATTCATATTTATTATTATTTTCATTTTGTTGTTATTGGGGGCTGGGGGATTAAGAGATTCTTAAAATGACAGGAACACAATTATCAGAAATCTGGCTTCTACTTACGAGGCAGGAAAGGAGGGTTGTCGTAGTCGTTCTCTGGACATCCGTCAACCGAACCATGCACAAAACTTGCTGGTTCATTCATATCCTGTCATGAATGATAACCAAGAGAACATTTCTTAATCAAATAACAGAAGTTTTTAGTGTGAATCAAACATTCCATTTGTTATTTCAAGTTATTTGTCTGTTGAGTTTTTATCTTGAAATGGCCTTATATGCGTAATAATTTTACATCCGTTCTCCATACACGAGAAACGTCAACGGCTAAAAAATGTAGGAAAATTCCACCCTTTTTTATACATGTATTAACAGTGATCATGAAAATGATCTGTTCGCTTTGAGTGGTTGTTGGCTCGCCATGTATAATTGAAATCAAGACAGAATGAATGCCAACTGGACAGCTGAAACATTGCTATGGATTACTGGCGCACTGGATAATTGCCAATGATTGGTGTTGGTTATAACGCAGTCGAAAAGACGGATCGTGTGCAAATAAGAGCTTGATCAAGACGACTAGTAAAGACTCTAACCGCCTAATGACTAATTATGTTAGTAAATTAATTATTTGTAAATTCATATCATTTAAAAACAGATTTTCAAAGGGAAATATCTCAATTTTAAATTTCATTTTTCAATTTTGACTTCAATTTCGATTTTCAATATCCAATTTTCAATTCTCAATTTTCAATTTTTTTAATTTCCAATTTCAAAGTCAATTTCAATTTAAGACAGGAAGAAAGTCCACACTTACAATCCAGATGCCATCGAAAGCAATCTTGTCGTAGAAGATATCAATTTCATTTCTCCACCAATCTTGGGTTGACTGCTTCCTAAAATCGGGAAATGCAGCATAGGCTCGGAATGTCTATCAAAAAAAAAACCATGCAAGGGGAAAAGAATGAAACAACATCGATATAACAATCAAAGTTTAACTCTCCTACAATATATGCTTATTTCCACTTGAAACTGATGTACCATGTCTACCGCTTATGCCGTTATAGATGCTACAAATAACAGACATCAAAAATGTATAATTGGAAATAATATCTTTTTTTTTTTATAAGAAGATCTTCCTATTAAAAAATATATAGGCCTCATATAGAGTAAAATAACAGTCACAATAATGACCAAATATTATTTCCTTTTTGATTAGTTGATATAGGCAACAACAACAAAAAACCTGTTTACTTGACATTCACAGAGTAAATACATAAAATCAGGAATAATGGCGAAGGAAAAATCAAACATTCCAAATGTAAATGTAAAATTATTTTTCATCTGCACCTCTGTTTTTGATAACTTCTGTCTTATTAAATGTCTTCCTTTGATAGTATCCTTGATGATATACGCCCGGTAGTTGTCTTACTCTTTTTATCTGCTATATAATCTCATTGGGATAAAAAGCAATCGAACCGCTAAATTTTGCTACTTGAAAGTATAATACGCGGTCTTTTCCATGTACCTTATCATTTATTAACACCTTTCCAAGACATATAAATCATCCGTGCAAATCGGAGCTAATGAATTGAAAGCTGTCTACAAGACCGCGCAAGGGAGACATGAAAAGCGGTATTTAAATATTATTAAACTTATTAAAGGTACGTAGTCTCCATGTACTAATCCCATAATTTAAGGTTTCTAAGAGAAAATCTGCTCAAGATAAACGAAAAAAAATGTGGTCTTCATAGACTTATATGACAAAGACTTTTCTATACAGGTGGTTGCTAAAGCAAGATTGGTTGTACCTTATTGAACAGATGGAAAGATATAGGACTTACCTCGACCTGCTCATCCCACGGTAAAGATGTATCCACGTCAATACCAGGGTAGTCAGGCCAAACCTAGAGTGACATTAAACAAGAAATGATAAGAAATTAACTTCTTTCAAGATGAATATACACAACTACTATTGTGAATAATTATGATCGTTATAATGGTACTGAAATTGATAATTATCGTAATAATGATAATGATAATAATAATAGCTGCGATTTATATAGCGCCTTTTTCCACTGGATACAAAGCGCATTGAGATTGCATCCCATGGTCACCGTTGGAGAGAAAATATATACAAATTTAATACCAAGCTGTGACAGTATGAGTTCAATGAATGCATATAGGGTTTCAAAATAGATACGTCTTCAAACTTATTTTGAAGTGTTCCACTGTTGGTAATGATTTCAGATGATAATAATAATGATAATAATGAAAATCATAATAATGATAATAATATTTTTTTTAATGATAATAAGAAGAAGAAAATTAAAAACAGTAACAATGATAATGACAGCATTACGTATGTTTAGCCCAGTTTCCATATTCATGTTTAAACACACTTAACAGTTTTGAGTCGCAGTTCGAAGACATTGGTCCAAGGTTTATAGGAGCGACTACTGAGAATGCTCCTTCACCAATTGCAGAAGAAATGTATCCATAAAGCCCAATTTACGCTTCTTATGAGCTAATTGGAGGAACTTTAGGGACCATGACCTCAACCTACCTTTCCGAATTGTATGTCGCCATTTTCATCTTTGATGTAGATGTCTTGGTCAACTCCTCGAAAGTAAGTGGGGTAGTAGGCCTCTGTCTCGTTCGCTGAAATGGCTGGGTCCTGGAGGATATAGGAGACGAAGGAAGTCGGAATTTCATCAAGGGTGTGTCTCTGTAAGCTAGGAAACCTACATGTTTTATCTCTCTCTCTCTCTCTCTCTCTCTCCCCCCCCCTCGCTCTCTCTCTCTCCCTTCTCTCTCTCTCTCACTCTCTCTTTCTCTCTCACACACATACACACGCACCAATTACCTTACTCCTAAATAGCATGCATAGGGGCTTAACGTAACAGTACTAATAATAATGATGATGATGATGATAGTGATACTAATAATTCAAATCGTGGTTACGTAATATTTTCATGTATTCTTTTCTTTATGTATTTTTATTTTATTTATTATGATTTTTTTTTACCAGATAGGCCTCTCTTTATAGACAGCATCTGATGTGGTACAGACAGTAAAATGCTGTTTTCTGGAGAGACATATTCTAGCCACGGTATTGGATTCCATTTAGGCAGCCAAAAGAGGTCTGAATCCCGGTCGAAAAATATTGTGCATTATAGGAGAAACCATGTTTGTTTGTTTTCTGTTTTTGCATTCTCAAAGCTAAAATTCAAAAGCTAAAAATGTATTGTTATAAAGCAGGATTTAACACAATATGGACCAACAGGAGAGGAGGGATCACTAGACTGCTATCTATTTTCGAATTCGGATAACAGCAAATGGAAAAGGTGTGCCTCAATTCCCCCTCAAAACATGAATCAAATCGGGTGCTTATCAAAAAATGTTTAATTTTCAATATGTCATATCTATCCGATAAAAATAGTTATAACTGTGCTCCTATAGATATAGGCCCAAATAAAAAAAAAGATAAATAGCCAAAAGTAACACATTACGGTGTCAAAAAGATGTTTTGCCTATAGATATCTGTTTATTTTCGGAATGCATCTCGTACAGGCACTTGAAGAATTTTTTCCCCCAAAACTGACATCGTTTTCGGCTAAACTAGATCACTTTAATTATATTTGTTTTTGTTTCCCAAACTATTTTGCTTGACATTTTTTTCATAGCAGAAGAATTTTAAGTTATGCATTTGTATAACACTATATATATATATATATATATATATATATATATATATATATATATATATATATATATATATACATGTAGGTGTAGCGACGGCTATTGGAAAGGGGCTGAGGCTTCACTTACCAGAATGATTATGTATCTGGTTCCTTCCGGCTTCAGGGAATCTACCCATTCACCAAGTCCATCGTAGTTGGTAGGGTGGATCGTGAAGTCCAGTTGACGGTTCATATAATCAATATCTCCATACTGGACATCCTGGGGGAAAGAATTATAACAGATATTATTGATTACATTCAAGTCCACAGAGATCCATCATTATTAGCCGCGTTACACCGCCAAACCGACGTAATAACTGGGTCATTCGGGATAATATAAAAGTTCGATGATCTGTGGGCGGTCTGGGGCGTGTATCCGTCTCGTGGATGTGACTGGGGTGTCAATGTTAGCTCTGATTTGTCATTCTGAAAAACCTGTTTCTCCATAATGACAAGCAAGCAGATACAATGCACAGTATTATATATGAACCAATTTAGAGCAACGAGCACGCTCGTAATGGTACCAGCGGAAGCAAAGAGCATTATTTGCTGATCAAAGCTGAATGCTGTTGACTTTGGGACAGGTACAATAAAGGAATTTATGAAATAATATTTTATACCATGCAATGCTACCTATTTTATATTGTAGGGTTATGAGTAAAAAAAAAATAATACATCAGAACATACAATGACTACTAGTAATTTACTATTGAGATGTCGAGCCCCACTAACGATTTTTAAATCGTACCAGCGGAAGCAAAGAGCATTATTTGCCGATCAAAGCTGAATGATATTGTCTTTGGGTACAACAAAGCAATTTATGAAATAACATTTTATACCATGCAATACTACCTATTGTATATTGTAGGGTTATGAGTGATGGTTCTAGGACTCCTACCCCCTGGACAACCACCCCCCGGATAACCACCCCTAGGATAACGACCCTCTAGGACAACTACCCCCCAGGACAACTACCCCCTAGGGCAACCACCCTCTAGGACGACTACCCCCCTAGGACAAGTACCCCCCGGATAACAACCCCCAGACAACTACACCCTAGGACAACCACCCCCTAGGACAACTACCCCCCGCACAACTACCCCCCGGACAACTACCCCCCGGACAACTACCCCCTGGACAACTACCCCCTGGACAACTACCCCCCGGACAACTTCCCCCAGGGACAACTACCCCCCGACAACTACCCCCTAGGACAACTACGGGGGAAGTTTTCCCTGGGGGTAGTTGTCCGGGTGGTAGTTGTCCGGGGGGCGCGTTTACGTTTTACAACCTAGCCTAGGCATATTTTCCAAATATTGCAACGAAACGGCTCGAGCTCACTCTAAGTACTGACTGTGGCGTTGGATCGAATGCAGCTACGCATTGAAGCGCAGACGTGTGTATTTGACAGACGTGTGCATTTGACAAATGAAGCGTGATGAGGGGATGAGATAAACGAACAAGGGCACATTCACATTTATGCAGGGGGAAGGGGGAAGGGGGAAGGGGGAAGGAGGGGAAGGGGGAAGGAGGGGGAAGGGGGAAGGGGGAAGGAGGGGGAAGGGGAAGGGGGAAGGAGGGGGAAGGGGGAAGGAGGGGGAGGGGGAAGGGGGAAGGAGGGGGGGTTGACAATCAGTTGGCATCAGTTCATTTCAGTTCAAAATGACATTTATTTACCAAAAAAAAATGCAAACAAAAATTTGGGCAAACTCAGAGACAGGGTCAGAGGCAGAGGCAGAGCTAACAACACTGCAGTCAGACTCAGAGTCAGACTCGGAGCCTTCAGCAATTAACCCTGAACCTGAGGCTGAGCTTGAGACTTCATCATCACCCACCTCCATCATGTCGATATCTACTTCGACCGCGCGTCGCAAATTGATTCTAGCTAACACACCCGACGTCGAATGATATGAACGACAAAACGTGCACATTAATTCATTCAAAGAACCCGCGTCTCGATCTCTCTACGTTACGTAATGCGCTCGCTACGTATGGTTGCTACAATGCGTAGGGTTGAGCTCAAGCCGTTTCGTTGCGATTTTGGAAAAATCTGCCTAGGCAAGGTTGTAAAACGTAAACGCGCGTCCGGGGGGTAGTTGTCCAGGGGGTAGTTGTCCGGGGGGTAGTTGTCCAGGGGGAAGTTGTCCGGGGGGTAGTTGTCCGGGGGTAGTTATCCGGGGGGTACTTGTCCTAGGGGGTAGTCGTCCTAGAGGGTGGTTGCCCTAGGGGGTAGTTGTCCTAGGGGGTAGTTGTCCTAAAGGGTGGTTATCCTAGGGGTGGTTATCCGGGGGGGTGGTTGTCCAGGGGGTAGGTGTCCGGATACGATGAGTGATACATCAGAACATGCAATGACTACTAGTAATTTACTATTAAGATGTCGAGCCCCACTAACGATTCTTAAAAGTATCTGAGCATTTGCTGATATTATAATTTAGTCCTTTTTTTTAAACTAAGCTCTTCAAATAGCTATTAGACATTGGACGTAGGGCGAACAAATAATGAATTAACAGTATTACCGAAGGCGAAATGTATGTCAGCGATGAAGATGTGCGTAAAACGTTATTGCATACGTTGAAACATAATTATATACATCACAATCACATGACAATAACATAATAAAAAAATCGGCCTACGAAAAAAAATCAAGATTGTCGCATAGAGACCACTTCATAAATTGGCAGCTCTTGATTTCATTCCCATAATTAAACGTATACAGCCAGGAAGAAAACTCTAATGATAATAAAAGTCATCTCTAGTTCAAATTTTCGACCTTTAATTTACGATCATCATGAAGAAATACATTTTGCCTGTATATACAAATTCTTTAGTTCGGGGTGATGATCATAAATGAAAGGTCAAAAATTGAACTCAATATGACTTTTATCGAGTATTTCTTCTTGGACTCACATCTGATTTATCTCACTTTTGACAAGAAGTAGCATATATTATGAAGGGGGGGGGGGAACGAGGAATGGGGCGCGTGGATAAAAGTAGCCATGCACAGCTGCAGTTGTGCGACTACATCATATCTGAGCACCGTCATATAAATAGTTGCGATTAACACAATTCGATCACAACTTGATTTCGATCGCAACTCTCTATTAAAGAGACGGGATTTTTGTAAGTTTGCGATGGATTGGAGTACTTGCGATCATTCGAGATCAATAGTAAGTCCTTGTAAGACAGCGCCCTGGTCTACCGAGTGATTAAAAACAAAAACAAAAACAAACGAATGTGTTAAGAAAAAGTAATATAAGAGATAAATGCGTATATGAGGTGAAAATGCTTACGTGTGGAATTTGATATTGACGCATGGAGTCAACCACTTCCTGAACATTAGAAAGATTTCCGTAACCATAGCGACAGAGCTGGTATCCCAAAGACCAATATGGTGGCACAGTCGGTCTACCGATTGCCTGGAAATGGAAGAAAATACATGTCGCAAGAGAGAGCTTCCACAGATGGCGTTATGTTAAATGTTATTCAAGATTTTGATTAATCTGCGAATATACTGCAGGGAAGATTCTCTGTCTTCTCCTTTTTTTTTTCTTCTTCTTCTTCTTCTTCTTCTTCTTCTTCTTCTTCTTCTTCCTCCTCTACTTCTTTCTCTACTTCTTCCTCTCCTTCCTCTCCTTCTCCTCCTTCTTCTCCTTCTTCTTCATCTTATTATTTCTTCATCTTCTTTTCCCCTTCTTTTCTTCCTTCATTATCTTATCCGTCGTCACATTCTTAGCTGTCGTCGTCGTCTTCAATTTTGTCCCTTTTTTCCTCTATTTAATCTTTAATTCAAATTTCCGTTGATATTTTGTGTATTACCTCGGTGTATTGGCTGACCACAGACTCGGGATTGGGTCCGAGGAACATGTAGAAATCTAGAACTCCCCCGATGGTATGGTAGGTCAGAGCAGGAGTGGGTTGTAAGGCGTAATCTAGAGAATTAAAAGCAATGAGAAGGATATTTTCAAGTTATTTGAGGAGAAATAAACATTCATGGCATACGCTCGGTACATATTTAACAGGTCAGTAAAGGCTTCTCTTCGGGGGGGGGGGGGGGGGGGTGGAGGGGAGGCAGGGGGCTTCCGCCAAGCACCTTTGATGACAAATTTGCACGTGGGATGCTGATATGTTCTTTTTCACTCCAAGTATCTCTGACACAAGCAAGAAGAAGAAGAAGAAGAAGAAAGATCCTCCCATTTTCCCGACCCCATTTCGAAACAAAAAAGTTAATCATTTTAAAAACCTAGGTTTGACGGGACTTTTAAGGATGCATCATTTATTATCCAGCCCTCCTCTGCCCCCCCCCCCCCCCCCAATTTTACGACAAAACCAGAACAAAACATGAGATACAAACTAGATATACATGTAATGCACTCCACTGTGATATACCAATGACGGATGGAATCATATACACAAATCGGTTATGAGATTATTCAATAAATAACGTACCTTGCGCGTTTGCATTTAGAAGCAGTACACCGTGAGCATTAGCGTCGTTCTCCACGCACATGTAGAATGGATGTACACCGTAGAGATTGCCCTTGTACTATTAGAAAATAAAAACAGTATCAATACTAAATGAATCGTAATTTCCAAAGAACCAAATTAAATATGGTATTGCTTACAGTGTCTTTTTGTGCCATTACATAGTTTAAAACCAACAAAAATAAGAAACCGCATCAAACACGAGAGCAAAAACTAAAAACATGAAAAATGTAGGTGTCTTACCCAACAATGTGGCATTACGGAAAATATATTTATCCCAAATGAGGTTGTAGAAAACTGTTCAAAATATAGGTAAATCACATTCAATGCTATCAGTCGGAAGTTAAAGTTGTAAAAACCTATTGTCCACATAGTGGATTTAATTACAAATCTTTTTATAAAAAAAAACCAAAACATCTAGTAATTTTTTACCTAATCGCCTGGTCACATTTTCTTAATCAGATTCTGATCACCCTGTCTAGGATTCTGTTCATTTTGACTAGGATTCTGTTCATTTCGACTAGGATTCTATTCATTCTGACTAGGATTCTGTTCATTTCGACTAGGATTCTGTCCATTCTGACTAGGATTCTGTTCATTTCGACTAGGATTCTGTTCATTCTGACTAGGATTCTGTTCATTTCGACTAGGATTCTGTTCATTCTGACTATGATTCTGTTCATTTCGACTAGGATTCTGTCCATTTTTGACTAGGATTCTGTTCATTTCGACTAGGATTCTGTTCATTCTGACTAGGATTCTGTTCATTTCGACTAGGATTCTGTCCATTTTTTACTAGGATTCTGTTCATTTCGAACTAGGATTCTGTTCATTTTGACTAGGATTCTGTTCATTTCGACTAGGATTCTGTTCATTCTGACTAGGATTCTGTACATTCTGACTAGGATTCTGTTCATTCTGACTAGGATTCTGTTCATTTCGACTAGGATTCTGTCCATTTTTGACTAGGATTCTGTTCATTCTGACTAGGATTCTGTTCATTTTGACTAGGATTCTATTCATTCTGACTAGGATTCTGTTCATTCTGACTAGGATTCTGGTCATTCTGACAAGGATTCTGTTCATTCTGACTAGGATTCTGTTCATTCTGACTAGGATTTTGTTCATTCTGACTAGGATTCTTTTCATTTTGACTAGGATTCTGTTCATTCTGACAAGGATTCTGTTCATTCTGACTAGGATTCTGTTCATTTTGACTAGGATTCTGTTCACTTCAAACCCGATACTGGTAGTTCTTACTAGAATAGTCCAGGTACTCGTGGAAATAGTTATTCTAGTGAAAGCTGACTAGATTCTAGTCACATTTGACGAGATTAGAGCGTATGAAGCAAAATTTCTGGTAGGTTTTTATAAATAGTATATTTGTTGGATATAATCCATTGAAAACGACATACTTTTCATAAAACACACGTATTTTAACACGGGTCTCAGTTAAATAAACACAACAGTAGAACGTAAAGGGTATGATTATTATTATTTGTTACCGAAGGAGGTTGATCCCTGGAGAATACACCCCACGTGATCCAGTTCATGTCATGGCGGAAGCTATGATGCTCACTTTCGCCCAACCCGTAGATGTTGGTTGAAGGCAATCGGGTGGAGATGGTCAAAAACTGGTCCTCGAAGATGAGCGCCCCAATAGAAGTATCCCACCTGGAAAAAAACATTTAAAAAAAAAAAATTAAAAATTAAAAATGCTGAGCAAATCACCATTTCCCTATCACAATTTGAAGACTATTTCTTTTGGCTGATACAGTTTTTGACATGTGTGACAGAAAGAAATTGAAACATGAAAAGGATAAACGTCATTTCGTATTTGAATAAATATTGCTTACTTGGAAATTTTCTATAATATTATTAATCAACCAACTTAATTTTTATAAATAAAAATCTAATATTGCGAGTGTAGTCAGTTGTTCGGGGGTTTTATGCCAAAGGTGTTTTATTTTTGTGCATGAACAATAGATTTTGAATGGAATTGGATTAAATTGAATCCGATAATAGTTGTTCTTATATTCAAGAGTAAAAAATAAGTCAGTTTTAAGACTAAAAAAATTTATTCCTCCCTTCATTTAAAGCCGTACAACTAACTATATTCAAAACGTAATACTTAAATAATGAGATGCCTTTGAGCTCACTCTGTGAGAATTTTCCTTCTTGAGTTTGATAAAATAAAACATGATCATTCTGGGCAAAAGGAAAGTGCAAACTTAAGTATCAAAAACGATGAATATTCCATTACTCAGAGGGGGATACTAAACATAATTATAACGATTACAAATGCATTTGAAGAGGCATTTAGGCGCATAAAGATGTGCGTTCAGCTCAGACAGTCATTTCAATATGAACGGCACCCTAGATACTTCGAAGCATGCCTGTGAATACATTAATTTTTGCGTAAGTCTCGTTCAGGCTAAGACGACTATGAGTTATCTTAATTCCTATTCGCTATTGAATAACATCTCACGTGCACGTGTGGTATACCAGGAAATGAATTTTCACTTCTCCGATAAAATAACAGACCCAAATATTTTTTTTTTTATTGATATAGACTGATACCCAAGTCACACCGCAAAACCGACTATAAACCGGCCGATAATCGATCAAATCTTGACCATTCGACGTAATGCAATTTTGTGTTCGGTGTATGGTCGGTCTGGGCCCTGTTTCATAAAATTTGTTATCAATGATGACAACTGCCACGTTTCTATGACAAATATGCTCTCAGCCAATCAGCTGCAAGGATTTCAGTAGCCTATAACAGTCATTGTAACTTGTTATTGATAACAAGTTTTATGAAACGGGGCCTAGGTGTCGGTCTTGTCAGTGTGACTGAGGTATGGTTGAGAGTTTGATCAACAGATGATCGTGCTACCAACAATGACTGAAACTTGCTCGCAGAGTATTTGAAAATGCAAAAGTCTTTGGATTTTCTGATAAATCGGAAAAACAAATAAAAAGGATTTTTCAGAGGTATATTTGATTAGGACGAGTCTCCAGAGAGATATATTTGGTCTGCATAATATTTACTGTGTTCAAAGGAAAACCATGGTATGGAAATAAGTTTTATGAAAAGTTGGGATCACGAGACTTGTTGATATCAAATTGCTAAATCGGTCACAGGAGTGAGATGCCATCCTGTAGCTACAGTTACGAATGTAAACATCAACTAGATTTAAATCTAGATTTCTTATGGTTTCCTTCGTTTTTGTTTTTGTCAGTGACTTAAAAAAACTCGAGATATCAATAATTATGTAAATATAATTTTTGTTAACATTAATCAACTATATAGCAATAATTTTCTTATAGATCTTCGCGTTATTTAAATTATAAACGGGTTTGATGTATAAGTGAAAATAAATTGAGTTTGAAAGGGTTCGGGATTACGTGAATGGAACTGTCTCAAAGTCAAGATTCAAGATTTCTCCGGTAGATTTTCACTAAAAATTTTCTTATAGATGTTCACGTTATTTTAGTTATAAACGCGTTTGAAAATGGAAAATAAACTGCGTGTAAAACGGTACCATTATAATTATGTAACTATAACTGTCTCCGAGTCAACTTACAAGACTTCTCCGGTGGATTTCCGGGTTATCTTTAGTGTGAAAGGATTCGTGGTATACATGATGTCATAGTTCGGATTCTCAGCCTTCATCTCTGGTCGTGCTGGCATGTCAACGGGGACTTCGAAACGAGGGTTCGCCGGGTCGTATATCTGAAAAGACAGAAAGGGTACACTCGAAAGATAATTATTGAGTTTAAATAAAGACCTCAAGTCAAGTCTTGTAACAACCTCTTCAATTCAGTTCGAATCAACACAAAGAAAATTTAATTTCCTCAAGTGATTTTCCATATTATAAAACATATTCAAATAATAATAATTATGTCCATTTATATAGCGCAGCTAATATACAAAAATTAATATACTCTACTGCGCTTAATACAAAGTATCACATTATTACTCTCTTAATTTTTAAGACTTATTTTTTAAGTCCAAAGGATTTATATTTAAGTCCAAGAGAGTTTTAAACCAGTGACAAAGCAAGTCCTTATGACTTGTTTTGTCACTGGTTTAAGTCTTAGAAATTAAGAGAATAACCAGGCTCTAGCCGAGCTGCCATGATAGGCGCCAAGGCATTAAAGGAATTTCTTCCTACCGGGTACCCATTTACTTCACCTGGGTGGAGAGTGGCAAATGTAGATGAATGTCTTGCCAAAGGACATTAGCGCCGTTATAGTTACAGTTATCGCAGTTTTTTATTGTTTATACGTTAAAGTTTGTCAGTCCTTAAAACGGACACCTACATGTGAATATACGGTATACACAACTGTACAGACCATGGCAAACGTAGAAGTACAATAATCGCATAAAACCTGACAATGTCGAATAATTATGTAGAAGGGGCTAAGTGATTGCACATGTACAAGTGAGAGTCGAGTCTAATAATTTGTGTGGCGACATTGCTTCGTCGGGCAGATATGGTGGCAGTATGATAATCCACAAGTGGGACCAAATCTGCCACCACACTAAAAACAATAATTAGGTAGAAACGATGATGAGACAGTGGTCGATGAGTTATTTTAAAATATTTAAAAATTCAAACTTCTTTAAAATATCCAAAATAACATGAAAATTGTAAAAAGGTAGTCTGATATACAAGTGCCACCAAGTCTGAGTATACTTATGGCTCTTAGTGTGTCGTTCCAATGATCTACACATTATATTTGAGTGTCCAATACTGGGAAAGAAAACATTTGCTGAAACATCCATGTGAAGGGTGAACACGAGTGACGTTGCATGTTGAAAGCTGGAAAGTACATGCAGACAAACAAACATACAGGCAAATAGCTTCATTTATGTAAATTTAATCAGATTAAAATCCAAACAAGTGTGTGTTTTTGGCAGAAGAATGGAAGAGAATATCACAATTTCATTCAGAACTGCGATCAGAAATTGCTCCTAATGGCTGGTGTAAATTCTATGAGATGTGATTGTGGCCCCCTACCCGCAGTCATGTGACTCACCTTGAGCGCGCTCTCTCTCTCTCTCTCTCTCTCTCTCTCTCTCTTTCTCTCGATTTGTCTATTTCCATCTCTCTCTCTCTTTTTCTCTGCCTCTTTCCCTCTATCTCTATCATCCAAATCCACTTATCTATTCATATATGCACGTATCTATCTCCATCATTTGTATTTCATTCTCCCTCTCTCTCTTCCTCTCTCTCTATCTATCTCAGTCACTTTTAATGGGTCTATTGTCGACCCCGACATACTTAGCAAATGAAGCTTGTTTGTTTTTTATGTGAAAGGCAAAAGACAATAAATCTGCAATAAATATCCATAAAGAATGAATGTTTCCCAACCTTAAAGTGGACCCGATCGTTCGTTTGATGCTCTATATCGATCACCAATGTTTGAATGTCACCACCGAAAAATGAAGGCATATCAGCGTGCCTCTCGAGACGAATCCTTGTACCCCAGCTCAAATTATCCTCCACCATGACATGGTATGTGCCGTAGTCTTCGGGGAAGGAGCACCATGGTTGTCCTTCGGAGTATGGGGACATCCACGTGCACCCTCGACTGGAACACAGATCTTCCGTGGGCGACCGGTCTCTGTCGGGTATGCAGTTGATTCGGACGTCGGGCTCAACCGGCGGAGGCTCAAAGGGGGTGCCGTCATCGCTCAGCCCGTACCCAGGATGGAGGAAGTATGTGAGGCAGGTGCAAAGCGGTGCCACGATGATGGCGATGCCGAGAGCGATGGCGACCACGGCCGACGTCGACCAGCGTTGGCCTCCCGATTTGACAGCCTCTTCCATACCCATTTCTTCCTTCATGGGTATATTATTTTCCCTTCCAAATCAGTTTCAGAACAATTTTCAAAACGCTTTCGTCGTTCCCCGTCGGCTTCACCCGAGTGTCCCACTATCCGAATACTGCTACTTCACCCAGCAGAATCAAAGCAATATTAGTCAAGAACAAGAGCCTTGTGACAGCAAACGTGAAACGTTACCAAATCTCTCAATGTTACATAACTATTCTGTTTAAAAAGATGGGATGATGTGTCGTTATCTCTTCTCAGCTATTTGCGATATGGTCAATGTGGATCAGGTTTTCCAGAAGCCAAGGAGAGCAAAACAGAAAGAGAGAGAATAGGAGAAAACGGTATATTGTACCTATAGCCTTTATAGCGAAGAAGAGAGAGAGAAAGAACATATTCCGACGGTTTTCTCCGGCTTCTCAGGTAAAGCGATAAAATTCCACAGCTTCCCCCGAGAGAAAATATGTGGAATAATATTACTTCCCGGTATGACCTCCCTCCTAACCTCAGATGTCATTATTGCTATTAATCTTATACCAGTTGATATCATACGAATATGCTGATGAAAGCGGACACAACGAGAAAAACTGACCTTTCGAACGGTGTGACGATCTTACACGTCCACACTCTTTCCGGATATTACTGAGGCTTACCTTAACATTTCCTTTATGGAAATGCTCTTTACATCCCTTTAAAAATAATGGTTTTTCATTGCTCTTTCAACAACCAAGGTCGATTGCTATAAGTATGCACCGACACACGTACCAGTCAATATGATTTTATCAATGGCACTATATCAGTTAATGAAATCTTAGTACTACTAGAAGTTTCCAAAAAATAACGGAACTCATGTCAATCTAAAATTTGCAAAACTTAATGTAAAGTTGAAAGACGGGAAGAACAAGTTGATTGGAGTAGGTTTTATATGCATTGTAAACATATTTTCAGCTCCATATGAAGTTTGAAGATGTAAAAGTTATTTGGAATAGGTTTTATATTTTTAAAAATACATTTTCTTTTCTTCACTCTTTGACAAACATATAACATAGAGATCGTTTCCATGAACACAACACAACCACTAGGCATTGTACGTGCTTTCGCACACATCGCAGCTCCCCATCATAAACTATGCATTAACTCTTACTCTACCATTTGGCACAGACTCTACTCAGGAATCCCTTCGAAGAGTATTTATGTGGCAAACAAAGGTAAAAGTAGGTGGTGGTGGTGGAGGTGTTAGTATATAGTATAAGTAGTAGCAGTTTATAGGAGGAGCATTAGTATTAGTAATGTAATAGTAGCAGTAGTATTAGTAATAATAGTAATATTAGAAGTGTAATATTATCATTAGTATTAGTAATACTAGTAATATTACAAATGTAATATTAGCAGTAGTATTAGTAATACTAGTAGCCATAGCGGTGGTAATTGTGGTATAGAAGTAGTAGGAGGAGTAGTATAGGAGGAATAGTAGTGGTAGGAACAGCAGTAGACAGGTAGAGAGCTTCATGAAGACAAGGGGAAGTCCACTCAAAAAAGTTCTTGGTTTTAATTGAGCAGAAAACCAGACCTACAGAACAAAACCACTGGTTTGAGGAAATTCGGACAACTGATTAGAAAGTTATGAACTCTAGTTGCAAGCAACACTGGGGAAACATTGAAAATTGCTAGACAAAATGGCAAATCAGACATGAGTTTGTGACGTTATTGGCTCACAGTTAACCAATTATTTTGTTTATATTCAAAGTAAAATACAAATTTTGATATTTTTTTTTGTCCAAGACTATGATTTCCTCATTACTTGAACTAACTCGTATTAAATTTGATAGTAATAATTTTGTAATGTATGAAGTAACTAATAAAGAGTAAATAATTTTCTGTAAAATTCATGAAAATATAATTTTGTTTTAAATATAAACAAAGAATGAGTGATTATGAAAATAATATTTTGAAAGTAACCTCAACACTTCGGGGTTCGTGAAATATTTTGTAACGGTTTATACATGCAGAAAGACATTTCTATAGATAGAACATACACACTAAGAAATAGGGGTTCAAATTTGAACCCCTAGGGGTTGGTACAATAGCAGCACCCCAAGGGGTTCAAAATTTGCACCCCGGTATGGGTGCATTTTTGCACACTCTGGGTTCATAACCGCACCCTAATGGGTGCAACGTCGATGACAATCGATCACCATTCTCGCCTCTTCACAGCTTGGCGGCAGACCATTTAAAGTTGCCGTTATTACATATTTCACGCACATAGAACACAGAGAGTACAATACACGCCATGAGGGAACCTCGGTGAAATCTATCAGGCCACGCCCAGGGGCTTCTACAGTCTCACATTTAGGATTACTTATTCAACTTTTAAGTTGCAGTGTATAGTCTACTATCTATTCCTATAACAAATCAGTGTAACTGTTAGTAAAACTAGCACTTTCCCTTAAAATGATATAATCCCGACTGAATTATCAAATGTAAACACGTATTCTTATTTCAATAACTTTTTTTACAAAGAAACTATCAAAATGAGCCGTGATAAAATCCCCATATAATTTTAAAATGCGAATTATGCAAGTTGGTTCCTGTCAACTTGCAAGCCGGTTACTGTTAGTCTTTGCGCGATTACTCTTTTGAAACACGTCACTGCGGAGATGTTCAATTTAAGCAAATTTACGACACAAGCTGATCGAAATGGATTTATTATTTCTTTTTCTAATTAATTTCATTTCTATGCTTTTGAATAATAAGTCTTATACTTCATGATATATTGTGACACAAGTGTCAACAATGCTAGTGTGGGTATTCATGTAAGACTAATACTTCTGCTCGAAGGGTGCAGAATTCAACCTTACACAATTTTGAACCCCGGTTTCCGCAAAGCGCACCCGTAGAGGTGCAAAATTCCACCCGAGTAGATATACGGGTGCTCCGCCAAAATTTGCACCCTAAAGTGAACCCTAATTTCTTAGTGTGTAAGGTTTAAGTAATATGTAAAAAATTATATTCTTTTGACAACTTTTTGAAAATTTGTATCATCAATATAAACAAAATAATTTGTGAGTTGTGGGCGAATGATGTCACAAACTCATGATTGAGTTGCCAATTTGTCTAGTGATTTTCATTGTTTTGCCCTAGCTTTTCATTCCACTAAAAAGAAATGGTTTTCTTATTGTTATTAGTTGTCCGATTTTCCTCAAACTTTTTTTGATATTTAAGTCTGATTTTTCTGCTTCACTGAAGGCCAAGTATTATTAGACTGGACTTCCTCTTTTAAGCAGATTATTAGTAGTGGCACTAATACTAGTAGTAGTGGTGGTGGCAGCATATTAGTATTTTGATCTTGTTGGGGGTGCGTTTTTCCTTGAAGGTCTTATTGATGAAGAGGACATTTTAATATGGGGTGTTGCAAGAAAGTTGCAATCAATTGCAAATTGTAAAGCAAATTGGAACAACCATTCTGAATGGTTCAGGGTCTGCCCATTCAAGAAGATGCGCTTGCAACAATGATTTTGATTGGTCAGTACCGATCAGTTGCAACTTGCAATCAATCGCAACTTTCTTGCAACACCCCATAAGAGTCATAATGATACTGTGTCCATGGTGAATCAGATTTATTCAAAGTGGGTTTCTATAGAGCTGTTCCTTGAAAAATAATTGAAATATTACAAGACATAATGAAGCTCATGTTCTGCTTTGAATTAGAATATTTCTAACATCTTTCTTAAGGATCACAATAGCTTAAATTAAACATTCATGTTATCAACTAAATTCAAAGAAACTGTTTCTCAAAATTAGCGGATCCTATATTATTGTAATTAAAGGGATTTTTTTTTTAAATCTTATATTTTTATTATGCTAATCAGGTAATGTGAGTCATGTTAATGAAATTTCTTAGTCTACTTCCGAGCATGTCAAGAAAGTGCTGAAACAGGATGTTCTTCTAAAATAATTACCGACCAAAAATGGCTAAATGTTGCGTTAAGAAACAATAAAGAGAGAGTATGGCTTTCAACACTAAGAGTTACTGACTACAAACGGTGGATTCCGAGAGAAATATTTTAGAACAAGAACCGTGAGCAATGCCATAAGCCCAGTAGGATCAGGATGCCTGTGCAGTTCAACAACAAGAAGCCCTCCTTACCGTCATCATCATCCTTAATCAATGGATGGTGCTGGTACGGGAGTACCCCCGGATATAATTACCCCGTCCCTCGGATGGGACTTAAAACCGTAGGTCCCATGGAATTCCATTGAAATTAAATTTGCACATATTGAGTACAATAAACAACCGGTCAGTTATTCTAATGGAGAATCGTGATGACAACTAACGGATTGTAGAAAAAAGCTTTCCCATAATCATATTTACAATTAAAGGAAAACTTTTTGTCGAAAGTGTAATGTAGTTGAATGATATACTGTTTATTCGTTTGACGATAAAAATCGCAGAGCGGTTTGAAATAGGGAACTGGGGTAGATAAGTGTGGTAACGGATGACAGTACAACCATACCTTAAAATGAACCCGGTTGTCGGTTTGCAGTTCGATGTCCACGACGATCGTCATGGCATCTTGGTTGAAGAATGAAGGTACGTAAGGGTTCCTGTCCATCCTTAGCCTAACGCCCCATCCATACCTCTCTTCTCTCACAACCATGTAGGCGCCGTAGTTTTCGGGAAAGTAGCACCAGGGCTCGCCATCTACCACGGTACTCTCCCACATGCACCCCCTTTCCATGCACACCTGTGAAAGGTTTGCTGGCTGGTCACGATCGGGGATGCAATTAATGCGGGTGCTTCGTGGTGTCGGGTCTTCTGTCGTCGTCATGGTGATGATACCATCTTCAGTCGATCTCTTGGTCAGTTTCTCCGTTGGTGTCTTGATGGGATCCTCCGTTGGTCCTGGAGATGTCGTCGTCGTCGGAATGGCCTCAGTCGTTATCCCGACAATCGGCGATGCTCCCCGGCTGAGGAGATAGTCAGGATGGAGGTAGAAGGTCGTCAAGGTGCACACCACACCGACGACGGCTGCGACAGCGATGCAAGCAACTACCAGGGTGGAGGAACTCCATGTTCGAACAGGGACCTTCTCAGGTTCCCTGAGGGGACTGATCTCGAAGGTCTGCATTTTACTAGGCATTTTGGCTCTAAGAGTGCAGCACCGACGAATGAGATCATCTCCTTTCTGCCAACAGTTAATATGGAAGCACTTATACAAAAAAAAAATCGTTTCTCGTTTCCATTGGCTGCATTTATGATCCCAAATGGGCCATAGAAATAGGGCAATTATTGTGGGTTCTGTTTGCAGTATCCGATCAATATTTAATTTATCATATTTTATTGCTGAACAAAGACATTCTACCCGCCCTTTGATATCAATAAACTAGGTGTTGCATTCACGAAATGATTTTTGTTGGGGTTTATAACAAGGAATGACACTTCAGAGTGCTATTCCAATTCTACTTTTCCCCATCATGCCCATGGAGTTTTTATATCAATTGTGTAGTAAGCGTATTAAGTGAGAAGACGGGACAAGGAGGCCTCTCCTAATTAATCATTGCAATAACAATCTCATAATAAAACGTGGGTATAAAACTGTCACAAGTCTCTTTCTTTGTGGTGCAATGTCACTTCTCTCCATGTAGTGTATATGCAAACACTCATGTAGTGTACATTCGTACACTCCACAGAAATCTCTTGGTTTCATGCGACAAAAAAAAAAGAATCTCTTTTCTTAGAAAATAGCAGTTAAAATCACTCTAGGCTTAATTGATCCCAGCATGGGCACCAAGGGCGCCTCCGTTAATTTGTCTGTGTTGTGATCTTACCGTGGGAGGGGGATACCCCCCCCCCCCCCTCCCACATCCTCCGCTCCCTCGCCGCTGGCGCTACCCCATTTCAAATTCCTTGATCAGTCACGGCAGCATCATACAAATTCGATTGCTCTTTCCTTAAAACGCTCTCCATATAATGCTTAGGGATTGCTGTTGCTACCCGACATGTCTGAAGAGGCTTATGTCCGCAATGGCAAAATACATACAAAACAAAATAAAATATGTTAAACTAACCCACCATATTAAAAAAAATAAATAGTAAATAGTTCTTCTTTTTGTCATTTATATTGGATCATTGAGTTTGACAGGTAGGAAACGTTAATAGTTATGCCGCAAATGTAACAGCGACAAACCTGGACAAGATGGGAATATAAAAAGAAAAGAGTCGAAGATCTGAAGCTGTGAATGATTAGAGAGAAACGACGATTTGTCCTCCACATTTTTATCTCAGTCTCTACAAACATGACAACTGCATTTCATTTCCTTTATCATAAAGATGATGATTTCATTTAAGGACATCGAAAGATGATCTGCTAGTTTGTTGAAACATTCCTTTATTATCTGTTCATCGTTCTCGAAATTGACATTACAGTCAATACCTTTCTCAGTCTAGTTGAAAGTTTGAAAGTCTAAATTCCAATGAAGATGGTCCAGAGATCCAATAGCGTTGATAGGAAAAAATGGACATCTGCAGTAACAAACTGTGGGGCTGCTTACAAACAACAAGCATCCTATAACTGATTAGCCTCAAACGTCACATTAATGGGCCGAATATCTGTTAGGTGTTTAATGAAGAGAAAGGGGTTCATTTCTCATTGAAGTTAAAAACATCAGTATTCGAGTTTCAAGCAGGTATCAATTGGTATTTTTAGTTTGGTTTTTAGTTTAGATGAAGGGGGGGATCTCAAACTCGTAATTGTTATTTTTGGATAATATTTCCAAATGAATTGGTTGGCAAAATGGGATAAAGACACCATGTATTCTCTAGAGCTTCCTGCTTTTTTGTTAAACGTACCACCAAAGAGTGGAATTTGATTGGTTTCACTACCATATTCTATTTGAAATAGGTACAAACTACAACATAAAGGATCAGGTAAGAACAGTTCAAGACAGGAAGTTTAAAAGAACGTAAATCTCAAGATCCATCATATTGTAGCCCCAGCTTCCCCAGGCAATGGGACGGAGATAGGTAGATAAAATGCATGATATAATCGAATATAACATATATTCCCTGCTCACCTTAAAGTGGATACGATTTTCCGTCTGGTACTCGATGTCGGCAACCAACGAAGGGACATCCTGTCCGAAGAAAGAAGGAAGATTCATATTCCGCTCCATCCTGATCCTCATCCCCCAATCAAACATCTCCTCTCGAACCACGTGATATGTATCGTAATCTTGTGGGAAGATACAAGATGGCTGACCGACCATCTCAGTGTCCTTCCACAGGCATCCTCTGTCCTGGCACACATCCTCAGCGTTGCCTTGGAGGTCCCGATCAGGGAGGCAGTTGATCCTCACCATATGAGGAGGTTCCTCTGGAGCTTTGGTCGGAGTTGGCACCGGGTCACCTCCTTCAGTTGGTTCCACGCTTAGGGGTCGTGTTGGGACACCCGCTTCCGTTGGCTTCTCATTTGGTTGACGGGTGGGGTTACCTACGATAGGCGATATCACCCCATTGGTCGCACTTGGACTGTACTGAGGATGAAGGAAGAAAGTCAAGACCGTGCAGAGGACTCCGACCACAACTGCTACGACAAAGCAGGCCCCCAGTAGGGAGTTGGTCGTCCACTTTCCTTCTTTCCCAGTATCATCACCGTTCGGATCATTACCAAGTTCAAATTTGTCACGCATTTTGGTCTATAATACTTTCTCCAAAGACAGAACACTCTAGTATAAATTCATCAGCTTCGGCTACTACGTCTTTGTATACTCTCTTTCTCATCTGTGACTGAATGTCACAATAATCAGGAATTATATTTTAGTCGAAGAAAAATATAAAGAGTCTTGCGAGAGGGATTGATTATTGACATAGACAGAGAGACGTGGAAAGAAACAGAAATAGAACGAAAAAGAGGAGGGAGAAAGAATAATGGAGTGTGCCAGCACGAAATCTAATATATTTGCAGAAGGCTGCCGGCACGTTTTCTTCTATTGGAAAGGTTTGCTTACGGCAGAACTAAATAAAGAAACCGTGTTTATCTAAACTTGAAACTGTTTCGAATACGAAAAGAACAGAAGAGAATATTATTGAAAGCGATAGTCACAGTTGTACTATACGTAAGATTCAATAGTGTCTTCCAGTAGTAGTCAGCTTCCCTTTGTTGTATACAAATACAAAAATATTTTAGATTTTTTCGGTTGGTCTTCTCTTTATATGTAAAATACAGTTTCTCTATTGAGAAATTTAAGGAGAGCAATAGTATTATTTAAAGTGATATCGCGTTGTACAATTACTAATATGAAAAACAGTAGTATTAATAGTATTTAAGTTTGATTACTTTTTGAAAGAAGCGATTACAGGTCTTCTTTTTTGTGGAGATTTGAGTTCCTCTTCAGTAATTCGCTGTATCATTATCATTATCATTATCATCATATAAGACTTACATGTATGTCATTACGTATATCAATTACCAATAAATGTGATTAATGGGGAATTTCAGTGGCGTAGCGTGGGTCCAGCCATTGAGGGGGCACTGGCGTCATGTGGGAAATTTTTCGAGGATGAAATTGCAAGAGAACAAGGACATAGAGTGAGGAGAAGGTGTGGGAGGGAGGTCGTAGTAATTTTCTTTCCATTCTCATTCTCAGTTTCTTTTCTCTTTTGTCGACATTCGATTGGGGCACCTGGGCCCCATACCCCCTTCAACCCCCCCCCCCCCTTCCGTAGCTACACCACTGGAGACATCCGAATTGATTGGACGTTGACAAGACTGAAAGTCCTCGAGACCTAGGACATTGCTTTTTGTTGTTGTTGTTGTTTTCAAGTGGGTACGTTTGAAGTTCAAGCTACGTTTGTTGTCTCTACCAAAGCATATGCCAAAATTACTGACGTAGCATATTATGTAACAATCTGGAGACATTTGATTTACTTTCACATTATACTTTATTGATTATCTAAAGATTTTTGTTTAACCTACAAAATTTTACCTTCAATATACGACACATTTCAATCAAGGGACAACGATATTATGTTTTCCTTTACAATTACAATCTTTACATTATACCAATTATCGCTTTATCAGTGTAAACCCTAACTATGTCCATTGACTGATGTTCTGTTTGTGGAAAATCAATAAAATATGAAACTTTGAAACTTTTAAATTGAGAACGACGACTCGGCCAGCACACTGACTCGGACTCGAACCTGTGTCACCTCATCTCGAAGACCGCCGCATGATCCACTTAGCCGTGACACATTCTTCGTTGACGAATAATGATATCACGTGATAATGATAATAAATAGTTAATGATGTAAAATGACTACTATCACCATGACTATACTAGTACGTAAAATTTCAACCAATTCAAAGATAAACGCGAGTCATGCTATTACATAATGAATAAGAACTGTGTGGAACAATTAGAAAAAAGAGGCCGTGTAGTAAATAAGAATTGGTGTATAATATGTGATTTAGGAACTCCTTATAGCTGAAATTCATACGCACTGCACACAAAAATGTGTACATAGGACAATGTGTGGCATGACAGTTTGGTACAAGGCATTTGAAGAGCAGGGTGGTGTTTCATAAAACTGTTCGTAAGTTACGCACGACTTTACGCACGACTGGTGATCAGTTCTTGTGCTAAATGATTGAGAATCTGATTATTATAGCACCCAAGAACATGTTCCAGTCGTTCGTAAAGTCATTCGTAACTTTACGAACAGCTTTATGAAACACCCCCAACTATCCTTTTCAGGGGACATTTCTTCTATGATATTCTTCCAAGGTGACATGAAAAGAAAATGAGATTGCTCACAAATTATTTTTCACATTTAGCAGAATTCAGCTTTCTCTTTAAATAACACGTATGATGTATTGCTGTAAAATACAACCCCGTGGGCCTCTTTTAGAGACTAAATCCGATATCGACCCTAAACATGAAACGCAACTGGACTTTTGAATCAGAAGTCCGGATTGGGGAACTTAAGCCTGAATTTTCGAGTAAGATGGGTTTGTAATTGCAACTACTTACACAAGAAGTTCCTATTATGGCTTGAACTGACATATGCCGATATCTTAAGTCAGTAAAAAAGAGCAAACAGCAAAATAACAAGTTGTCTTTAATCTGTTTGAACAAGTACACCCTCTTTCGTGCTTTTCAACATTCTTTGAAGAAAACAAATATGTAAGACAAATCTGTTAAAAAAAGTTATGTACACCTTCTGACAACGCCTGCTGTTCAAGTACAATTGTTCTTTCATTCGAGCCGCTTTGAATACAGTTTGTCATACCTCATATTCTTCACAGGGACTTTATAGCAAACTATAATACAGTTCAAGGCCCGTTTAATTCCCTTCTTAATAAATTTTTCGTGGATAAAATCATCTATCAAGTTTTGTTCTTTTGTCGTTTCTCCCCCCCCCCCCCCCCACCCCCACCCCCGCTGCAGATATACTGTCAATGAACCCGATCTTATGTTACATTAGTCTAGTTCTGGACTCTTTTTTTCTTTTTTCGACGACTGTACGTATTATGCCGAGTGATAGGCGCGATCCGGAAACCTGATGGCCCGAGCAAAAGACCAACAGGTTCTCGCGATCGTGCCATCACTCGGCTTATCGCGTATAGTCGGCGAATAAAAAAATCAATAAAAAGAGTCCAGAACTAGACTAATGCTACATAAACACGCCTCTCTGACACCCATGGAAATTAATGCGAGTTTAAAAGGGTTTAAAGGCGATACGATTATGCCAAAGTCCATTTCGAGGTGAAGAGTAGTGATGTTAAGTGTTTGAAACTACGTTTGGTGTATTTGTATAAGAAGAAAACTGTAGAGTAAACGAGTCATGTAGTTTTACAACTTTGGGGGGCGTAACGGGGTGTATCGGGGGTAGACTTTGGTCTGCAAATAGATTAATGCTTTAAATTGAATCAGACTGATGTAAATAACATGCACACTGAACAATGCTGTATGATATTAATGTCTGAAGATCTTTCAAATTGGAAAGATATGAGTTTGGGAAAGAGAAAATAGCCCTATCAAACGATTCTCATGACTATACACTCAGAAAAGGAGGAATATTCAGTGCACCGTGAAATGTCCTGCAACTCTCTCTCTCTCTCTCTCTCTCTCTCTCTTATTCTCTCTCTCTCTCTCTTTATCTATCTTTCTCTCCTTTCTGTCTTTCTTTCTTTCTATTTCCATCACTTTCTCTCATATCCCTATGCCCCCTTCTCACCTTCCTCTCTCATTATTTTTATCTCTTTCTGTATGCATTTGTATCTCTCTCTCTACCTTTCTCTTTCTCTCTTTCTCCCTTTCCCTCTCTCCTCTTTAGTCCTCCTTCCCCGCTTTCTTTATGTTCCATCTCAATTGTCCCCTTCTCCCTTAACTTCATTTAGGTTCTACTCTGTAAAGTTACTTTTAGCGCTTTACCTGTAGACCATGGGGTGGGGGTGTCATCAAGTGTCCTGTTGGTGATTTTTACTGACAAATTTGCTCTCAGCCAATAAGATGCAAGAATTTCAGTAGTTTATAACAGTCTTTGCAACTTGTCATTGATAACAGGTTTTATGAAACAGGCCCCTGCTCTATATTTCCCAAGTCAAACCTGCCGTATAATCAAATATGACGTGTTTAACCCTTACTGTGCCATTGTGCCACTATTATACCGCTTCGGTAATGTATGCAAATTTTATGCATACCTTTCAAACAAAGGTTGTTCTTGACAACCTGAAAGCTTGCCGGAGGCTTGCCGGACATAGCTACAAATAATGTATGCAAACTGGATTCCAAGCATTGAGGCTCATATATAAAAAGCAGATTCATGGAATAGCTCGTCACTAGGCGCTCAGAGAATATATGTGCATAAATTTGTATACATTACAGAAGCGGCCTATTGACACAGACTCTACACGCCAATCCCATAGAAGAGTATTTATGTGGCAAACAAAGAGTTAAAAGAAATGTCTGATCAGGGAATATTAGTCCCCAATCTCAGCCCGAGTGTTTAATTTGGTCCCCTGGACCAATTTTATCAAACGACGCAATTCTTGTTCAAGTTGAAACAACCAAATTCTGAGGAATATACATCGACAACAAATTAAGAAAACACACATATATTAACATCAGTAAACTCATATCGAGGAAAACAGGAGTCATTGGCAAACTCAGTGTTTCCTTAAGATCACCTCTCATATACATGTAATAACGTCAAATTCTGTGTTTTATTCTTAAGGGAATCTACAATGTTACAGCCTAACTTTTTACAAGATTCCCTCATATTTCACGCCAAATTAGTTTGTCTTATCCCAACTATAAAATTATGGAAATAATGTTCACTTGCATTTATTTTTCTTCTTCTTTTGTTGAAAGTATTGAAGATATTATCCTATATTATTGTAATAATTCTACGGTCATTGTTTACGTTCAATATATGATTTGACATATGAAATAAACTGAAAACTGAAATTGAAACTGGTTGCTCACTTTACAAGCATACATAAGCTTTATTAGCAATCGGGTAAAATAAATAATCAAACCTGTTCAATTTGTACAGCTGTGGGATAGAAAGAGGAAATATATTTGTTTACAAAGTATGCGCGTCACACCCAACCCCCCCCCCCCTTTTTTTTTTTAATAGGTAAAAGAGGCAGCTTTTTATTGACTTAGAGACAAGAAGTAGTGACCTAACTTGTAGATATATACATGCAAGTTAACAATGCATTTTTTCTTTCCAAAATTGGGATGATATGACTCTAGATTCTGTCCATCTAGGAAAAAAGAAGCATTTGAAATAAAATTCCTGTGTCACGATTCTAGCACGTGTATATATATCGCACTATATTTTACGTAAGTAATATAAGATATTTACGTAGTTCTTTGAACTTGTTGAATAGATTTACTCACCTGGATATATACACAAGAGGAATATGAGCGCAATCGCGTGGGCAAGGCCATTTTATTGACGTTTGCATGATATTGTTTGTACATATATTTGTCGAGTAAACATGAAGTAAGTCAGGCACTGCAGTATAACCCCGTTTCAATGGGTGTGGTTTACCCAGCTCTCCTCCCTCTCTTTTCTATCAGTTTAATAGCAAATCGTTGCAGCGCCACAAATATGATGATAAATGAAAATGAGAGAAAAGTGGTACTTTGTTTAGGTTAAATCAAAGTTCCCAAGAGCTGTCCTCCCTTTTTGATATTTTTGTTATTTCCTTATTATCCATACAATTGTTTATAATCATTCTAATGTAAAGATGTATCTTAAACAATTTGCTTGGATCCAACTGAGGCATGCGGCTTGTCTTTGTTCAAAATTCACCTGCCCCCAACAACCGAAACCACTGGCCCGTCTCCGTGGTCTTATATATATATACCCAACTTTAACATTTCGACGGCGTCTCGGTAAATTGCATAGCGTGAGGATTTATGAGACATGAGACAAAGGACGTAGCTGAACTTCAACTTTATTGGGTCAAGCTTTCGGCCTTCACGGCCTTCTTCAGGTTCTGAAGATTATAATACAAACATATAGCATATACATGTACTTCAATATACACACATGTCAGTGTGTGTTATTATATTTATTCAATAACAAAAACATGTGCATATTGATATTAGCATATACCTTCATGGCTACAGTTTATTACAAACAACTTCAATGAATGAATAATAAAAACATAGTTTAGGAATATTGTACAGAGATTTAATGTAAGATACCGCTTACCGAAAGTGAAGTTTCGTTGAGGGTGACTAGTACATGTGTGTGGTGTGTAAAATTTGTGCGGTCAAGTGTGAATAAGTTCCTGACCTTTGGCATTGGGATGGCAGGTGAGTGTTAGTTTGTTATTAAATGAATATAAAAACACACACTGCGAACAGCCCTGACTTGAACCCAATCGAGCACCTGTGGGACCAGCTTGGACGTGATGTACGCGCCAGAGTGACAGATCACACTACACTGGCTGAGTTGCGACAGATCCTTATCGAAGAGTGGAACCTCATCCCACAGCAACGCATCACCAGGCTGGTGACAAGCATGAGGAGGAGATGCCAGGCTGTCGTAGCTGTATTCGGATCTTCTACTCGCTACTGAACTTCTGATCCTTTGCTATTCCACATTTGATGTGCATGTTACTCAATAAAAAGTGCCAAACATTTTGTCATTTGCAAATTTGTGTATTTTTGTGTTTGTTTTTGTTTCGTTAGAGAGGGGGAGAGAGTTAAAGAACATGAGTTCACATCAAGAAAGGGGAATGTGTTTTTTGAAGTGAAAAGCAATCCAAGAGAAGAGGAGAGTTTGTGTTGCTTATGTTTCTGTGATAGGGTTACATGTCTGAAAATGAGATAATTTGCTGAGGGGAGACTTTTTCCCCACTGCAGTTGTGTACTGCTAAGGTGGAAACTTGCAATATTCTGCATGAAACCAAAACACAATATTAATGTTATCACAATCAGTTGCTGATTAAAACACATTCCATCTTAAAACAAAAGAATAATTCCACTTCAAAATCACTGAAAACAATATTTGTCCACTAAACAAGGGATTACAGCAGAAACATGCACACCTAATACAAAATTAAACAAACCAAAAGGAACAAAAACAAAGAAACAAAACCTTTCATTCCAGTTAAGAACTCAGTGTGAACAATAACAATGCATTCTGCAACTTTTCACTTTTCACTTTGCCCTATATTTAGGTGCACTGCACATTCCGTGATTACATAATCAATACAAATGTGGTATCATTGTGAAGGTGAATAAACAAGCTTTACAATGATACCAAACTTGATGATGATCATACAGTTACTAGAGAGATATAAATGCTTAAACTTGAATTGCAGAACTTTTTTTGAGGGGTTTATATATATATATATATATATATATATATATATATATATATACATTTATATATATATATAGTCAGTGTTCTGCTTCAGAATATTAGAAGATATCTAGAAAATAGAAGATGAAGTCGAAATGAATAACTAATTCCGTGAGAGAGTAGACAAACTTTTCGCCCATTTTTATAAATACATTATCAAGGATTATATCAAAATAGAGGGCAAATCCAATTCAATTTAATTCACGATAATATATTAATCAGTAGGGGGTACAGAGTAACCCGTAAATTTGAAAAATAAAAATCCACCACCCTTTGATAAGTCCATGGTATGGGGAATGTGGGGTGTTTCATAAAGCTGTTCGTAAGTTACGAATGATTTTATGCACGACTGGTGATATGTTCTTGTGCTAAATGAATCTGATTAGTATAGCACCTAAGAACATGTTCCAGTCGTTCTTAAATTCATTCGTAACTTTACGAACAGCTTTAAGAAACACCCCCTGGGGTACCCATACTTGTCGAACAAAAGGGGACACAGATGGGGGGGGGGGGGGGAGTGACACACAGAAATCACATATATAGTCACATACATCCATACTTATCGTGGATGACATGGTACTAGTTCGTCCTGCATTAATTTCATTTACCCTAACGCAAGAATGTACTGCCCTATCCTTTGAAGAAAATTTGTGTAAACTGTGTTTGTTCTTATCGCTGATGGGGTACTTAAGAATACAAATCTTAAGTACCCCATCAGCGATACTTAAGAATACAAATCTGATGGTAAGAATAATACACATTGCTCTCTACATGAGCAGCGATATGTACAACAAGTATACCTCAGTCATGCCCCCAAATTAGTCTGCAAGCACAGACCCTAATTTGACACTTTATCAGAAAAAAAATTGAGTCTTGAGAGAAGCCTAAACCAGCTACCGACTGGTCGTGTCAATATGGACCAGGTATAGTACATGACCTATGGTAGTCTTTAATACAGTGCATACTTTTACAACTGACTCGGGTTTGTGCCTGCAAACCCCCGCAAAATCGACCCTCCATAGACTTCTAATCGACCGATTCTTGGCGATTCATGGAATGTACCCTGATAGCAGAAAGTGTTAAAAAATGACGTGATATTTATGTCGTGGTTTTCGTCTTTTTTACGTCCTGTAATTACGTCAAGAAGACGACAACTTGCACCAACGCAAGACGTCAAGAGGACGTCTTATTTTGACGTCATCTCTACGTCTTCATTCCTCTTCCCTGATATCAGAAAGTGTTAAAAATGACGTGATATTTACGTCGCGGTTTTCGTCTTTTTTACATCCTGTAATTACGTCAATAAGACGACAACTTGCACCAACGCAAGACGTCAAGAGGACGTCTTATTTTGACGTCATCTCTACGTCTTGTGCACTGTAAAAACTAAAGTGCTACTTTTAGGGGCATGTATAGTGACTGCACCTGAAATGCTGTTTATAGCACTTGTAGTGTGCTAATTTACCGGCAAAAAAAAATGTGACCGTGGCGAGCCTCGAACCAGGTTCCGCTGATTGAGAGGCGCTGACGTTACCGATGGACTAACGAATGCTTCTTGCAAACCAGTTTAGTCATGGGAGTCAAGTAGATAACATGAACTATGTGGTGTCGTAAATTCACTATGTAACAATATGATCTGCTCTAAATGATACAATGTGAGTTAGTCTAGCGGTAATGCCAGCAATTCTCGATCAGCGGACCCTGGTTCGAAGCTCGCCCAAATCATTTTTTTTAATGAATGTTTATCAGTTTAAGAAGCCGGTCCAGCTCCCGTGAAAGTGCTGAAATAGCACGCTGTGTGCATTCAATAGCACTCTGAGTGCAGTCCCTATGCATGCCCTCAAAAAGTGCTATATACAGCACTTCAGTTTTTACAGTGTACAGATGACGTCAATATAAGACGTCCTCTTGACGTCTTGCGTTGGTGCAAGTTGTCTTCTTATTGACGTAATTACAGGACGTAAAAAAGACGAAAACCATGACGTAAATATCACGTGATTTTTACCACTTTCTGCTATCAGGGTCTGGTGTGACCGTGGTATAATACAGATCAAATACTACTTTAAATTCGCACACATACCCAAATAATTATTTAGTGGTAGCTTCAGTATAGGGGTCGTATGAGCAACACCCCCACCCCACCCCCACCGCCACACACACACACACACACACCTTTTCCGGCTCATGATGTAGCCTTCTCCATTATAATAACAGCCCACACGCATGTTCTGCGAGAGCCCCCTCTTTTGGCCACTCAAAAATAGCATGCACATTTACGGCGCACACCCGTAATTTTTCCCCGTAGGTTCATGTGTTAAAAATGAGAAAAACAAAAATCATGAAATATAAGTGCAAGCATTGGCACCATTCAAACTTGTGTCTTAACTAGTTCATACAATTTCCTTGACTTCCTCAAAATATGAAGGAGTGTTTTTCTCTTTGCAGGGGCTGCAACTTCGACTACCCACAAACCTGGTCTAAGCTACAGTGGTTATAAGGTTTCTTGGACTGCTAATAAAGTCCCCATTAAGTCCCATTAGGACCAACTCCTGCTCTCTCATGGGACTGATATGAACCAGTAATTATCACTCTTTATGCATTATGGAAAAAGTGTTGAAATATGTATCATTGATGTTATATTATTTTTTTTCAGAAAATTACATCATCCTTGGTGAGGGTCGACTGGGAACTACTCTATGAGGCCTTTCACACTCACTTCGTTAGAGCGCTCTAACTAAGAACGGTTCCTCAGGAGCGGTTCCCAGGTGAGTGTGAATGCTCAAGTGGTCCAGGAAGCGTTCTTCTGGAGCGCTCCAGAAGACCACCTCGCGAGGTGGTCTTGAGGAACGGTTCTTAATTACACCGCTCCAACGTGACAGTGTGAAAGCAAAGCGATCCTAAAGCGTACTTCAACCGGAAGTGAGTGTGTGTGTTTCGCGGGAAATCAATGGGTGATTTGATAAATTGAGCGATTTGATACCTTACGCATTATACGGTTTGAATTCCGCGCGAAAAATTTGACCCGCTGATCTGAGCTGCCATAGCGATTCGAGACATCAAATTTTTCGCGCGGAATTTCAAACCGTATAATGCGCTGTGCCGCTGCACACTCACTTCCGGTTGAAGTACGCTTTAGGATCGCTTTGCTTTCACACTGACACGTTGGAGCGCTCTAACGAGGAACCGTTCCTCAAGACCACCTCGCGAGGTGGTCTTCTGGAGCGCTCCAGAAGTACGCTTCCTGGACCACTTGAGCATTCACACTCACCTGGGAACCGCTTCAGAGGAACCGTTCTTAGTTAGAGCGCTCTAACGAAGTGAGTGTGAAAGGGCTCTTAATGACTGGATCTAATTAAAAGCGTGCTTCCTTCAGTAGTCGCGATTTGCTCTGAATTTGGAATTTTCACATTACTACAATTCTTGGGTACTACATAAATATAATCCTTCACCCAAATTATTTTCCCATCATTTGCTATCCCCTTAAAGAGGGGGATATATATCACTACACGGGTGCCTATGCACTGATCAGGCATAGGTTATCACATTCACACTGCTCTTCAATAATATTTCTGAATGGAGCCTTTCCTTTGGGAGTAACTCTTGCTTGCTGGCTTCCAGTTATCTCAACTAAATATAGAATATAATTGATCATATATTAGAATAGTGCTACTATAGACTCTAATGAAGAATATAATAAAATAAAGAGAAACAAAAGAAGCAAAAGACCCTTTCAAAATTCATCCTATACAAAATTACAACAAAAAATAATTGCATAGTGCAATCAAGCCTCACAGTCAACACGCTCTTCTTCTGTTAACCCTATCTCTCTCTCTATCTCTCTCTCTCTCTCTCTCATTGTCTTGCAGTCTGAACCATTGATTTAACCTCACAGTTAGACTGAGGTCTCCTACCCCCACCGTATATCCTTTCTCTCTCTCTTTCTCCTCTCTTTTTCTCACTTTAATATCTTCTGCCCCTGTATCATAACCTTTTGCATAATATTGCTCTATGCAATTCATTTGGTTTATTTTGTATAGGATGAATTTTGAAAGGATGTTTTGTTTCTATTTATCTTTTGTTTTCTAAGTACGACTATTCTCATCTATGATCAGTTATATTCTATATTTAGAATTGTGGTTGCATTTGGCAAGATGTCTATGGAATTACCATGTAAGTCTCTTGATTGGCCTAAGCTATAGATCTAACTTACTCTCTGAGTCTGAGAGTGTGATTCTTTTCGATTTAAGTCTAAGATAGTAATAAGGCCGGTTATAAGGCTGATGATGTAGATGTAAGTTCGTGTTTATTAGTGCATATCTAGGATTTTACAATTAAATTGTGCATTTAATCAGCAGATCAAGGGAAAACAGCAAGGGAACTCGGGAATCAGATATAGAAAGTTGATTTACAAATGAGAGTGAGATACAGCATAGAAAGCGAGGGGGAGGGGCTAGGTGCCCCAGTATTAAAAAAGATGAAGCAAGTTTTAAAACCTATATTGTTTTCATGAAGCTGTCACTGGCCCCAACACCAGTGGAAGCCAAGTTATAAATAATAAACACCCCCCCCCCCCCCCCCCCCCCCCCTCTGTCTCATGAACAGTATGTGGCAGTCTTAGCCATTTATCAAGCCTCACGCTCAACACCCCATTCTTCTGTTATCCCTCTCTCTCTCTCTCTCTCTCTCTCATTGTCCTGCAGTCTTAACCATTGATTTAACATCACAGTAGAGGTCTGCTACCCCCTCCCACAATTTCCTTTCTCTTTCTTTCTCCTCTTTTTCTCTCACTTTAAGATCTCCCCCCCCCCCCCTGCTTCATACCCTTTTGCAATTGATTTGTTTTATTTTGTATAGGATGAATTTTGAAAGGGTCTTTTGTTTCTATTGTTTTTCTTTCATCCTATTCTTCATAGGAGTCTAAGTAGTACTATTCTCATCTGTGATCAGTTATATTCTATATTTAGTGGAGATAACTGGAGCTAGCAAGCAAAACTAGAGTTGCCCCCAAAGGAAAGCGCTATTCAGAAGTTTTATAATGAAGAGCAGTGTGAATTTGATAGAATTTTATGGATGATCAGTGCATAGTCACCCTTGTAGTGATACATTTCCCCACTACACTTTAAAGGCCAAATCCACCCTAATATCAAGTTGATTTGAATAAATAGAGTAAAATTAAACAAGCATATTATTTATAACAGTGAACATTTCACTGAAATCGGATGTAAAATAAAACAGCTATGGGGGCTGGTTTTATTAGCAGTCCATGAAACCTCATAACCACTGTAGCTCAGACCAGGGGGGTGTTTCATAAAGCTGTTCGTAAAGTTACGAATGACTTTACGAACGACTGGAACATGTTCTTGGGTGCTATACTAATCAGATTCTCAATCATTTAGCACAAGAACTGATCACCAGTCGTGCGTAAAGTCGTGCGTAACTTACGAACAGCTTTATGAAACACCCCCCTGGTTTGTGGGTAGTCTAAGTTGCAGCCACTGTAGAGAGAAAAAAATGCTGAAAATACTCCTTCATATTTTCAGGAAGTACTAGAAGGAAATTGTATGAACCAGCCAAGACAAAAGTTTGAATGGTGGCATTGCTAGCACTTCTTTTTTCATTATTTTTTTTTTTATTTCTCATTTTTAACACATGAGCCTATGGGGAAATAATTACAGGGGGGTGTTTCATAAAGCTGTTCGTAAAGTTACGAATGACTTTACGAACGACTGGAACATGTTCTTGGGTGCTACACTAATCAGATTCTCAATCATTTAGCACAAGAACTGATCACCAGTCGTTCGTAAAGTCGTGCGTAACCTACGAACAGCTTTATGAAACATCCCCCAGGTGTGCGCCCTTATAAGGTTTGTGTGAGCGCCCCTTTTATTACTCGTGCCCATGCACATACTAGCAGGGCTTACCTAAGACATAGTAATTCAGGCTCCCATTCGCTCACGTGTTAAATCGACATCATATTATCGTTACTGTTTTCACGAAGTGACGGTTGAGCGTGCAACTAAAAGAAAGTTAGTTTTGAATAAATCGCTTTCAAAGTTTTAAAGCATAATCTCATCCTCTTTAGTGTATGAAGGTTGAATAAATTTTATATCCTGAGGTAGACCACATTTCAATGCTTAGTTCTATGTTTAATTATTTGCATATATTTTTATATTTTTGGGGAAAATGAGCTGTAAACAAACCGTCATTTCGTGAAAAACACAAAATTCAAGGATGCGCCTA
Source organism: Heliocidaris erythrogramma (assembly GCA_025617745.1). NCBI lineage: Eukaryota > Metazoa > Echinodermata > Echinoidea > Camarodonta > Echinometridae > Heliocidaris > Heliocidaris erythrogramma. The sequence goes on from CM046860.1 coordinate 38,412,474, forward strand.
TGATTTGTTTTCACGAAGCGACGGCTCACAGCCGCGCATGTGTAAAACATATGGGACTTGATGACCGCGCATTTAAGCGTCATTGCGCGTAAACACAAATTCAAATCAACGACGCGCTGTTTTTTTTTCACGAAGGGTCTCAGCCGCGCACGTAAAACAAACGGGACGGCTGTAAGCCGTCACTTCGTGAAAACAGAAAATCCTTTTACTAGGTATTTTCTTGAACATTATCGCCATAGTTACATAATTAGACATTATTATGATCTGAAACTTTGTGAGGTTCAAGATGTAAGTGAATGATGTCCAAAAATGCAAAAAACTCAAATTTGAAAAATATGCGATTTTTCTCACTCCCGTCACTTCCTGAAAACAGTAACGAATTATTTTGAAAACGTTGGAATGTTCACAGTAAAGAAAATACAAAACATCTCCTGAATGAGTTGCATTTATTTAGGCATTTTCCAGGGGATACGAATTTATGAAGGCTGAAACGCGGCTAAACATACTTTCGCCGACTTGCACGATGAAACAGTGGAAATACACTCATATAGTAAACCCTTAACAGTACACAGAGAAAAGCTCACCTCAGCCTTGAGGTGAAATCGAGAACCCCGTAACTATCAAGCATAATTTACCTTCTTTAAGTTTACAGAAGACAGTTAATCGATTTTATATGACTTTCTTCATTTAATTTTTATCCTGTTAACTTTTCTTGTGTGTGCTTTATATATATGTCATATCTGGAAAATATTTTATATTTTGCTTTTAATTGAAAGAGTCTTCTACCGATAAGATTGGTATCGTTCATTAAGTAACCTGAGTTTTTGCGCAAACACGGCAAAGGGAGGGGAAAACGGCTCCTTGAACAATACTGAGTTACGGTGCAATCACTATGAACACGATGACAAAGAGAGCAGACAAAATATACAGCTCCTCGTTGTACCCTCCACAATTGCTCTGGTAGACAAAAGAACATCCCTTCATTGTTATTATGTAAAATATGTGACACCTGTTCTACATACTTTTACATAATAGAAATCAAGGGATGTCCTTTTGCCTACAAGAGCAATTGTGGAAGGTACAATGAGGAGCTGTGTATTTTGTCCGCTTCTATGTTCATAGTGAATAGACCGCTTCGGTCAAGTAATGATTCCAAGCATTGAGGCTCATTTATAAAAAGCATGTTCATGGAATAGCTCGTCATTAGGTGCTCAGAGAATATATTTATGTGCATAAATTTGTATACATTACAGAAGCGGTCTATTCCATGTATTTATACCTGTGCATGTTCGATGCTGCTCTACATGTTTACCTCCTGTATAATGGACGAAGAGAAAAGAGGGGGCACAGGGGACGTGGGAGATGTGGAGGGGGTTGTAAGAAAATCCAATCGAGGAGAAAGAGAGAGAGAAAGGGCTCGACAGGAGGGTTGGGGTATAGCATAAAGTCCATGCTACTTCTGACGACATAATCGTACGCAAATCGCTCTCATCATTCATTTTTTGATGCTCTAATCCGATATGTTTGTTCAATACTGTTACAAATTACATAAAACTTGACATCAGTACCCTCAAGTGATTACGAGAATTTCTTAACGTTGCCTAAAAGCCATTTAGAAGTTAATTTAGAGCATTCGCAAAACTCCGCAAGCAGCCGACGCTTCCCTGGCAACGTTATGCTACCCTTCGCTATAAGGCTCGCATAAGTAGTTCAGGCTTCCATTCGCTCACGTGTTAAATCGACAGAAATCGAAAATCATATTTTGAAAACGACGGGGTGGATTCGTTATAATGTTCGGAGTAGAGACAACATATAAAAATATCCTGCATGAGTTGCATTCTTTTTGGCATTTTCGCCGGCGATAAGAAAATTTATGAAGGCTGAAACGTGGCTAAACGATTTGCAGGCTGAAACAATGCAAATACACTGAGATAATATAAACCCTTTAAAAAGTACATAAAGACCAGCTTACCTCACCCTAGAGGTGAAATCGACTATTAAACATCATTTACCTTCTATAAATTTACAGATGACAGTTACTCGATTTTATATGAATTTCTTTACTAAATTGTTATACTTTTAACTTTGCTCCGCCTCACAAGAATGCGAGCGGATGAATTACTTGTGTGTGCCCAGCCTGCAGAGCTTCTTCATCGTGTTCATAGGCAACGAATATGCACAAAGATGCTAGATAGTGTTTGGTAGGTTGAGAAGAGATCCTCTGAAAGAGGAAGAAAGGAAGAAAGGAATAATTCTTTGAAAATTCGCCAATATTTATGGAATTTATCAATCAGTAGCTTAATAATATAGAGAAATGGTAAGTAATCATTTGATTTTGATGTGTACATTTTTAATGAGTCAATATTCTAAAATTACTCAGTATGATAGAGAGGGTATATACACAGATTATCTGTAGAAAAATATAGATGGGGGAGTTCAAAGATTTAAATTTTAAGATTTTAAACTTTAATGCCACTGTTGCTGTTAATGATGACGATGATAATGATGGTAATATGGATAATAATGGTGTGTTGAGGATGGTGTTAATAATGATGATGATGATGATGGTGCCGATATTGGTGATAATTAGGACAATCATAACAATAATATCCACTGTAATCATGACGATTAAGCCCGAATCTTCATTAATTAAATTTTCTTAACCTTTTTTTCATATTACAGACAATTCAACAGAATCTTTGTTTAAAACCGATGTATCTCATGGCTGCCTGCGTGTCATTTGGTAGGTATTACTTAAATTATGATAATTATAATAATAATAATAATTTTTAATAAATGATAATAATAGTAATCATAATGGTATTAATGATTATAATAATGATGATAATTTTTAATAATGTTAATAATAAGCATAATGATAGTGATGATGGTAATAATAACAATAACTATTATCATGATGACAAAGATAGTAATAATAATGATAATAATGATAACAATAATAACTGTAAGAAGAAAAAGAACATAACAACCGAATAACATTTAAACAGTGGATTACATGAATACAAGTACTTGAGGTAAGACACATCTGTAATTTATTTATTTATAACAGATTAAAGAATTAAATGCAATTCAGATTCCTCGTAAAGTTCTGAAGTCAAATAATGGGGTTAGTGAGCACGAACGAAGCGCCACCATCGAGACCGAAGAGCCACGAAACTGAAGGACCACGAGATGTAAGGTGCATTAGACCGATGATTTCGGTTTCGTACATTCCAAAAAGTTACCGGACACCAGGGGGTGTTTCATCAAGTGTCTTGTCGGTGATTTTTACCAACAAATTTACTCTCAGCCAATCAAATGCAAGGATTTCAGTAGCTTATAACAGTTATTGCTACTTGTCATTGATGACACGTTTTATGAAACAAGGCCCCGGCAAACTGAAACTTCTGTCTTTTGGACACGTGCTCTTTCGGTTTCATGAACTGTCCGACTCGGAAAGCTCTGGAGACCGAAATCTTTGGTCTTTTTAAATCTTTGTGGCTCGTCCTTAAATCCAACTTTTAGAATACCACGATTATAATTATTATATCTAACTTACAGCTTGTTTTGCATCGTCGTATGCAAATGAGAGCGCACAGACGAATTGTAAGGACATGTTTGGCCTGAGTTATACCTTGCCAATGTTCGTCGGATGTAAGAAGAAACAACACAACAATGGCAGCATGGTACAGACCATCCCGAAGCTTATTCATGTTCCATCGGTAAATTATGGATGCTCCATAAGGAAGGGTATATTAGGAATACCCCCTGGACGAAGAATCTGCAGATTTCCAGGTAGAATAAATGATTACTTAATGTTGTTGACTTCTTCTACCAGCCACTGCACATCATTAAACCAGCTCAGATTTATCCACGAAACTTAAGTTTTTCAGTAGTGACTAAACATGAATATTAAAGGAGGGATACCTGAGTACCTGCTACAAGGCAAAACTTAGCTGATTAAATGACAGTTTTCAAATTAAAAAAGCAGAATATGCCTACAAAAGTGATATTCATGAGATGTAGTTTGTGCGGCAGGCGTAGGAAATCTTTCATTGACTGTTGATTGTCTGAAAAGGCCAAGTGTTTATCCAAAATAGTGGGGGACGCGTGTTTTCAGAAGGTTCGTAATTGCGAAACACAAATTTCCCATGCCTGGGGATTCATAATTCCGAAAATGAAAAGGGTTCATAATTCCGAACATTTGTTGCATTATTCCGAAGGTTTATCCGAAGGTTTATAATTCCGAAAGTGAATCAAGGTTCATTGTCATAATTGTCTTTTGTTGTCTTCTACTATTTCTCCCTGTTTCTGTCTGTCTGTCTGTCTCTCTCTCTACTCCTTTTGGATTTCTGATGGGGAGAGGGGGCTGGGCTGTCTCGGCCTGCTGATTTCCTTTTAATGTTTGTTTGTTGTTTAGGTATACCCTTTTCCATTTTTCGAAATATGAACCCTATTTCATTTTTGGTATTATGAATCCTTTTTCATTTTCGGAATTATGAACCCTTTTCTTTTTCATTTTCGGAAATACGAACCCTTTTTCATTTTCGGAAATTAGAACCCTATTTAATTTTCCGAATTACGCACCCTAATTCATTTTCGGAATTACGAACCCTATTTCATTTTCGGAATTATGAACCCTATTTCATTTTCGGAATTACGAACCCTATTTCATTTTCGGAATTACGAACCTATCGGAATGGACAGAAAAGAAACGCAAATGTAATTTTCAATAATTATTCTACGTAAAGTTGGGTAAAGTAATAATGTTTGGTATCATAAGAAATGGTAATAAATTTCCTACAAGTTATTTACACAATATTTTGTGAAATAATAGATGGTTAATGAGGTGGAGACATTTGAAAAGTAAGCATTGATCACATTTTGGTAAAACTTTGAAGAGAGCTGAAACCATTGGCACAGTAAGAGTTAAAGGGCCCCTGCAACCCAAAAGTAACCCAAATGCAAGTTTATTTATGTTGATGTGCAGGGATGCATACAACTAATATTCTGTTATTCAAACATCGAGAGAATTATGTTTCGTAGATATTTTAAGGTTTTTTGAAATATATACGCACACATCAACACAAGCGACTACAAAGGATTTTTATATGATTACATACAATATCAGCCTGATTCTATCTCTTCCACGAGCAACTTAATTTTCTTCTTTATTTCAGATTGTGATAGGAACTTTTGTGGAAACGGCTGGTGTGAAGAGACTAGGGAAAATTACAAATGCCACTGCTTTCATGGATACCAAGGGACCCATTGCAACGAACGTGAGAATAATAGGAAAAATGTTACACTTGTACTTTGCTTGATGCCTAGTTATTAAATAATTAATTAAGCAGTTTACATAATATATATGCAATCAGCACTTTTTCTACATAGCAGTCACATTCTCTTAACGTTTCTTTTCCCATGTTTTCTCAAGTTTACCTTCAAAAATTTAACTCTACGGATATCTTTTGCTGGTAAAAGAGAGAAATGACAGACGGAAAATGATATTTTAAAAAGTGCTTTCCCAATAGTAACACAAAACTTTAACATATTATCCATTATTAACTGACACTTCAAACGTGTCTCAGAATTCTTAAATGGTTCATTCTCATTCCAAGCTGTATGATCATCATCCTTGCTCATAGAAAAGGTTTAATGATGCTAAAGGTGAAAAATTAACTTTATCATGCGCTTCATGCCCATGAGAAAGAATATCATAGTCACATCAAAATAACTGTTCTTGAGGTGCCTTTATATCTCAAATGTGGCTAGAAAACAATTTACAACTTTGGACTAAATCATAATGCCACATTTTTGTATAGTCCATGTGACCAGTGCTTCTCGAAGTATAAAGCTTTCATCTTTTTATGTATACCCCAGCCACATTAACGAGACCGCTACCAGACCGACTAAAAAAAAAGGCCGAACAAAAATTACATTACCTTGAACTGCTAAGATTTTGTCGATTTTCGGTCATTTTGGAGTCGGTCTGGCGATGTGACTGAAGTATCAAGTGTGAAGTGTGTTACAGTGTTGTGGATCAGTGGATAAGTCCCCGGACTGTGAACCACGAGGTCCGGGGTTCGAATCCCACCGCAGCACTAGCGTCCTTTGGCAAGACGTTAATCTACATTTGCCACTCTCCACCCAGGTGTTAAATGGGTACCCGGTAGGATGCGAAAGTTAATGTCGTTTGCTTAGCAATGAGAGCGTCACTGTATTGCCCATTGCTGGAATACTCCGCAGGGAGCGGAGAATGTGCATACATTGTGTGCGGCCATGCCAGAATCCGAAGACCGGGGTAATAATATATCCGTAAAGCGCTTAGAGACATCATCGATGTATTAGGCGCTATATAAAAGCGGAATATTATTATTATATTATTACAAATTTTGAACTTTCATCATACACGATTGGTTTTTTTTTACGTATTCTCCATAATAAACAATTCAGAATACCTTCTAGACAGTTTCCTTCACAATGAAGTTGCATGGTCAGTATTCATAATACATGTACAATGCTGCAACAGTCATAATTATCTTAGGGAAATCACTTTGTTTCCTTGTGAACAGTATACCAACGCTAATCTACATTCGTTTTCTTTTGCTTTAATATGCATCGTTTGGATACAGACGACGAGACCGACAGCCCACGAGACCGACGTCCAGCCCATGCCCACTAGATGGACATTTTTCTATCTTCCTTTAATTTATTTCTTTGTTTTGTGGGCTATCGTTTTCGTGGGCCGTCTGTCATGCGGATCTTTTGTAAATCTCTGTCTCGTGGGTTGTCGGTCTACTTGTGTTACCCCCACACTGGGCATGTTTAATGATCGTCTCTCTCCCTCTCTCTCTCTCTCTCTATCTTTCTCTCTCTCTCTCTCTCTCTTTCTTTTAAGCAGCATCAACTGCGTCTACTGATACGCTGGCCAAGTATACGACAAGCCCGACGATCATGAAGCTAGTACAGGCAGAGGTAGAGCCATCTCAAGCAACTGCCACTAATGGTAAGAAAAGTTGAGGGGAAAAAATCATAGTTCCCATACAGGGACACACCAGTTGGTCATGGGCATGCAAGAGCTGCAAGACCGTACGTGTAAGAGACCAAAGACCTACTAAAGCGTAAGGTTCTTACTTCAGAAGATTCGTTATGCCGAAGGTTTGTTCTCCGAGGATTCGTAATTCCAAAGGTGCCGAATTCCGTAAATGAAATAAGATTCATAACTCCAAAGGTTCACATTTCTGAAAATGGAATAGAAACCAGTGAACTTTGGAACAATGAAACCTACTTCATTATCGGAATTATCGGCATCGAGGCGGTCAGTTTTCTTTTTACATCTTATCTGGTATATTTGAAGGGAAATTACATTGAAATGGTACAAATGGATGAGAACGCACCGAAAGTGGATGTCAATATGTTTTGTTTGTGTGTGTGTGTGTCAATGGTTTTATAAACCAAAATGCGAGAGACATTTCGTCTCCCACAAAAAAATGTGCCTATATGCCAATGAAGATGGCTACTACAATGCCCGTCGAACTACTCTAGTTCTGGACCTATTTTATCATTTTGTCTGCAATACCCCGTGTGGGTGTGTATGGGTGTGTGTGTGTGTGTGTGTGTGTGCTCTATGGTGTGCACCCGCACCCAGCGTAGAGAACGGTGCGAAGTCCACTGATTCACTCTCCCCACAAATTCATCCTCCCCGAGAGTGAATCAGTGGACTTCGCACCGCGTCTCCCCTCCGGTTCAACGCTGGGTGCACGCAGGCTTGGTAGGTCAATGGTTTTACCCTTACCATCGGATATTACAGACAAAATAATTACAAACGTCCAGAACTAGACTACCGTCGAACACGAGGCGTCGTCTGCATGATGTAAGAAGATGGCCGATGTCAGTGAATGGTACTGCCTTGCACGCGTCATGGGAGAGCCATACCATTTAAAGAATGAAAGATGAAAATAGTAAAGTTTTTACCGCCGCGCAAAGCAAGGGCGGTACTAATTTCAGTCGATTGTGTCCCGATGTTTGTTTGCTTGTTTGTTTGTTGTTGTTTTTTTTTGTTCGTGCACTAACGTTTGAATGGTTCCATTTCAGTTCACCAAACTTTAATGTGCATTTGTGCCCCAGCAATGATTTAAGGGAGTCGCCGTAGACTCTCGTTAGTGTGTAGTCTCACACGTTTTTTCACAGCCAAGGATAGTAATAATAATAATAATAATGGAGACTTATATAGCGCACATATCCACTCTTAGAGTGCTCAAGGCGCAGAATATAAACAATCAACCCTATGAATATTTTCCAATAGTAACGGTGCCCTGAGTGGGCCTAACTTACACTACAGCCGAGTAGATCTAGACCTAGACAGGAATAACTGTCTGTTCTGGGGATTTATTTAACAATTTCTGATATTTTTCGATTCTATCCCCAGTACAGACAGTAGTTCGTTACCACAGGCCTCAGTAGAGGCTCATGCGAGTGCTAACCACTCAGAGCACTCGGAGCTTTCATTTCAAAGATGATTTTTAGGTCTAGTTCATACGAAATGTGAATTTGTACGGAATGCATTTAATAAGTTTACTTTTGAGGCGCTGAAAAGGTTTTCATTTAATGAAAATCATAAAAATGAATACATTACCGAGGTATGACGCTCACGGCTTAGTTAACACCCGACCACGGTTCCCATCACTCATGGGTAAAAAAAGCGAGCTGATAAAATACCTTGCCCAAGGACATAAACACCAGACATAGTAGGGTTCGAACCCGCGACCCTCAGATCCAAAGACGAGAACCCCAATCCACTACACCACAGCGCATCCGCAATTAATTCTTATTGGATGGTAATGAGATGGGACACTACATCGCGCAGGCGCGGCGGTTCACTGTTGCTAAAACAGTATCAATCTATTATTCAATTTGAATATTAATGAGTCAGAAAGAAGAGGATCTTGGGTATTTGATTCCAGTTCATCGTGACTTGGCCGTGAACCAGAATAGCCTGGTGGTTAAGTCGCTGCCCGGCAAGCAGTAGATGACGGGTTCGAATCCCGCTGGTTCCAGTTTTGTCTGACTTGTGTTTTTCATTACAGATCGAGCATACGATCTTTAACACTGGGAGTAAAATGCCTAAAAATTTGTTTACAAAGTATCAATCTAGTTTAAATCTGCATGGGCTAATTTTCACAGGGGACTTGCGCAGGTCGTAGCGCAATCAAAATGATACAATATGGAAATATTGGCGATGGAGTTGTGTTCAGTAAAAGTGAATATTTCATATTAATTGTTTGTCTTGCCATGATAATGATGGCATATAGCTACACAGGTCTGCCCCCAGTATTGGCACTCATTTCAAGACAGCTGCTACTGCTACTTTCCAGATAAAGTCAACTTTACGCAGGCCATGACGAATTGTCGGGATATCGAAACGGTCAACAGTCAAGCCGACTTAGTATCAGTCCACAGTGACCAGGAGATGGACTTCATACACAGCATCTGCCAGGGCTTAGTACGTATTTTCATATTGCTAGCGACAAAATTAAGCCATACTCTCTCGTCTGTTAATATTGTCTTGTTTATTCATTTATTTCTTATTTTGTTTAATTTGATTTGTTATTGTACTTTTTTGTCTTTCTTTTGTACTTATGATCACCGTTAAGGGTATACAAATCAGAGATGTTAGAGGGCTTTCCCCTGTTTAGGGTATAAAATTCTGCTCCTACTGCAATCTGATTTTCAGCAAGTGATTAACGCAGATGATGTACAGGTCTCATTGAGACATGTCGCGATCGATTCGGATCGATTGGTGCCCGTAAACCTTTTGCCTTTTATTTGTTTAGCTTCGGCTTCTTTGGAAGTTTGATTAATGTAAGCTTTCCATTATTTTATAAATTGAACTTTCTTCAGGGTTTTTTTGTGTTTTTTTTTTGGGGGGGGGGGTTTTGTTTTTTTTTGGGGGGGGGCTGATGTTCGATGACACAGGGTGAGGGGGAGGAACATGTAACTGTTAGATGTAAAAAAAAAGGGGGGGGGAGGAGGATTTCGGCCACTTCATATTTTAGGACTCTTTATTTCAATTTAATTTATTTCTACCTTTTACTCATATCATGGAAGCAATACTAGGGTAAACTTCCTTTTGCGGCAGCCACCCTAAATGAGAAAAAATACATATAGGGTTGGGGTTAGGGTTTAGGGTTTACGTAACCGCACATTTGTGTGGCTGTCGCATAAGTCATCCCTATTATCAACGACTAAATTGACATGAATGGGGAAAATGGCCCTCATACCATTGGAGACATGTTATTGTATATTGCCTCAAATATATTATTCGTTCCCTTACGGCAGACTAAACCGATCTGTAGACATCATTCGGGGGAAGGGGTATAGGAGATCACGTCACTTAGGAAAATCGGGTAAATCGGGTAAATCGGGAAAATCGGGAGTCCTTTTGGGGGTAGGGTGTAAAGAAAGAGCCCCCCCCCCCCCCCCCTCCCCCCAACCAAATTTCCCTCGAAAATATTTCCACTATGATATGTATACGTATAGGATATTAATCCCGTCTCCCCTCGCGCTGGGGTGACGTGAGGGGGGATGGGGGGGGGGGGGGGGTAGAGAGTGAAGAAAAAAGTAAATCCGTTGGTCCTCCCATGGCCCATATAAGGGTGCCGTAATCCCCCTGATAAAAGAACATGACAATAAATTCATCTTTAATCAGAAACATGGCAAGATCAAATCGCTCCCTCTAGCTCTATGCATGGATATACTACTGGAACATAATTATATCCATGCTCCATGTTCCAGAACCCCGCCCGGGTGTAAAGGAGAACCTGTGTCATTCACAGACCACAGGGCCGACGAAACGTAAAGTAAAACAATCGTCATTTAGTCTTCATCGAGATGAAAATGTTTTTTCTTCAGAACTCATGCAAGATTTGGATAAATAACACATACTCACATGTTGTAAATACTTCTAAAAAAAATAACACTTTACCCGATTTTTTTTATTATTCACTTGATTATTGTGACAATTATACGGTACCTTGGGGACAAATCATAAGCATAGCTAGCGCCCATGGATGTCCACGGGATGCTTCTGCTAGTATATATATATATATATGTGTGTGTGTGGGTCTGTTTAGCAGTATGTCCGAGGACATTTTCGGACAGAGAACAAAAAAAAAATCATGACAACAATGGTCCTCGGAAGCCGGACAATAGTCCTCGAACGTCGAACAATGAATTTGTGCTTTATTCCGTCGACTGTCCGAGGACGAGGAACAATAGAGGAACAATACCTGTCCTCGGAAGTAAAGCCATGTAGAGCTGTGTGTGTGGGTTTACATAAATTCAGTTGTGGGGTACAGAGAACAATAGAGCACAATGATGGCCTTTATTCCGTCATGCTCGTGGGGTACAAAACACAAAAGGAGAAGTGCTTGCGGGGTACAAATTACAATAGGAGAAAACAAAGTTCCCCACAAATCAATGTGTGTGGTGGTGGGTGTGTTTAGCCGTATGTCCGAGGACATTTTGGGACAGAGAACAAAAAAAAATCATGAGAACAATGGTCCTCGGAAGCCGGACAATAGTCCTCGAACGTCGAACAATGAATTTGTGCCTTATTCCGTCGACTGTCCGAGGACGGAGGAACAATAGAGGAACAATACTTGTCCTCGGAAGTAAAGGGCTTTGAAGTTCTAGTGTTGAGAGGATGATTAGCCAAGACAATTTTGGCTTTAAGACGATTAATTTGGTTTGTACTCTCTATGTGCGTGCTTTCGTCAAGTCAACTACGTGACAGTGTGTCGTAAAATACGTGTTCGTAAGGAGATATGGATAAAAGTATATGACAAAGAGGTATACAAAGAATTAGGTTTATAATAAATGCATGTGTACACGTACATGCATAGTGCACGAATACTGGTGCACATATATATTCTCACATACATTTGCACCTACACATGCGATATACGTATGGAATATGTACACGTATACATACTTGTACATTTGTATATGAAATTATATGGTAACATATCATACATAAATATATATTCATATATTGACGCAGACAAATATTTTCAAATGATTATATATTATAAACAATTGCAAGAGTATACTATATATGATTATACCCACATACATATGTACGTAAATCGTGTATCCGATCAAACATGAAAACAATTCTTTTTACACCTCTTTTTCATATACTTTATCCATATCTCCTCACGAAAATTACACGCATATAGAGAGTAAAAACCAGATTAATCGTCTTAAAGCCAAAATTGTCTTACCTCATCATCCCCTCAACACTGGAACTTCATTAAGCCCCCCCCCCCCTGTTTTTACCTTGAGGGGGGGGGGGATGGGGGGGGTAGAGAGTGAAGAAAAAAGTAAATCCGTTGGTCCTCCCATGACCCATATAAGGGTGCCGTAATCCCCCTGATAAAAGAACATGACAATAAATTCATCTTTAATCAGAAACATGGCAAGATCAAATCGCTCCCTCTAGCTCTATGCATGGATATACTACTGGAACATAATTATATCCATGCTCCATGTTCCAGAACCCCGCCCGGGTGTAAAGGAGAACCTGTGTCATTCACAGACCACAGGGCCGACGAAACGTAAATAAATATCATTATTAAGTTATTCGTAAAGTAAAACAATCGTCATTTAGTCTTCATCGAGATGAAAATGTTTTTTCTTCAGAACTCATGCAAGATTTGGATAAATAACACATACTCACATGTTGTAAATACTTCTAAAAAAAATAACACTTTACCCGATTTTTTTTATTATTCACTTGATTATTGTGACAATTATACGGTACCTTGGGGACAAATCATAAGCATAGCTAGCGCCCATGGATGTCCACGGGATGCTTCTGCTAGTATATATATATATATATGTGTGTGTGTGGGTCTGTTTAGCAGTATGTCCGAGGACATTTTCGGACAGAGAACAAAAAAAAAAATCATGACAACAATGGTCCTCGGAAGCCGGACAATAGTCCTCGAACGTCGAACAATGAATTTGTGCTTTATTCCGTCGACTGTCCGAGGACGAGGAACAATAGAGGAACAATACCTGTCCTCGGAAGTAAAGCCATGTAGAGCTGTGTGTGTGGGTTTACATAAATTCAGTTGTGGGGTACAGAGAACAATAGAGCACAATGATGGCCTTTATTCCGTCATGCTCGTGGGGTACAAAACACAAAAGGAGAAGTGCTTGCGGGGTACAAATTACAATAGGAGAAAACAAAGTTCCCCACAAATCAATGTGTGTGGTGGTGGGTGTGTTTAGCCGTATGTCCGAGGACATTTTCGGACAGAGAACAAAAAAAAAATCATGAGAACAATGGTCCTCGGAAGCCGGACAATAGTCCTCGAACGTCGAACAATGAATTTGTGCCTTATTCCGTCGACTGTCCGAGGACGGAGGAACAATAGAGGAACAATACTTGTCCTCGGAAGTAAAGGGCTTTGAAGTTCTAGTGTTGAGAGGATGATTAGCCAAGACAATTTTGGCTTTAAGACGATTAATTTGGTTTGTACTCTCTATGTGCGTGCTATCGTCAAGTCAACTACGTGACAGTGTGTCGTAAAATACGTGTTCGTAAGGAGATATGGATAAAAGTATATGACAAAGAGGTATACAAAGAATTAGGTTTATAATAAATGCATGTGTACACGTACATGCATAGTGCACGAATACTGGTGCACATATATATTCTCACATACATTTGCACCTACACATGCGATATACGTATGGAATATGTACACGTACACATACTTGTACATTTGTATATGAAATTATATGGTAACATATCATACATAAATATATATTCATATATTGACGCAGACAAATATTTTCAAATGATTATATATTATAAACAATTGCAAGAGTATACTATATATGATTATACCCACATACATATGTACGTAAATCGTGTATCCGATCAAACATGAAAACAATTCTTTTTACACCTCTTTGTCATATACTTTATCCATATCTCCTCACGAAAATTACACGCATATAGAGAGTAAAAACCAGATTAATCGTCTTAAAGCCAAAATTGTCTTACCTCATCATCCCCTCAACACTGGAACTTCATTAAGCCCCCCCCCCCCCCCCCCCTGCTTTTACCTTGTTCAGGTCGGACGCACCCATTTAAAATACTTGTGTAGTAAACGCCCTCTACATGACGTCCGTATTACATGTAACACCTACACATTACACACGAGACAACATATATATTTGCTTCGACCTTAAAAGTCAGGTTATTGTTTACTTGCCTACTTTTGGTTCTATCGATTTCCATTTTCGTTAATTTCACTTACTCCTCCCGAGTAACATCTCTTCAATTTCACTTACTTATGTTGATTTATTATGTTGCCAGCTTTATGATAATTCTGTTCTGTTGTCTTTAGTTTTGCTTTGGCGAGTAACATCTTTTCCATATCTCTTACTCCTTTTGATTTATGTTGCCAACTTTATGATAATTCTGTTCTGTTGTCTTTAGTAAGTTGCTTATTATTATTATTTGTTTCATTCCGTTTGATTTAGCAAAAAAACGTGAAGAAGGCCAGAAGCCGAAAGCTTGCAAATTCACCGAGTGACCTGCTTCATTCCTTTCCATCATTATCTGTTCATATTATATATATATTTTTTTTTAATGGTACATGTATTCTACAAGCAAGACTATTTTCTTTATTTAAGACATACATGCCCCTTTTTTACAGCCGACCTGCGAGGATTATCAGTGGATAGGACTGTACCAACCGGACCGGGACATCGAAGGGCAGTTTGTTTGGTCCGATGGGACTCCTGTCAACTACACCTCCTGGTGCATACGTCAACCTGACGATGCTCGAGGTAAAGAGCACTGCGTCCATATCAACTATAATAAGAACCGCCGAGACATGATAAAATCATGGAACGACTCACTTTGCTGGTTGAAACACGCCTATGTTTGCAAGTTCACTCTCAATGTTGATGTGTAATCATTTCTGAGATTGATATGGTTATTTTTTTTTAATACCATAACCAAGATATAAAAATGTCATATAGCTGATCTAATCATCCTATAAAGATGTACAGGAATAACTAAATATTTCATTCAATTAATAGATAGATAATAAATAAATTAAAAATTAATTAATTAATTAACAGTATCAAACTATTAAGTCAAAGAAAACGTTTAGTTATAAAAGCGTAAAGGTGATGGGAATGAAACTTAATATTGCCTACTTTTCCACTTGTCACAAAAGTATGGATTGTTGTAGAACAAATTTATTCTTTGTAACTAAATGCACCAATACAGTCATAGAAATTTCTAGAAGACAACGTGTATATTCATGTTGGGACATACAGTAAATTTGGAAATTCTAAGTTACATGGTAAACAAATTCACAATAATCTGTCCTCTGCGAAAAAAAAATCATCGTAATTGTACTATGTTTGCATTTCGCTACTTGAATTATAATTATACTGTTTATGTAAATCTTCAGATTAATCATGTAATATTATTAACTGCATTGTTGCCTGTTACAAACCTCTGTAAAGCGCACAGAGAGCGATATACTCCCAATAGCGTTAACAAGTTGTCTCGCGAAAATAGCAGAATCATTTATGGCCAAGTGGCTTCTGGAAGACATATCAAGGTACATTCATCCTCATCAATATTGCAACAGACCCTCTTATTAAGGTGATTTTTCACTTTAAAAGATTTTACCACATTTTCGTGTGATTGGGGGTCTATAAAACTGCTTTCGGGTGCAAAGTTGTGATAGACCAAAATCTTTGTCAACTATTGCTTGTACAGACTTTTTTGAAAGCATTTGACAGATTGGATCACAATATTTGGATTAGGAAATTGATTGATCTTAATGTCTAATCGTTTTTAATTTAATTGGATAATAAGTTTCTTAGAACAACGATCACAATGTGTGAAATATCAAAATAGTACTGTCAAAAGTCATAACATCTTTAATAATACTATATTTGCATCCTTTTATCATTGTGAGCACGTATATTTCAGTATTCTGGCTGCTGAATGTGCATTTTATTTCTATTCTGTACTTTTTCGAAATAAAAGCTTGAATTTAATAAAAACTACTTTTATTATCAGTATTATCATCACAGTTATCATGTGTTATTGATGACCGGTCTGGTAATTACGACTCAAGTATCACATGCACCTTTATTACAATGGAATTGCTATGATGTTATTAGTGGATATTCTCATCTCATCATGCCTGTGATGATAATAATTATGGAAGTCAAGCAATGCGATATGAAAATAGCAGTCATACCAGCTGACTGGGATTGCATTAGACGTAGATGGAGCTCATTAAACACCCAGCGCACTGCCCCAGGGCGACAAGACATTTGCGCCGGTGACAATTTTTTCGTAGGTAATATTTCGTCAAAGATACATGTATTAGGCATGGGCCGCGAACCGGGGGCTGGGGGCTGCAGCCCCCCCCCCCCCCCCCCACCACCACCACCACCACTTTCAAAAACGCGGCCCCTGCTAGGGTTATGCTTAGTGTTACAACTGGGTTTGAGGTTAGGTTGAGGGTTATGGTTATATTTAGATAATTGGACAATACCAACTTGAAAATCAATTTTAGAATGTTCATGAAGATCATTATCATTCATTTTATTTATTTTAAAGGTCCCCTGTTATGAAATTATAATTCTTGGTATTTTGTACATGCATCTCATCTAAATTGAAAAATCACATCCGTTTGCAATAAATACGTATCAAGATATTTTTAAAATAATATTTCCCCCAGGTATTCATGTCCAAAACAGTCTGCTAAGCTCCGCCCCCTTTTAAACCCCGAATTCTCGTTCCGCGAGCATGATTGACGTGTGACGTCACAAACCGACATTGCCGATGCTTGTTTACAATATTGCCTATGTATTACATGTGCAAACTAACTTGCTGTTGCGTATACCACCTCGAAAATCACCTCTAAAGCGAAGTATGCCGTTGTTGCAGGTTGCAGTAACACCACAAAGGAGGGTGTCAGTCTACATTTATTCCCTAAAAACCCAAATATAAGAAGGAAATGGACCGCAAAGTAAAATTAACTCGCGCCCATTGGAAGGGGCCGAGTGAGCACAGTGTTGTGTGCTCCGAGCACTTTTGTGCGGAGGACTTCGTCGATAGCACGGGGCTGCGTATGGCATCAAGAAGAGGCCGTCCCTGAAACAAGTTTGATCATACATGTATCAATAATATGAAATTTGGCGACTCTGAGCTTTACCTCACAAGCACCTCTCTCAATTGGTCTTTACTATTAAAAATGATTTATTTTTGTTCTCGATGAAGAAAAAGATCTTTCTCCATAAAGAGTGTTATAAAAATGTTTATCATGGTAGAGTGGAAACTCAGTATAAAGAGGTCTGATACAACAATATTCCTGATATAACAAGGCAATATTTTGGTCTCAACTCTTTATATTCTTTTTTTTTTAAACTGATGTAACGAGATTCTGGATTTAACCAGGTAATTTTAATAGTCCCAAGGACCTCGTTATACTAAGTTTCCACCGTATAATATATTGATTTTTGTTACCACCCTGAATGTAGTGAAAGTGTAACGGGCAATTTTCAACCTACAACCCCCCCCCCCCCCCCCCCTCCTTCGGCAGGAAAAAGGGGTATACATCACAGTTACAGGTTGATTCCTACTTCTCTACCTTATACATGTAGTTCATTTGACAGAAAATCTGTTTTCCAATGATTCCCTCTCTCTCTTTCACCATTTCTTCTCTTGTGCTTTCCCTCCCTTTCTCCCTCTTTATGCCCAAAATTCTCCACTTACACACATCTTCCCTCAACTTTTTATCTCTTTTTTCCCCCAATGATTCCCTCTCTATTTCTCCCCTTGTGCTTTCCCTCCATTTCTCCCTCTTTATGCCCAAAATTCTCCACTTTCACACATCTTCCCTCAACTTTTTTATCTCTCCCTCTATTTCTCCCTTTTTATGCCAAAATTCTCCACTTTCACACATCTTCCCTCAACTTTTTTATCTCTCCCTTTTTCCCCCAGTGATTCCCTCTCTTTTTCACTATTTCTTCTCTTGTGCTTTCTGTCTCCCTTTCTCCTTCTTTTTGCCCAATATTCTCCAATTACACACACATCTCCTCTCAACTTTATCTCTTTTTTTTTCTTTTTCCATTCTGCCAATTGTTGGTTTTGATCTCATTCACGCACTCACACCTTTCTTTTCAATTGTTAGTTTCATTCACGACAAGCCTTGCATAGTAAATGTGTTTGAGCTCTTCCAGAGATGACAAAAATATTCAATTGATTTGAAATATATTATTACTTCTGGAGAAATGTAGATATAGATGTATCCAGGAAATGGTTGTCTTACAATTGAACATCAAAAATTCAATAGGAGAATGCCCACCCCCCCCCCCCCCAAAAAAAAAAAACATAACAAAACAAAACTGATTAGCTTCCAAAGTATGTTTCATTAACAAATTAAACAACAAATGCCATAAAAAATAACAGACCTCATATGCCATTAACAATAGAGTTATCATTCTTGACTGAGATACATGCATCTTTACAACATCCATTACAAAAAATGCTCTGGCAAATACTTAGATGTGAACTCAGTTACCCAATTCCAATTTTATTTCTGACAGTGAAAATGAATATTCAATTCAAAATAAGCCTCCTAGACTCCTCTTTTCCTCTGATACTTGAAGCAAAAACAGCAATAACATTTTTACCACATTGTCACAGTGTAGCACACCCTCATGTAATAAACCCAACTTTCAGGAAAACTGATATCCATGTATAGGAATTAAATATCATGAACAGATAGACTGAACAATGACGTACTAGCATTTTTAACATTTCTTATAAACAGTTATATACATGATAAATGTATATGCTATCTAAGCGTTATCAAGTTAACAACTAGACCAACATATATCAGTACATAATAATAAATACAATAAATCAAATGAAAGAAGAAAAAAAAATCTGTAGAAAAAATAATGTCAATATAAATATGATGTGAAGCAACAATAATGATGATCACATGAATGACCCGATTAAATAAAAGATGTTTGCCAGTCATTAGTACTGAATATTTTTTTCTTTCAAATAATGACTTTGTGTAAATGTTTACACTGATGGAACAACAGTTCTGATACATAAATATTTTTAAAATGTTCAATTCTACTATCACCTTTGCTTAATGTTGAGATTTGTGCATGTCATATCCAAGCCCCAGTAAAAAAAAGTATGAGAATAATGGTTGCATAGCTTAAATTAAAGTTCCACAGAGCTGCCCTCCCTTTTGATTTTTTTGCAAAGGTTAAAAAAAATATATATACATACAGTAAACTTTGAAAAGAAAATACCCTAAAGAGGTAAAATGCAGGGAATATTTCCAATTTAAAAAAATATCTTAGAACAGTAATAAAAATCTCAAATAAAGTAAAACAAATATTTTTCTGTAAACATAGATCTTGACAAGGTGGGGAAAAGATATCAAAATCAGATAGCAAAATTGTATGTAGGTCTACGCCTCTTCAAGCCCCTGTTCTGTTCTGATCCAGGATTGAGTAAAAATGAAAGTTTGTCAAAAGGTAGACCCGTATTTTTCTGGTCTCGTCAGCTTCTCGAAAAGTCGCTCAGTGAGGGGGGGGGGGGGGGGGGGGCAAAAAAAAGAAATTCGCCAAACCTTCAAAAATCGCTCAATAAGGGGTTATTGGGGTCTAGTTTCCCCTCCATAATTCCCTGACACGCAACAAAAAAATCATACTTCTCTTCCAAAGGGGGGGGGGGACCGGGTCAGCTGTGCCCCCTGCATCCGCCAATGGTTCTGATGGAAATGCTGCACGGATTCTTGTCACGGCACAAGATGGGAGAGGAACACATCCTGCCCTGCCTGGCTTTCCTATAAAAGATTTTTTTTTTAAGAGTACAAAGGAAACTATGATTAGACAACTTCAAAACAATGCACAGTGTAGTCTATGATGTAGGTGATAGTGAGGTAACTTTTACTTTGAACTTCACAAATAAACAATAGAAGATTAGCTAATAATTTAGTTGTCAACATCGCAGTGTAAAATGTTGTGATGGGGAAAGAGGAAACAAACATTAATCTGCACATAGGACAAGAAAATACATGTACACTGCAAATAGAATAATCTTCCTCTATTTACATTAAGGCTAAAACATTATTTTCTTTTATAGAATATCGTAATATTAATTTCATAAGGAGCCAAATTGGCATTTTGCATGCAAACTGCTTTATATAATACAGGAATCCTGCAGTAAGGATTAAAACAAAAAATATGGTGTACTCACTGATTTTCAGTTGCATCCTGCCTTGCCTGTCCGCCATACTGCTGCCGATACAGATAGTAAGCAGTTTCCATCACATACCGCTCCAGACACACTGGATGAAACCCTGGGTGGAAGAAGAAGAAGAAGAAGAAGAAGAAGAAGATCATATCTATTGTCAACTATAACGGTACCTACACTTACTTAGTGTAGCAGCACAAAGAAAACAAGCAAGATAACAGGAGAGCTAAGAGTTTTCTGGATATCAATGTTAGAATTTACTAGAATCAAACCAACCCATGCACCAGTAAAACTGCCAAAGCGCAAGCCCAGGCAGGGTCAGCAGGCGAACAACCAAAACGGCGCGGGGTGTACCCCGGCCCTGCGCACATCGAGCTCACTGCCTCGATCAGCGAAGTATCAGCTCAGCCTCTCGGGCAATTTGCAAGCGTAAACAAGATTCATAATACGTGGATATGCGTGAATTAAACTTTAATCGGTAATTTATTATCAAAAAATAATTACCAATTGTGTCTCCCGTCGATATCCTCTCCGTTATTAAAATCAGGGACGTCTGTGTCATCATCAGAATCTTGCCCAGACTCCGACATGTCTGGCTCAAACATAGTATACGGCCGGGCCCCTAATTCCTCTTCAGTTTCTTCTGGGACTTGATGCTCCAAATCAGATATATCTGATCCTGAATAAGTGTCCTGGCTGAAGAAGATGATGCCATCGTTGATGTAGGATTTTGTCTTTAAAAAGCTAAAATGAAGGGCTGAAATGGCACGAAGTCGAAGGGATCTACACGAAGCTCAATAGCTATAACACACACACATCGATACTGATCCAGCTTGTGTGAGTCGAGCGTTCTGTGGGTGACGTTACATGACGTCATCGATCGCTGGGCCGATTTTCCAAAAATTTTAGGGGCGTTCCCAGTTATTTTTTTATTTTCAAGGTTACAGATTAATGAATGGAATTCAGGTAATATGATCGACAGATCTGAATTCACAGTAGAAAAGTCTATTAAATGAAGTTCCTTTGTAATTCCATAAAAGGGGACCTTTAAGCTCACTTGATATTCGTTATTATTGTTGTTGCTATTGTTGTTGCTGTACTGTTATTACTCCTTTTATTGATTGTAAATAATCTATATGTATTATTTTAAAAAAAAAGCTTTATGAGGTGTACATTTCAATTAATTTGCTAACTATTGGTTTATGTAATCAATTTTACGGGGCTAACCTCGATTAGCATATGCTATTTGTTAGCTCCCTTTACCAAGACGTTATTGTGATTTTTACCAAGATGTATGTATCATTGTGATTTAGTAATAAACTCATTCATGTAAATAGTGCCTGGTCCAGGGTTGAAATTTGGAACGATGTAGGAATATTAACCCGTTGAGTACTGAACTCTCACATTCCCATAGGGTTAATACAGGGACCATCCCGTTTCCGAAAGCAGTGGGTTAACGGAGCAATATTATTGTCGCCGGAGCAGTCCTGGCATGCTATGCTATGCATGCTTTTGACCAAAATATGTGTCGCCTGCCATACGGTTACACGCGAAAACAAGGAATTTTAGGATGATTCTAATTCCCTTCTTTTTGTTATTAAAATGAAAAATGTAACTTACATGTATTTTGAGACTTTTGGAAAGCTTAATGAAGGGTTAAAATATTGACGAGAGCCCGCATAAAGCATGCTTTTGGCCATCCAGCGTCCATACGTGGAAACAGCAATTTGGGAATGATTTTAAGTTCCGTAGTATTTATTTAAGATAAGGTAAAATGTGGCTTACATGAAATTTAAAGCTCGGAATAACACACCCATTATCCATCTTCACCTGTTTGACAAGGCATAATAGAAGAGCTTTTCAAGTATCTGTGGTATGTCACTGCCAGGCTGAAATGTACTTTTCATGTGTTAATTGCACGGACACAAAGCAAGCTCCCCTATTATGCCTTGTCAATGTTGATCAATGATTCTGACAATAATTTTGGCTACTTTTGAGAAAGCAATACATTTTCACAATTTAATAACTTATTATTGAAATGATCAATTAAACCCAATTGCACCTCAAGAAAATTGTTGTATTCGAAATTACATAATGTCAATTTAAATTGAATTGAATAAAACACTTTTGATTTATTTTTTTGTTTGGGGGGGGGGGGGTAAAGCGTTGTCAAAGGACACTTTGGGGTTTTCATTTCAGGGGGATCTGACACTCCCTTCCCGATGGACAATTTTGTCAGTTTTTATATTGTTGGAATGTACATCCACACAACTCTGAAAAAATTAGGTCCCTGGGCTTCAAGGGGAAAACCCCAATTAAATTATTAAACCCAATTTTTAGGAGCCGTCTGACACCCCATCCCGACCCCATCCCGACGGATTTTTTTTGTTTTGTTTTGTAATGTCTAGTCGTACTACTTCCTACTGACAAAGTTTTGTTGCATGGGAGAGATGGGGTGAAATCGACCCGACTTTGGAGTCTCTTTTGGGAGCTATATGGGCTAAACACCCGACGGCTACCGTCAGGTTGACAACCTTTTCAATAACTTAGATGGTCTAAGTAACTTTGAGGGGTCAAAATCTTATGGGTAAAATAGGGTGACTATTTCGGTATATTCTCCTGGCCTTTAATGATTGTAAAATCTGAATTGTTTTCGATGTAAAAGTGGGACAAATCAACTTCATGTGAGTGTGCGTGCGTGTAACTGGGTTTTTACAGAATGTATCAATCAGATATAATTATTTACGTCTGGGGACCGACCTTTAATGGCACCATCCGAAAGACGTGACTCAGTCTCGAACCTGGGTCCGCTGAATCAGTTTATAACTTCACTGTTAGCTGGATTAAGCAAGGGTTACACCAGAACCGAATTCTCCCGAATAAATTCGGACCGATTCTGCCCGAATATGGCCTGAATCGGATGGATTCGGTTGATTCGGAACTTATTCGTCTCTGATTCGGGGAGCTCCCCGAATCAGAGACGAATAGGTCCCGAATAGGTCCCGAATCAAGCAGAATCGCCAAGAATTGACCCGAATCGATTTTGGGCATCCCGAATAAAGTCGAATGGCAATCCGAATAGAGGCCAGAATCGAGCCAAATGTGACCAGAATTGAGCCCAATATGGCCCGAATTCCCCGATTACACCCGAATAATGACCCGAATGTCGACCCGAATCGGGACGAATATGGCCGAATGCGCCGAATACGCCACCGAATTACCCGAATTCACCATAGAATCGTTGGATTTTGGCCAAATTTGGACCCGAATTATAGCCGAATTCAAAAAACATGATTCTGGCCCCTCATTCGGACCTATTCGTCTGCTATTCGGCTGTATTCTGGCCTATTCGGCTTATTCCTGTATTCTGCTCTGTATTCGGATGGCGATTCGGATGGATTCTGGAAGCTATTCGGGGCATTCTGGGCAGATTCGGCTCTATTCGTGTTATTCGGGTCTATTTGGCTAGATGATTCGGGTCGAAGCCCGAATCTGCCTAGAATGCCCCGAATGCCTCCCCAAATCCAACCGAATCCGGCCGAATTCCATCCGAATATATCCCGAATATGGCCCGAATAAAATATGTCGGGGCCACATTTGGGACCATTTTTTAGCGTATTCGGATGGTTTTGAACATTTCAAAACAAGCCGAATCCCTCCACGAATGTTTCAGAATACCTCCCGATTTTTTGCCCATTCGGGGAGGGAGAACAGAATGCTCCCGAATACACCCGAATTCAAAAATTCGGGTGTATTCGCAGCTGATTCGGTTCCGGTGTAACCCTTGCTTTACAGGCGCACGCCACAACGCCCAGTTGTATTGTATTGTATTCAGCAGCATGTAACCTTCAATGAAGGCGTCTGTGCTGCTCTGTCGACCTCCTGGTCGATCCTCGAAACGCGCGGAATCGTCCTCTGATTGCACGGGAAGTTGACACACGCGTTATGTGCTGAGCAAGACTTCCCGCGCAATAATCAGAGGATGATTCCGCTCGTTTCGAGGATCGACCAGGTGATCGACAGAGCACCACAATCTCCTTGATTTAGAGGCTAAGCAGCATGCTGCATATATAATTTTACCGGGAAATATGAGGAAATTATTATTGATGTGACATGATTGGTTGTGTACTTGTTTGGTTGGTGTTAGTAATGGTTTGTTCTTTCTTTTTGCATTATATGTAGTCAGTCATGTATTTTGAGTAGCAGTGAAATGTTTGATTGGCCCACTGGAGCTCTCAGTGACAGCCTGCTATTTTTCAGCACGTTTAACGAATCTGTAAATGACTGGTGAGTTTATTGTAAACAATGTGCATCGTATATACAAGAAAAATGTTATGTTGCTAGTAAATTTGTGTGTTAAGTTTGCATTAAAAAAATCCCCGCTTAAATGTTGAGTTTGTTGACTGTGCATTTTCTCAGATACGCAAACATCTTTTGAGAAACTATTAAGACCACTACCTGTTTATCATTCAAAGGCTTGAGCTAATCATCATTAAAGGGAGTGGCAAGTCGTAATCCATGGGACTGACCAGTTGGCCTGACTCGGGGAAATTCGGATACAATCATGTCCAATCGTGCGCTACCGAAGGAATGTTATTGCCGAATTCCTCGCGTGATCGTTAACTCGAATCCCTACATACGTAACCGACCAATGAGATTCAAATACTGGAATAAAGAACACGCGATCTTGTTTACTCAAATTTGGGTCAATGTGCGAATTTGTATTAGCTGCGCGCGATAAATTGAAGTCGCTTTGAACTTTGATCCAGAGAAAGGAGCAGCCAACTGTAAAACCGCCCATAGATTGCGACTTGTCGCTCCCTTTAAATGGTAAATCAGCACACTGCTATCTGTAACATCTGTGTTCACATATGTTCGCAACATCAAACATTAACGTTTCTATTTGGGGGCGGTAGGGCAGTCGAAGGGAATAAGACGACAAATTGAAAAAGGTTCTCTAGTAGGCTTTCATTCGCCTGCAGAATAGAAAATGTGCCGTCGAACGTATACAATATCAGGAGAAACAATCGCCCCTCTCCTCCTTCCCCTGCCTCAACGTAAATACGCCTACACTAATGAGACCAAAGTACCTAGGGTTAATGTTTTTATTTACCATTTGGCAAGTTGTATTTTTCTACATGAATTGAGATGTAACGTAACCCCCTTAAGAAATTGCCTTTAACGCGCAATACTTGTTCGGAAATGTACACTATACTTTTAGAGCAAAGTCAAAAAATTGCCAAGTTTTTGGACATTTTTCTAGTAAGGTTGATCGAAATTATATCGGTACAATAATACCCCTCCTCTCCCTCCCCCCCCCCCCCCCCCATCTTACATTCAAAACAGTCTAGCAACGCCCCTAATGGTATCAAGGGCAAATGGGTTCGCAGGAATGGCTGGAAATTAATACACATTATGTAATTGGAGCTGTCGTGACATAAACGTCCATGAACGGTTTCAATGAAGTTCCTTTGAGGGTGTTCATTTTAAAAATGATTTATAATCAATGTTACTATCAGGAATTCTCATTATATATTAAATTACTTATGTTATTTGAATGATAAATCATCTTGCACAATATGTTCCTTACGATGTACACACATTCCGCTGCAATTGTCCTCTGTACATATTTGTTTGTTGTTGTTTTGTCCCCATTTCAATGAACATAAATCCAATTATTCAAATCAGTCGTCTTCATTCGTTCAAAGCAAAATGAATATGAGACTAAACATGTACATAATTTAAGATCAATTGAAAACATCGGAAATTCAGGAAATTCAGTTTTCCAGAATAATTATCCAAGAGTGAGGTAGATGGCAATGTCGCCACGAAGAGAAATAGATTCATGATGCGTCCGTATTTTTCCCAAGCAGTACCATAAAATTAAATAAGAAACCAACCAAAGGTTAATATTTTCCAGAATAGATAAATAATCGAATTTGCTGCCAACCAACGTTGAGCCTTGCATTACGCCTTGCTCTGATGCTGATAAGTGGTCTCTTCTACTGTTATGTTTACAAAGTAAATTATCATTGCAAGCGAAGTATGTTTACAAATCATCAGACATATCAGACATATCTGCTTTTATCGGTGCTTCCGTTGAGTGCACTTTTTATTAACATGTCGGACTTTTTGGAGGGGATCTTCATATTACCTCCCCCCCCCCCCCCTCACTCTCTCTTTCTTTGTTTCTTTCTTTCTTTCTCTATATATCTACCACTTTCTCTCTCTCTCTCTCTCTCAATCTCTCTCTCTCTCTCTCTCTCAATAACTTTCTCTAATCCCATCTCTGTGTTTCGCTTGCCTTCACTCAGCAAGCATCCAAGTCAACCTATTGAAATAACTGAATTTAGTGCTATAGCATATGCAAAAATCAAAAGGTATAAAATCTCATTGTTGCTAGAAATAGTTATCGTAATGATTCTTGAATGAAGGTGCATAACCTTGTTTTTTAATGTTGCTTAGGCTTTTGAACAACTCAATTATTCACAGCATCAACGCGTAAATCGACTTGAAATGATGAGTTAATTGCTGAATAGCTAGTTATCAATTAACGTTTTAATTACATGCAGGGCAGCGCCGGGTATAAACAAATCAAAGTTCATTGCAGTTCATTTGTTTAACTACACTTAACTAGCTCGTTATTATCAAGATAATAAGAGAATCTGATGATTAAGAGAGTCAGTAGCTTAGCTCACAGTAGGCATTTTTATTCGCGCAAACTAAACAGCTCATCATCAGTGAGATTTCCGTTCTTCTATGAGGAATCATTGAAAAATTACTATAAAGTTGATGTAGAGTACCTGTCATGTCTTTATATTGGAAAGAAATAGTAGAAATTATTCTAATTGACTTTGCAATAAACAGAAATAATTGTATATTAATTATACTCATCATAATTGAATCCATCTTCCTAAAAATTCGCAAACAATAGATACCACTGTACACAGACATGGTAGATATGGAACTGCAACAACATGTTTCCTTTATACAAATTTTGTACAAAGTTTAACTCATTCAATTTATATTCGAATTGTTGATGACGTCATATCAAGAACAATCTATATCTTGTAATATGGCTACTATGAGATTCTTCCACATAGAAATGAAGGAGAATGAGAAAGAGCGATTTATATGAGTACTCGAAACTGTCTAAAATAAATATAAACTTGGCACTGGCAAAAATAATTATAAAGAATCTCTTCAATAATGCCTCTTCACGCATTTATAAATGTTCTCCATGGATAAATAGTCTTAGTGTCGTATTGCAGGGCAATATTCATACATTTTCCACTATATTGGAAATTAATATATCAAATAATTTAAGTTATGACGACATACCCTCAATTGCTGAACCTCTTCACTACATTTTCTTTAATAATTAGTGGATCTAATTGAACTACATCGAGTGTATTTTGCGATAGCGATTTGATATGAGCACCTTATCTCTGACCTCTGATATCGTAGATTTAAAGTCCGTCGCCAATATTCGACAGATGCACACCCAGAATTATTGTTGTTCACATTTTCCAGTGATTCGCTTCATAATCTGTTCACGGTCATGATTTCTTGATCTCGATCTGCACATAACCATAACTGCCGAGTCTGGTTGTCAGAGAGGGACTTATTTCGGGGGATACTTTACATTTATTTGGATTCTAACAGCCTATCTACAACATGAATTCGCTTTTCTCCGTCACATTATTCGCACTTGCAGGTAACGTATATTTTCGTTGAATGATTACTGCATTGACACCATAAACGCTTTTCAAAGTCTGCCAAAAGTTCACTTCAGTTATAAATCGAGCGGTATACTGGTTGTGTTGTAACATATTAGTGCTTACATATGGATTAATTAAACTTTTTGATTGAGTATTTGATTGAGTATACAGTAAGAGT
This sequence comes from Heliocidaris erythrogramma, assembly GCA_025617745.1. Classification (NCBI taxonomy): domain Eukaryota; kingdom Metazoa; phylum Echinodermata; class Echinoidea; order Camarodonta; family Echinometridae; genus Heliocidaris; species Heliocidaris erythrogramma. The sequence continues at coordinate 38,440,714 of CM046860.1, forward strand.
AACTAGTGCACGTTTCTAGGAAGAAAGTCTGGTTAATGTACGCGGAAGTAACGCTGAAGTAGTAACTACATGTATTTTTATCATCATCAAAAGTAATGCATAGTGCAGTAGCAGCAGCACTAGTAACAGTAGAAGTAGCAGAAGTAAAAATGTAGTAGTAATGCAGTAGAAGAAGAAGTAGAACTAATAGTACATGTAGTAGTAGTAGTAGTAGCAGTAATAGTAATAATAGTAGTAGTAGTAGTAGAAGTAGCAGTAGTATAGTAGTAGTAGTAGTAATAGTAGTAGTAGAAGCAGTAGTAGTAGTAGTAGTAGTAGTAGTAGTAGTAGTAGTAGTGGTAGTAGTAGTAGTAGTAGTAGTAGCAGTAGTACTATCAGTATTAGCAGTAGTTGTTGTTGTACTAGTAGTAAGAGTAGTACAATCATGTAATAGTAGTATTAGTAGTAGTAGTACATTATAGTAGTAGTAATGATATTGCGGGAATAATTTGAAATGGCATTTGCTACAATTGACTGCTACCGTGATGTTAGTTGATATTAGACTGGAGTTGATTAAGATGCCCGCTGCTTTGACCCTAGTACCCATAACATCGAAAAATAACGGGCTGCACAGTTTGAAAGCAGCAGGAATTCAAGCTTTCTTATGATTTTATTTTTTGAGTGAAGTCACATTTTGACATGCCAATGTATTCCTGCAAGTCGGATCATTGCATGCCAGGCCTCTCTCTCCCAGCCCGACTGGATTGTATACTTCGACTTGGCCATATCATACTGCTTGAAAGGAAAGTCTAGTCCAGCGACGAATCCCATAAATCAGCACAGACAACAGGTGCAGTACCCACCTCAAGAAAAACAAGGAGAGTGTCAGTGAAGTTTTTGAGAGGGGGTTACGTGACTTGTGTATAAAAAGTCCTTAAAATAGAATACATTTATAATGCCATTTAAAGATTTGTCGGTCATCTTTTCAATTTTATGACATTTATATTTATCTCAAAAGCAGAAAAGAAGAAAGATAAAACGAAATTGTATGTTTCTCCCATTATGTGTGATGTGTACGCGGTCAACTCTAACCTAATTTCTAACTTCAGCCCTTCACCCATGGCTCTTAATTTTCGGAGAAAAAAAACTTGTCAGTCAAAACGCGTAGCAAAGTGACTGAACTGTAAGACTGCCATCAATGACCATATAATATTCCCTGTACTATAGGTAGAGGTGCCGTGGTCTAGTGGATATGTCACCGGACTGTGGATCACATGGTTCGCGGTTCAAGTCCCGCCGCGGCAATAATGTCCTTTGGCAAGACATTAATTAATCTACATTTGCCACTCTCCACCCGGTGCCGGTAGGATGCGAATGTCACTGTGACTGGAACAGTACATGTGCGCCTGTAAATGGCCGCCAGACTGGAATGCTCCCTTGTGGAGTGGAGAATGTGCACTGTAAGTGCAGAATCCAGTGACCTGGAGTAATAATACATTGTAAAGCGCTTTGATCAGTTAGTAACTCGAAAGGCGCCAAATAAATGCAGATTATTATTATTATTATAGCTGCTCCTGACACGACCAGTAGGAACAGGCTTCTGTCAAGGCACAAGTATATATAACAAAGTATCGAATTAGGGCCCATGCTTGCAGACTGCTACGCTGCATACCTATACCCTAACCCTAAAACTAAACCAAGCCTAAACCCCGATCCGCAACCCTAGTACCTACCCTATATCTTTGACATAATAAAGCCGAGAGCAAATGACGCTGGTGCCAATGTTAGTTCACCTAATGTGCATCTTATGTTCAATTCAAATGATTTTTTTTTAAATAAAGTGTAATAATGAATTTACTAGAAATTTGAATTTCCAATAATAATACAGGTCTTGCATGCTGCCAGGATTGTAATTTTGATGGTAATCGTACCTCGAATCAGAGATGCGGATGGTCCAATGACTACGAGGACAACTTCGATTGGTCGGTCAGGCGATTAGCGACCCCGACCCCATTCACGGGACCGTCGGGAGACCATACAACAGGAAGTAAGTGACAATAGCTAGAGTAAATTGAGGACCCCCCCCCCCCCCCCCCAATGTTCCCCCACTTTCCTCTATATCCGGGGAGGTGTTCGTTTATTTGACTTTTGTTCCATTTGTATGCTTTTGTATGGGGAGGGGGGTTGAGGGGTTCATTATATCTGGTAAAGGTTTCGATGAAAGGTTCTAGAAAGTAATGTTATATCTTATCAAAAGAATGTCCGGGACATTCCAGTAGACCGACAGCCAAGTAGCCCGACTCTCCACGAGAACCCACAGAAAGTTAATAGAAGATCCACGAGATTGATACATCGGTAACGTGGGCTTTGTTCTTTTGGGCCTACTGTCAACAGTCAACTGTCAACTGTCGGTCTCGTGGGCTGCAACTAGAATATCACCTGTATTCATATTTTTTATAATCTGTCATATTTCATATTCTAAAATGCCCGCTGTAGAATATCATAAGAAAATATTTCATTTCACTTTAAAATATCATTAAAAGAACGCTTTTAAAGCGTTATTTTGTGATGAAGAAAAATGTATGAAGATTAAAGTCAAGCAGATGATTTTCAGATAAATACAACATCATCATTAATCAACTGTCATAATCATCGTCATCATCATCGTAGTCTTCATCATCATTATCATTCATAACATCTTTCTTATCCTCAGGACCAAACTCCTTTTCTCATCTCTATCACCAACATCATTAGTACGTCAAAAATTATATTTTGATATCACTAATGTCATCATTTCCTGAGTCGCCGTCAGAGTCATTTTCGCTCCGACTTTATTTGATAACCTTCGTCTTGTTCATGAATCATAATATCCTCTTCATCGTCGTCGTCATCATCGTCCTCTTCCAGGTGGGAACTTCCTCTACACCGAAGCAAATGGGCAGAATACTGGAGACAAAGCACGGATCTATAGCCCCTTCGACTCCCCGGCCAACTTGGCCGGGTCGGACATGACCATGCTCACCTTCTGGTACAGCATGTGGGACGGCTTCGACGGAGGTTCCCCTATACCCCGAACAAACATGGGCACACTCAATGTCTACCTCGTCTACAGCGGCGAGAAAGTCCCGACGAACCCGCCCGTCTGGTCGCGCTCGGGATCGCAAACGGACAGGTCCGGCTGGAAAGAAGCCAAAATAATGTTTACAGCTCCTACACCATTCAGGGTAGGTCAAATATTGTTGTTTTATATTTTGTATAAAATGATTACTTTCCACGGATATTTTACGTGTACATTTATTTGCTCCTCTCTTAAATCTTTCAGTGCCGATGGCACGTTTATGTGACAAATAGACTTGTCATTTTCCTTCACCAATTGCTCAACCACAGGAAAGGTAAATGGTGGTTAATGTATATCAAAATTTTGAGCATAAATGAAGCATTCTAAATAGATGATTATAATTATATGCTACCATTGAAATTTTCAGAGAAAATTGCAGATTTTTAAAACGATAACACTAAACAATAGTAAACAAATATGAAACCAAAAAATAATGGACAAAAAACAAACTTAAATGTAATTTTCAATAATTCTTATGTATAAAGTTGGGTAAAGTAATAATGTTTGGTATCATAAGAAATGGTAATAAATTTCCTACAAGTTTTGTACACAATATTTTTTTGTGAAAAAATAGATGGTTAATGAACTGCAGACATTTGAAAAGTAAGCATTGATCACGTCTTTGTAAAATTTTGAAGAGAGCTAAACCCTTGGCACAGTAAGAGGTAAATCTTTATAATAATAAGATAGAGATTAAATTTTGTTAACGCTGTGTAATTGCTTTTATTTTTCTTTACTCTTAAATTGAACTTTTCATGACAGCATGCTGTTTTACACGTCACAAAAATTAATATATTGTATACATCCCTTGCAAACCAATATTCTAGGGGTTTGCAATTGATGTCAAATAATTATGAACTATTTTCAATACTGGGTAAAGTAATAATGTTTGGTATCATAAGAAATGGTAATAAATTTCCTACAAGTTTTGTACACAATATTTTTTTGTGAAAAAATAGATGGTTAATGAACTGCAGACATTTGAAAAGTAAGCATTGATCACGTCTTTGTAAAATTTTGAAGAGAGCTAAACCCTTGGCACAGTAAGAGGTAAATCTTTATAATAATAAGATAGAGATTAAATTTTGTTAACGCTGTGTAATTGCTTTTATTTTTCTTTACTCTTAAATTGAACTTTTCATGACAGCATGCTGTTTTACACGTCACAAAAATTAATATATTGTATACATCCCTTGCAAACCAATATTCTAGGGGTTTGCAATTGATGTCAAATAATTATGAACTATTTTCAATACTTGTCTTATAATCTCCAACTTACGTGTGTATAAACCTAGACCTCAACGTTTGCAACTTCTTTTACCCTCCTCCGAATCCCCCTGCAAATCCTCTTCGCCGTCATACTCTGGCTGTCCCGTCATCTTGTCCCTCATTCTGCCTTTTTATCCCCTTTCTTGTTCTCATCCTTCATTCCTCAGATCATATTTGAAGGTGTCATAGGTGAAGGAGAGAGATCTGACATTGGCATTGATGACGTAATGGTCAAACAATCCAGTAAGTTGCTTTTCATTAGATTCCGTTTCCTCGACATCAAAAATATTAACACCTGCTGATTTGTATTCGTTTACAGAAAGTGTCATTAAAGCCTTAAGGCCCCGTCACATTAGAGCGTATAGAGCTAGTGTATGCGTAGCGTACCATTTTTTTCCTCGAAATTCAGAAAAAGTCGAGATACGCTCGAATACGCTCGAATTCTCAAGCAACATCTGGTTCTCAGCGAAGTAGTGAACGTATCAGACGTACGCCTAACGAATGAGGAGCGTATGCTAACCGTATTACTAGCGTACAAAGTAACGAATGAAAGCGCATGCGTAGCGTCCATCCAACGGATGCTGAGCGTACGAAACGAATGACCAGCGAATGTCCAACGTGTGCATAGCGTGCTGCGGTAGTCACGTGACGGATTTCGGCCGACCCACACTTCACCAAATACGTGGAACAGTGAACATCTTAAGAAAAGTTCTTGCAGTTTTCAATATGGCTCCAAAGAAATCGAAGAAAAGGAAGCAACCTGCCAAGCAGGCAGAAAAAGCACCCGAGGCTGAATCAACACCAAGTACTCCTGTCGGGACCCACAGCCCTACCGGGCATGATTCTCCCATCCAAACCCCCAACCTCTCCACCTCCTTGTGAGTCTGCTGATAGTGCCGACATCATCCCTGATATCTGATGCCTCAGGTCCCAGCCTGGTCCGTCGTCAAAAAAGAAGAGGAACAAACAAACATGTGAGATTTTCACATCCCGAAGGCGCAGGAGGATGCCCTGGTAGAACTGAAGGAGCTTCTCGCAGACGCTGTGACGTAACAGACGAAAACGCTACCTGTTCTGTGCGCATTCGTTACTCTATCGGTAGACTAGCGTCAAGCACGTCAGATGAACGCCTCGTGAAAGTTGAAGTAGGTCGCAATATCCCTGATAGCAGAGAGTGGTAAAAATGACGTGATATTGACGTGATATTTACGTCGTGGTTTACGTCTTTTTTACGTCCTGTAATTACGTCAATAAGACGACAACTTGCACCAACGCAAGACATCATGAGGACGTCTTATTTTGACGTCATCTTTACGTCTTCCAGGTCAGTGAATGACAACTTCATGACGTCTTGCAAATCACCAAATGACTACTTTTGGACGTCTTTTTGACGTCTTGCAGGTCATTAAATGACCACTTTATGACGTTTTTAGACGTCTTGCGGGTGGTAAAAAATGACGTGATATTTAAGTCATAGTTTACGTCTATTTTACGTCCTGTAATTACGTAAATAAGACGACAACTTGCACCAACGCAAGACGTAATGAGGACGTCTTATTTTGACGTCATCTTTACGTCTTGCAGGTCACTGAATGACGACTTCATGACGTCTTTTGGGCGTCTTGCAAATCACCAAATGACGACTTTGTGACGTCTATTGGACGTCTTGCTGGTCACTAAATGACCACTTTATGACGTCTTTTAGAGGTCTTGCGGGTGGTAAAAAATGACGTTATATTTACGTCGTGGTTTACGTCTTTTTTACGTCCTGTAATTACGTCAATAAGACGACAACTTGCACCAACGCAAGACATCATGAGGACGTCTTATTTTGACGTCATCTTTACGTCTTCCAGGTCAGTGAATGACAACTTCATGACGTCTTGCAAATCACCAAATGACTACTTTTTGACGTCTTTTGGACGTCTTGCTGGTGACTAAATGACCACTTTATGACGTCTTGCGGCTGGTAAAAAATGACGTGATATATAAGTCATAGTTTACGTCTTTTTTACGTCCTGTAATTACGTCAATAAGACGACAACTTGCACCAACGCAAGACATCGTGAGGACGTCTTATTTTGACGTCATCTTTACGTCTTGCAGGTCACTGAATGACGACTTCATGACGTCTTTTGGGCGTCTTGCAAATCACCAAATGACGACTTTGTGACGTCTATTGGACGTCTTGCTGGTCACTAAATGACCATTTTATGACGTCTTTTAGAGGTCTTGCGGGTGGTAAAAAATGACGTGATATTTACGTCGTGGTTTACGTCTTTTTTACGTCCTGTAATTACGTAAATAAGACGACAACTTGCACCAACGCAAGACGTAATGAGGACGTCTTATTTTGACGTCATCTTTACGTCTTGCAGGTCACTGAATGACGACTTCATGACGTCTTTTGGACGTCTTGCAAATCACCAAATGACGACTTTTTGACGTTTATTGGACGTCTTGCAGGTCACTAAATGACCATTTTATGACGTCTTTTAGAGGTCTTGCGGGTGGTAAAAAATGACGTGATATTTAAGTCATAGTTTACGTCTTTTTTACGTCCTGTAATTACGTAAATAAGACGACAACTTGCACCAACGCAAGACGTCATGAGGACGTCTTATTTTGACGTCATATTTACGTCTTGCAGGTCAGTGAATGACAACTTCATGACGTCTTGCAAATCACCAAATGACGACTTTTTGACGTCTTGCAGGTCACTAAATGACCACTTTATGACGTTTTTAGACGTCTTGCGGGTGATAAAAAATGACGTGGTATTTACGTCGTGGTTTACGTCTTTTTTACGTCCTGTAATTACGTCAATAAGACGACAACTTGCACCAACGCAAGACATCATGAGGACGTCTTATTTTGACGTCATCTTTACGTCTTGCAGGTCAGTGAATGACAGCTTCATGACGTCTTTTAGAGGTCTTGAGTGTGGTAACAAATGACGTGATATGCTAGACGCCCAAAAGACGTCAAAGAATCGTCATTTGGTGAACTGCAAGATGTCCAAAAGACGTAATAAAGTCGTCATTTAGTGACCTGCAAGACGTAAAGATGACCTCAGAATAAGACGTCCTCATGACGTCTTGCGTTGGTGCAAGTTGTCGACTTATTGACGTAATTACAAGACGTAAAAAAGACGTAAATCACGACTTAAATATCACGTCATATTTTACCATCTGAACCACTAATTACAATCTGTTTAAGTGTAATGACGACCTGTCAAAAGCATTCATGAGCACATGGATACCAAAATTCAAAGTACATACATGTACAATCACTGAAAAATAAGTTATGCATAATATACAAGGCAGACATAAAATCAGTTTCACATTTTTAATGCCACTGGTATGAAAATCAGCTGCAAACATCCATTCATAAAACATACATAACAATGATAATCAAAACTGATGTGTGAGTAATTATATACAGGTATATGTTAACAGGTGGATTATTAAATCACACAGTGGGAAACACAAGCTACCCTAATGAAAAGAGTTGTGAAAATGAATGGATTTTTGGCAAGAAGTAAAAAAAGGGTAAGAAAATACATTAAGTATTTGAACATTTACCAAAAAAAACAGCATCACTGACAAAATTGGAGGGGAAAGTACCTGATTTCTATGGTCTCAAAAATGGTAATGTTGAATGTACATGAATTACTAACTCATGAAATAGCTTGAGTATAAGATTTTGTTAAGAATGTTTTGCCTCATTTGCATAAAGTAGATACTCAAAATGCTGAATTATTTGCAAAGCATTTTTTTTTTTTCAATTTGGGTTTGAATCTAGATCTTGCACCAGAACAATGTTTTATACAAGAACAAGGAAAAATAAAGAAAGTTAATTATGGAACGAAATGCTAGGAATCTATGTAAGACAACAAACCAAATGGTGGAACTGTAATCAGAATAAGTTGGTTCAAAATAATGCAAGTTGATTTACCCTTGAATTTCTTTGACAAATATATTTTTCACAAGGAAAAATGCCTGAATGAAGCATATTAATTGTACGTAGCATTTCAGTCCAGTTCATAAGAAATAAATACGCACAACTTGGTGACTATGAAAAGTCCATTATTAACATAAACTTCATAGTGGCTCTTTGAATAATTGATGTACATGTATAACTAATGAATTCTCTGTCCTGTGGATTGGCAGACGAATATAGTCTTAGGAATAATAAAATAAAAGATTTTGAGTTATGAAAACTGCAACTCTCAATCATTGCAAGATATGGCATATTGACAAAATCTATCAAGCTCTTCTCCTAAAGAAAATGCGCTATTGGTAAAAATACCCTTTTACATCTACCAATATATTCTGCAAAAAGTATGAAAGTGCTGAAAATTGCATACACAGTTTCAATTCAGTTCAATTTTATTTTAGTTTCTAATATTTTATATCAAATAAAACTTTGTCATATGTTTAAAGGTTATCAGGAGTACTTGCAGTGTGATTTCAGTTTGACACTAACTTTACTTTTGAATTGCTTGTCAATTGCCATGTTTTAACTTCAAATTCTACAAATATTTAAGACATTTTAGGTGCTTTATTTTCATGGAATGTATTCATAAAATGCTTTTAGGTTGGATACAAATGGATGGGAACTCTCTCCATTTTCTTCCATACATTACCAATACTCCAGATGACATTTAAATGTACATTTATGGACAGAACTAACTGCAATTTAGTATAAGTTTATGTTTCATGTCATGCAATCATGAAACAAGTAGAACATTTACATTTTATGTGAATAAAACATTTAGCACTCCTTATGGAGATAGAGGCACCGAAATTGTATATGAAATACATGCAAGCATCTGTGGAATTCTTAAGAGCATCCTAAAAAACAGATAGTTGTTTGAAATATAGAAGAAATCCACTCCAGAATTTATTCTTCTTATTTCATGAGAAAACATCATACAGAACAGTACAAATGTCACACAAATCTCATGCAGGAAGATATGACATTTCAAAATTTCATTTTTATTTCCTTGACCAGTCCTTGCAAATATTTAAATGGGCGAGTAGATGTCATCACCTCATAATTTTTTTCAAATACACTGTATATGGATTTCTAAAAAAACTTTAAGCTCACACTCGTAACACATATCCCCATAGCAAAATGTATTATTTCTCCTTTATTTCGGGCGGTGATAAGACAAGTTTTAGATTCTCATAGCTGAAATATGAAACTTTTGTCATTTCTGTATATGAAAAGGATAGCAAATTGTGAGGCAATGATATCATCACCTCGCTCATTAAAACACTAAGGACTGGTCAAAAAGTGTTTTTCCCCAAAAATATGAACTTTCATAATGTCATAACTTCCTTATTTCTTATCCAATATCTTTTAGCATTGTTTCATATTTAATTTGTTTCTGTATGTTTTAAACCTGTAGAGAGGATTCTTTCTTTAATTATTGCCAGTTGTAACTACAGCTTTTTACAGATTATTTGAGTATTCCTCTGTGTCCATTGGCAAGGCTTCTTCTTCCTCCTGCAGTTCTGGAGTTACAGGCCTCCGAAGCTCCAGATCATTCTTTGGTACGTTTCGATAAATGTACTTCAAGTAGTATTGAATGCCACTTTCCACCTCGTCAAGCGGAGCAGATCTTGTCCGTTCGTTGCCCCTCACAGTCGCTGGAAAAGAAATAGAATGTGAAAGGAAAAAATAATTAAAAATTTAAATATTACCTCTCAGATCCGAAAGATACTGTATTGCTTCACTTCTTTTATGTCTCACATTTAGCAAATACCTGAAATACATGGCCTGAAAATAAACTGCAATGGCCTGAATTCAGGCTTTTGCCTGGAAACTGGCATCTTTGTACACATATACTGACCACTAAAATTGTTTTGTAGACCTTTCTTTTTTTTTTTCTTTTTGTACCACGGGAGATGGCGAGTTCACTTCTAGGAAACTTTGGCAGTAACAGGCGCGGATCCAGAGGGGGGCGCAAGGGGCGTGCGCCCCCCGCCCGTTTTGTCTGACAAAGTATGCCCCCGGACCCCCTAGATGGCCGTTTGGCTTCGTCAAGCGGAGGGTTCCTCAGTGTGCGCCCCCTTTCTGAAATGCGCCCCCCTTTCTGAAAATCCTGTATCCGCCCCTGAGTAAAGCTGTTTTTCAATTAAAAACAGAATGCTAGAAGCATAACGAACTTCAAAAGGCACCAGTTCAAACACTGTAATGAAGCTAACAGCCCTTAGAGGTAAAAACATCTCTGAAGATCTTTATCTTAATTTCTGCCTAATGATGCAAACAACAGTCCTTCTGGATTAGAGCATTATGGCAGTTAAGCAGAGGGAAGGCAGAAAGAGTTAAGCATACAAACATACCTATTTGACAATATTTTGAAACACTGAAAAAAATATATATATATATATATATATATATCCAAGTTACTTTGTGATAAATAATGTGGGGGTCCAAAAAATAATTTAAATGTAATCTTCTAGATGTCTGCAACTATCTGCTTATGATTCAAGAAGAAAAGAAAATCAACAGACTCTTCTGAAGATGAGAAAATGTATATACATCTAATTACCAAAGATAACATCTATCATCGCCTTATATCCCGAAAACTTGTGCTTCTGCCACGTTGTCCCATCCAACTGAATTGCACAGACAACTTAGGGTCCATCATTGTGTCCAGCACACGCCTTACTGATTCTTTGGTGGCCCCCCACATCTCTTTAAGTATGACATCTGGAAAAATGAAAGGGAATAGCAGTAAACATGTATTATTCTCACTGTCATGCATCTTCCTATCTGATTTAAACATGCATAAGATCTCACAATTGAAACCGATACTGATTTCAAAAGTTATTTCAAACTTAATTATTCCAAGCAGAGGTCAATTTCATTATAGGCATGCAACTCTGGAAGACCTACAAGGTGGATGCAAAGCATTGTTTTTCCTCCTGCAAGCTCTGTAAACAACCTGAGGCTGAAATTGATAACTATATTGCAAAGAAAATGCATTTAGCAGCAGCTTTGCAAGCAAGACAAAAACAAACTTGCTGGCTGTTTGAAGTCATGACATAGCTGCAGAACAATTAATTGACCTCTCCTGTATGTAATAATGGAAATATAATATTCTCCAAAAATAATTGTCAATTTCAATTCTGGAATGAACATGCATGTCACAAACAGTATATTTAACCCAACTTTCTACAATAAACAAATATGCTGTTGAAATTCTGATAGTTAATTTTCCCAATTAAGTTGAATGTTTGCATAAATAATTGAGTATAAAGTGCAGAAGAAAGTTAATGAATCAACTGTATAACACTATTATAAGCAGATAAAGACACTCACAAATTGCTTTTTTTGCAAGATCCTCCTGAAGGATCGTGTTGACCTCACATAAGTCTTGAACGTTATTAAGTGGAAGAGAGGGTATTCCTTCTGGTATATCAGCAATTTCAGCCACTCTGCCCTTCTCCATTTTGGCACGGATTGCCCCAAGAAGTTTCCGGTTTTCCCTCACCTCCGACATGACTTCCTCCATCTTATTATGCAATCGTCTCAATTCTGAAATTAAATTGAAATATGAGAGCATTTATTTTGTTTCTTTTTTGTATTTTTTCCTTATTCAATCGTAAATATTGTACATTCCAATCCAATCAGGGTATTTATATAGCACCAATGTCTAGTTGCCTAATCAAAGGCGATGTTGAGACTGAAAAAAATACCAAAATGTCTCTTTTGATTTCTGCCTGACATCATACAATTTTAGGCAAATTATTTATTTCCCCCTAATTTTCTACCTTCAATTTCATGACATTTTTAATTTAGAAACACATTTGATGTGACATTTGGGAGTAAATTTCATAACCTTTGAACTGGGCCATATTTGCCCACGATCTAAATCGGCTCATCTCGTGTCATGCACTGCCGGTTTCCCTGAGCCAAATAGGAACAACATTCATCCAAGGGTTATCTTGATATTGTGTAGGTGCGATTTTGTTCAGGCAGATGGATGGACCGACAACCTGAAAACATAATGCACCTACAAGCCCTAACAGGAGTATAGGCAATAAAAGACAATCATAGAATATGTTTGGTTTGCTTAGAAATTTCGAATTTTTCACTCTTTTTTCTGAAATGTACGTATGAACAGATCGAGGTGCCATCATGAATGCCCCCCCCCCCCCCCCAAGAAAAGAATAAGTGACATAAACTAATAAATAAATCAAATGAAGGAATAAATTCATCAGAGACTTGCCTGATGGTGCCTTATATTTAAAAGCACTTCACTCTAACTCTAACAGTTTAATATTACAGTAACGTTAGTAACAATATTATTGGACAAAAAACATAGCCTATAGGGTACACTGCCTAACAGTTAGTATTTAGTCTACTTATTTCGATGTTTACTTCAATGTAAGTAGACTTAACTCTGGCAGTATTTAAATGATCACTAAATGATAATTTGTAATTGTATATACACTAAAGGAAAAAAGAAACTTATAAAAGTTCAAGAGATCACCAAATTAAATTCTCTGCATGGAAATGTACCAAATTTGGATATAATGTTGATTCAATGCATGGCTTTAAATGACAGTCAATAACAAAAAGTTTTCTTCAATGCCACAAAAGAAATGTGCACTGAAGCAAAGGACTCTCTAATCCCCAAGTCACAAAGACATACTGCAGCCTTGTACACCATATGCATGTCAATGAATGAAACAAAAGAATTTCAAAAGGGATTTGCAAGTTCATATCCAAACAGATTAATAGCCAGTATGTCCACCTCTAGCTTGCTGGCAAGCTGTACACCGTCTTCGCATGCTTCCGATCAGATTCGCGATGGTAGCCTGGGGAACATTGTTCCATTCCTCTTGCAGTGCTGCAATGAGCGTCTCCCTATTGATGGGTTGATTGTCACGCCTTGACACACGTCGACCAAGCTCTTCCCAGAGATGTTCAATTGGGGAAAGGTCTGGTGAACGGGCGAACCATGGCAGAACATCAATATCCTCTTGCTCGAGGGGTGCAAATCCCTTTTGAAATTCTTTTGTTTCATTCATTGACATGCATATGGTGTACAAGGCTGCAGTTTGTCTTTGTGACTTGGGGATTAGAGAGTCCTTTGCTTCAGTGCACATTTCTTTTGTGGCATTGAAGAAAACTTTTTGTTATTGACTGTCATTTAAAGCCATGCATTGAATCAACATTATATCCAAATTTGGTACATTTCCATGCAGAGAATTTAATTTGGTGATCTCTTGAACTTTTATAAGTTTCTTTTTTCCTTTAGTGTATAATTTGATGTCCCATGAAAGTGACAAAATACAGCACTCAGCAGATGCATAATTTCGACTGTAATGTATAATAACGGTCACTTGACAAATGCAGACATGCCAACTAGTACGGATTCCTCACCCAGTTTCGCTCCTATTACACTTGATAAGGGGGTACCAACATCTATGGATGTCTGGAATTAATTTGGAACACAATATTACCATAATGCATCGCACCTGTCTACTCAACAACCTTTTGTTATCCACTGGCATTAACTATTTATGGTTCTGGGTTACAAGAACTGTTCTAAATTTTTGCCTGTGATACACAATGCCATACCCCCTTATCAACCGTAAAAGGTGAGGAATACGATTTTAGGTTGGCAGCACTGCAAATGTGATTGATAGTATACTGACAGTTCTACAAACAGTGTGACTAATAATAACACACGTTGTCTCACTATGAACATGGCAAACAAAGAAGCGGACAAAATATACAGCTCCTCATTGTACCTTCCACACTTGCTCTGGTAGACAAAAGAATATCCCTTCATTGCTATTATGTAAGATTATGTAGAGCAGGTGTCACATGCATATTCACCTGTTCTACTTATCTTACATAATAGTAATGAAGGGATGTTCTTTTGTCTACCAGAACAATTGTGGAGGGTACAATGAGGATCTGTATATTTTGTCCGCTCTCTTTTGTCATTGCATGCATCGTGTTCCTAGTGTCTATCTGTTACTGTCTTAGCTACACATAATGCACAGTGTGGTGTGAATACCTAACTTACTTGCCACGAAACCTGAACTTAAACTTTGATGGAAGGTCTTTAGAAGATCAACGAAGACGAGTTCGTATGCCTAAGAAGTTAGAGTAACCTGTTCCACTGCTATTTTTTCACATGCACACACTCCACGCTGAGTCGAGCAGCGCGGCAATGCACGCACGTGAAACGACGGACGAGTAAAACGATCACGTTAAAAAACACAAAAAAACAAAAAACAAACAAAACAAACAAAAAAAAACCCATTATGTCAGCAAGATAATTGTATACATTGCGTACCGGCAAAAGGTACCGGCCGTGCATGCCTAGCCTGCCAGGCTAGCCGTGTATCAATATCACGCGCTAGTTGAGTGGCTCGATGACGTAGCCTGCAGTCAATACTGTATCATTTAATTGTATTAATTATCCTTTCTTCTTCTTTCCCTTATGTTTGCAATAGCAAAAAATTATTTAGCTTTTATATCCAAAGTCTAGCGTCGTTACGTCGTTTTTAGGTCTTGAATTGTTCATATAAGTGGAAAATAACTGACGTCAAAATCAGGTCATGTGAGTTGGAATAGAAGTCACGTAATATTAACGTCGATTTTTGGTCTTGAATAAGCGTTAAACAAGTGGTATATACTTGACGTCAAAATCACGTCATGAACTAATCATTCGTAGCTGGCCGTGAGTTGGAAATGAAGTCACGTAATAATTACGTCGTTTTTTGGTCTTGAATAATCGTTCATATAAGTGGTAAATAATTGACTTCAAAATCACGTCATGAAATAGTAATGGATAGTTCGTAATAATTACGTCGTCTTTTAGTCTTGAATAATCGTTCATAAGTGGTAAATAATTGACGTCAAAATCACGTCATGAACTAGTCATTCTTAGCTGGTCGTGAGTTGGAATTGAAGTCACGTAATAATCACGTCGTTTTTTGGTCTTGAATAATCGTTAAACAAGTGGTAAATACTTGACGTCAAAATCACGTCGTGAACTAGTCATTCGTAGCTGGTCGTGAAGTCACGTAATATTAACGTCGATTTTTGGTCTTGAATAATCGTTAAACAAGTGGTAAATAATTGACGTCAAAATCACGTCATGAACTAGTCATTCTTAGCTGGTCGTGAGTTGGCAATGAAGTGACGTTATAATTACGTCGTTTTTTAATAGGTCTTGAATTGTTCATATAAGTGGAAAATAACTGACGTCAAAATCACGTCATGTGAGTTGGAATAGAAGTCACGTAATATTAACGTCGATTTTTGGTCTTGAATAAGCGTTAAACAAGTGGTAAATACTTGACGTCAAAATCACGTCATGAACTAGTCATTCGTAGCTGGCTGTGAGTTGGAAATGAAGTCACGTAATAATTACGTCGTTTTTTGGTCTTGAATAATCGTTCATATAAGTGGTAAATAATTTACGCTAAAATCACGTCATGAAATAGTAATGGATAGTGCGATTCTTAACTGGTCGTGGGTTGGCAATGACATGACGTGATAACTGCGTCGTTTTTTGGTTTTGAATAATCGTTCATAAGTGGTAAATAATTGACGTCAACATCACGTCAGGGATTAGTCATGGATGGTGAAATAGCTGATCGTCAGCTTGCTATGAAGTGACATAATAATTACGTCGTTTTTTGGTCTTGAATTGTTCATATAAGTAGAAAATAACTGACGTCAAAATCACGTCGTGAACTAGTCATTCGTAGCTGATCGTGAGTTGGAATTGAAGTCACATAATATTAACGTCTATTTTTGGTCTTGAATAATCGTTAAACAGGTGGTAAATACTTGACGTCGAAATCACGTCATGAACTAGGCATTCGTAGCTGGCCGTGAGTTGGAAATGAAGTGACGTAATAATTACGTCGTTTTTTGGTCTTAAATTGTTCATATAAGTGGAAAATAACTGACGTCAAAATCACGTCATGAACTAGTCATTCTTAGCTGATCGTGAGTTGGAATTGAAGTCACATAATATTAACGTCTTTTTTTGGTCTTGAATAATCGTTAAACAGGTGGTAAATACTTGACGTCGAAATCATGTCATGAACTAGGCATTCGTAGCTGGCCGTGAGTTGGAAATGAAGTGACGTAATAATTACGTCGTTTTTTGGTCTTGAATAATCGTTCATATAAGTGGTAAATAATTGACGTCAAAGCCACGTCATGAAATAGTAATGGATAGTGCGTAATAATTACGTCGTCTTTTGGTCTTGAATAATCGTTAAACAAGTGGTAAATACTTGACGTCAAAATCACGTCGTGAACTAGCCATTCGTAGCTGGTCGTGAGTTGGCAATGAAGTGACGGTATAATTACGTCGTTTTTAGGTCTTGAATTGTTCATATAAGTGGAAAATAACTGACGTCAAAATCAGGTCATGTGAGTTGGAATAGAAGTCACGTAATATTAACGTCGATTTTTGGTCTTGAATAAGCGTTAAACAAGTGGTATATACTTGACGTCAAAATCACGTCATGAACTAATCATTCGTAGCTGGCCGTGAGTTGGAAATGAAGTCACGTAATAATTACGTCATTTTTTGGTCTTGAATAATCGTTCATATAAGTGGTAAATAATTGACTTCAAAATCACGTCATGAAATAGTAATGGATAGTTCGTAATAACTACGTCGTCTTTTAGTCTTGAATAATCGTTCATAAGTGGTAAATAAGTGACGTCAAAATCACGTCATGAACTAGTCATTCTTAGCTGGTCGTGAGTTGGAATTGAAGTCACGTAATAATTACGTCGTTTTTTGGTCTTGAATAATCGTTAAACAAGTGGTAAATACTTGACGTCAAAATCACGTCGTGAACTAGTCATTCGTAGCTGGTCGTGAGTTGGCAATGAAGTGACGTAATAATTACGTCGTTTTTGGTCTTGAATAGTTCATATAAGTGGAAAATAACTGACGTCAAAATCACGTCATGAACTAGTCATTCGTAGCTGGCCGTGAGTTGGAAATGAAGTAACGTAATAATTACGTCGTTTTTTGGTCTTGAATAATCGTTCATATAAGTGGTAAATAATTGACGTCAAAATCACGTCATGAAATAGTAATGGATAGTGCGATTCTTAATTGGTCGTGAGTTGGCAATGAAGTGACGTAATAATTACGTCGTCTTTTGGTCTTGAATAATCGTTCAAATAAGTGGTAAATAATTGACGTCAAAATCACGTCATGAACTAGTCATGGATAGTGCAATTCTTAACTGGTCGTGAGTTGGCAATGAAGTGACCTGATAATTACGTCTTTTGGGGGGTCTTGAATAATCGTTTATAAGTGGTAAATAATTGACGTCAAAATCACGTCAAGAAATGGTCATGGATGATGCAATTCGTAACTGGTCGTGAGCTGGCAATGAAGTGACGTAATAATTACGTCGTTTTTGGTCTTGAAAAATCCTTCATATGAGTGGTAAATACTTGACGTCAAAATCACGTCATTAACTAGTCATGATTGTAGCTGGTCGCGAGTGGTCAATGCAGTGACGTAATAATTACGTCGTTTTTTGGTCTTGAATAATCAATCATATAAGTGGTAAATAATTGACGTCAAAATCACGTCATAAACTAGTCATCCAAATAAGACAATACATACTCGTCTTAGAAAGTCGTCACGAAGACGTCGTGATAACGTCGTTCATACGACGTATGACCAGTTGACCAGAATACGACCAATATACGACGTCTTTAAGACGTCCGTCTGCTATCAGGGATGCTGTATATTCGTTGGCCATTCGGTAATCATTTGTTACACTAACGCTGTGTATGCGTTGTGCATTCGTTTCCGCAAAGTTCCTGATGGATGGACGTATTTGGACGAACAGCAGACGAATAAGAAACGTACACCCAGCGTGCAAAACGTTCATACAGCGAATGTTTAACGTATATATAGCGTATTGATTGATACGTTGTTATACGCTCAAAGTTTTGAACATGTCCAAAATAAAAAATCGGCTCCAGCGTATCTCTGCGAACCATTGCGAACAGCTAACGAATACGACGTACGTCGAACGTGTTACGAACGATTAGCAACTTATGCAAACGTATATCCAAATTTTCAAATACGTTGGGCATTCGTTGACTCGATACGCTGTAGTGTGACGCGGACTTTAAGCCCACCGCACACTATACGATCGGTCTACGATCCAGTTTTGAAAGAAACACATTAGATATAAACAGTTCAACACATGGAATATGTTTTATTGAGGTTCTGAATAGTTACGTAGATAGTAAAATCGAAATCACGGCCTATTACGAGCCTCCTGGTCGGCGGAAAGGCCATATCGGTTCCAAAACGTCAGAGCAGTCCTGCGATTGTCTGTGATTTTAAAACTGATTTGGCCCTTAATCCGGATATAAGGCTGACATCGCATCAAATTCCTATGTTGAGTATTCATATTATTGTTCAGAACATGAATCAGGGAGCTTTCACTTATTAAACTGCTTATATTCAATGATATTGCGATTTATTTCCAAAATCGGATCGTAGTCCGATCGTATTGTGTGCGGTGGGCTTTAGTCTCACTGGCCTTACGACAGCTTGTCGACTTCTGACAACCAAAAGAAAAATGCTGCGACCATCGACAACTAATCTGCAAATAGCATCTGTCCGCGATTAGCTGCCGATCGGTTATAGGCCAATCGCCGATCATCAAGACTGCTTGGCCACCCCTTGTAGGAACGGTTGTCAATTCGGCGATTATAAACAACCAGCCGTTTAAGCTTGGTTCAGATAAAAATCGGCGGTACCGATACCTCGGCGATTTGTTAAATTTTATAGGCGAGATTGACGTTGCGATCCGATGTCGGGATATCCCGCAACGCTTGTGCTATCGAGCATTCACAACAAAAACGACGTCCCCCCCCCCCCCCCCCCCCGACGGTTTCCTAATAACATCGTCGATTGGGGGGTATATGTCGGCGTTCAGTCGGAGATAAAACGACGATACGCTGACGATTAGTCAATGGTCCCCGGCCGAGTCAATGAAATCGGAGATGAAACGATGATACGCCCCGCCGATTAGTCAATGGTCCCCCGGCCGAGTCAAAGACTAGCCGCCGGCACGTCGCCGATGTATCGTCGATTACGTGTGCTTTGTACAACTGCGTTTTGAACAATTTTCCCACATTTTTTTTCACTTTCCTCGGAGCACTGCTACTGACAGCACGTGTTTTGCAGTTCAGTGCCAATTTGTGAAGGAGTAGTTCTCCAGGAGTAACTGGTCTTTGGGTTAGTTGTCCTATAGGGTAGATGTCCGGGTATAGTCCGTCTAAAGAGTAACTGTTCTATGGGATTCTATCTGGGTATAGTCCGGGTAATTATAGGGGATGGTGTTAGGCTTGGTAGTTGTCCTATCACGATCTTTGCAAATTGCACAGTGTCTGCAAGTGTTTGGGACCCTGTTGGCCGCCTCCAAGCATCAAGGAAGCAAAATGTCAGTTTTCAAGTTGATCCAACGATTCATTCACAGAAATCCCCTCTACCTGTGACTTTGAAGGCAGTGAGCTTGGTGATCTGTGCATGTTTTACCAGGAGGATTTGACTGACGACTTTGACTGGACAAGACATTCCGGTGATACGCCCTCTCTCGACACAGGACCACTGACTGATCACACCCTCGGAAACGACACAGGTTGGTCAATTTTTGAGACTGAAGAAATTCTGTCTCAGAAATCCCTTATCTAGATAATAATACGTGAATCCATGTATAGTTTGTTGACAGTTGTTTTTTTTTCTTATGACCTGAAATAAAGCTGGAAAACATTTGGATAATCCATTTCATGCAACTTTTGTTATATAATTATGACCATCATTTTTCTTCATGGTATACTTTAGGCCACAAATTGTCCGGTCCTCAGGCTAATATACCCACCGGCCTCGTGGGAAAACTCCCAAACCTTCCCTTTTATTAACATTTTTAAAAATGTTATTATAATTATTATTATTACTATTATTATCAATTTTCATTATTGTAGTTGTTATTATTATTACTCTTGTTAATATCATTAATATCATCATCATTATTATTTACTTCTCAAAGCTTTTTTCCTCTTGTGTTTATATTATTTGTTATTGTCTGGTTGATAAATCGACTTACCCGTATGACCGTGATCAATTCTTGAAAACATATTTTTTTTCCGTTGAGCAGCCAGTGTGACCAGACCGAACTTAATGCTTCATAACTCAGTCCATTGTTACTTTGTGAAGGCCGTATCAATTGACTTGTGAATACCGAGCCATAAGTTTGCCAGATAACGATAACTCAGAAGGGCCGGAAGTCATTTTTCAACTGTCAGGGTCGTCTACTACCATACAAGCAGGACGCAATCAGAGACATCATGTGCAGTTATGTAACTCTATGCACATGCTTCATGTATGGTTATGGATGTCGTGCACCACTGAAAGTGTCAGAATTATACTTGCAGGATATGACATGTAACACAAAACACGTTTTGTATCGATCTTAATTTCTCCTAGGACACTATCTGTACATCGAAACAACACGCCCAAATGCGCCAGCTACCGCTGCCCTGCATTCCGTAGAATTTTTCAAGGATGAAGCCAATTGTTCCGTCGATTTCTACTACCACGCTTTTGGGGCCCATGTCGGTGAGCTACGGTTGATTATCACCTTCAACCTCAGTGAATTTTCATGGAGAATATATAATAGCTCGATCGTGGAACGTGGTCAAAGCAACAATACGTGGATCCATGCTACCCGAATTGTCCCCAGCAATTTGGGATATTACACGGTGAGTACTTCCCTGGTTCTTGTGGTTAGTCAAGTCCATCGGAATTCGGGTCAGGGATGTCCATTAGATGACAATGGCCACCCCCCCCCCCCCCCCCAAACTCCCCCTCACACACACACAAATAGAATCTGCTATGTTGGTTCTTGATGTTTTTACCCAGTATTCCTTTTTGCTATTACATGCATCGTTATAGTCGTTTTTTTTCCGGAAGATGTTGTTGCGTATGTGTTTTGGGGTTTTTTGTGCTTGTTCTCTTGTTTGTTTGTTTTATTTTTTTTTACAATTATATTTCTTCTGTTTTCTACTAGCTGTCATTTGTTGGATCCCGAGGAGATGGAAACTTGGGCGATATTGCGATCGATGACATCACCCTTAGTGAAGGTTGCTTTTGTGAGTTTCAAAAACAAAATATTATTTTTTTAAGATGCTACGAGATGATCGTCATTTGTGGCGACTTCCTCAACCTGACCCAGTGAGGTTCGATCAGGTTCATTCTGGGGGGGGGGGGGGGGGGGCGCTCATAATGCTTTATCTCATTCTATCATTCCTATTCGAAGAAGAATATCCTAACAGTAATGCCCCATGAAAAGCGGTATACTCGTTTAAGTGCTTTCAAATTACACAAATATTTTTATTTCTAATACCAACCATTCACAGTAGCTATTAGACATTTGATTCACGATGCTGTCACATGACTAGTAATGAACACGACGTATTCACTGAAAACAAAGCCTGCCCTTTGTTATTGTTGTTTTTCTTTGATTTTTAATACGTATATGTATTATTTTTGCACCATCATCCAAATTAACAGCCACTGACCTCTGTGGAAGTAATCCATGCCTCAATGGGGGTAGATGTTTTCCCCAGTCGTCATCTCAATATTACTGCAGTTGCAACGCTGGCTGGACAGGGCAGAATTGCGAAAAAGGTGAGAAATCATCGTAGTAAACATCGTATGCATCGTAGTATACATCGCAGGTCTATATATCTTCCTTTCGAAAAATGTCCATCATATAAATGCTAACAACTACTCACACGATTAAAAAATAGATTAGTCGTTGCGGTAACACGGAGAAACATCAAGAGTAAATTAACGAATTAAGTAAAGTAAAAGAATTGGCGATTCTAGCATATAGCGGATTTAGATGTTGTGATGTAACTAGAACAGAATCTGCATTTCACACTTTCGAAAGTTCCGAAATGTAAAGTTATAGCTCAGTGTGTAGTACCAGTATGTAGGAGAAGTTGTAGTTGTGGGAGTGTTGGATTGTTTACGCAAAAGTAGTAAAAGTCGTGATAGTAGTATAAGTAGCAACAGCTACAGTAGTAGAATAAGTACTATTATTGTCAAAGGCAATAACACAATTGATGATAATGATAATGGGAATTCTTCAAAATAACCTTATATCAGATATTTGTTATAATCTCCATGACGTAATAACTGTATTATTTTGCTTACAGTAAAAGTATCAGAAATCGGTGTTTTTTATCCTCAATATTACAGATATCGATTACTGCGAGAATAATCCCTGCAAAGAGGGCTTTATTTGTCATGAATTGCCAACTGAATACGATTGCTTGTGCCCCGAAGGTTATCAAGGCGATATTTGCGATGAAAGTAAGACCCTCTATTTAACTAAGTTAAGTAATTAAATAAATTAATTCATAATATCGCATGTGGTCCTGGTCCTAAACAGAATAAGGCATCTTCGTAATCTAGCCTCCACCCTCTCTGTCTCTCTCTGTCTCTCTCTGTCTCTCTCTCTCTCTCTCTCTCTCGCTCTCTCTCTATTCTTTCTTTCCTCCCATCCATCTCTCTCTCTGCCCCTCTGCCTTTCTCTCTCTCTCTCTCTCTCTCTCTTTACCTCCCGTATGTTTAAATGGACGGCTCCTTAATGTACTTTTTTAAAGAAAGAGGGAGAGAACTGCGTTTCTGACAATCCCCATATTCCTTATTTTTAATACACCTGTTAAACTGATGAGACCAGCGACAGACCAAACCAAATATTACATTAGTCGGATTGGAGTCGGTTGGCGGCGTGACTAAAGTATTCATGATAATGTTCAGATTCAGATTTCAGATTCAGATTTTATTGACTGTTCATTTATTTATTTAATTTATTCATTTAAAATATGAAAATCATCGGATAGCGAGGAGGTTTGAGAAGATGAAACTCCAATCACAGTACATGTATAATCAATTAATATCGTTGTCGAAGGTTTGATACATTGAAATGGCTTCCCATGTACATTATATAATTACAATATAACTGTTTCTTTTTTCCATCCTCCTTGCCACCTAGAAATTCCAACGATTGAGCCTCCGGAGCCTATCGACATCCGAGACGACGGCGTCGACCCCGAGATGATCCCTGTCATCATCGGCTCCTGCATCGGGTCTTTCATCCTCATTGTTACCGCTGCCTGGTTCACCGCCACATGCATCAAGAACGACGGCTACCGTCGCAAGGCCGAGGTCATCGAAGGCGTGAAGAACCTCGACATCGAAGAAGGCGGGCAAAACGCGTACGTGAACACTACATACGACCCGGACGACCCCGATGACGAAGGCGATAATGATGCGGGGCCCTCGACGTCGGAAAAGACTCGGAAGGGTGTCGAAGTAGCTGAAGAGGCACCGAGTGGATCGGAAACGAAAGAGGAGGAGGCGGCGAGCGAAGAGACGGGAGAGAGTAGCGGGGTAAACGATGTGAAATCACACGAGTACGAAGACGTTATAAACAAGCCCACTGGATCCGAAGAAAAAGTGATAGATGAAGATGTGAAAGGGGATGTGAACGAAGACGAGAAAAAAGATGTGAAAAATGAACATGAAAACGAAAAGGAAGTCGAAACAAAACCTGAGGAACAGCAGGAAGAAGACGTACGCGAAGTGGAGAAGACGATGCCGACAGATTTATCGACGAAATACGATGACATGGCCCCACCACAAGAATCTGGAGAACATGAAGAAGAAGACCAAGAAAGGGGGGTCGTTCTTTCAACGTCACTATAAGACGAAAATCTTCTCTCTTTTTCAGTATTATGACGATTATTGAAAAGAAAAGTTTAATCATACGAAAAATAAACAAGCAGAGACAAATATATTGATTGCTAAGTCATGTATGTAGCAGTTTATTTCTTTTCATCCCTTTTTTGTTTGCTTTTTTACAAAATCTACACTTTGATGCTGAGAGTTCGTGTTCCTTAAATGACATTAAAGCTGAATTATTGAATTATGAAGTTTGTCATCAATTAAGAAACGGTGACATAAAGACCTTGAGAAACAAAATAAATGACCCGGAGCAGAAATTTTGATTACATTAGGTCTTGGGGTCGAGACAAAAACCAAGACATCCAAAACCCGAGACCGATAAATGTTGAAACACTTTTGAGAAAAAAAATCATATGACATAATTTCTCTAATCGCAGATTTGGCTAAACAGATTAAAAGGAGATGAAATAATTGTGTTTCTAAAGAAACTGCAATGAGAACGATAAAATTGAGCATATCCTGATAAATTATATTAAAGAGAAAGTTTTTCAAAAACATTAAATATTCAAAATCTACCTACACAATTGTACATTAATGTGTTTCCTTCTGAGTAAAATATTTCATAGATGTAGTGGTAACGTTTTGATTTTAAAAGGATAACATAGTGACGATTTCAGTTGTCGGGGTATTTCGTATTTTTTAACAAAAATAATCTACCCAATTCAGGTACTGCTACAATGTTCACATAACTCGACAATTTTGACAATTTCAGTAGTTATGTCATTTATATTTTTAAATAAAAACAAATCTACTGAGTTCAGTTATCGCTGCAATGTACAAATAAGTAGACAATTTTTACGGAAAATAATGCGTTAAGTTTTGCTTTTTCGAGCTTTTTTTTTTTAGTTACATTTTTACAGTTATTAAAGTATCTCGTCTGACATAAATGTGATAAAAGTACATACAGTAAGGATTATCCATTATGAAATGGAATTGTTTTAAAAGATCTGGGGCCCCGTTTCATAAAACAACTGCCTCATTTCTAAGACCAATTCGCTCGTAGCCAATTACATCTAAGGATTTCAGTAGCTTATAACAATTATTGTAACTTGTTATGTGACCCTCCACCACAAAACGGCCAATAAGTCGGAAATTTGGGTTTTTTAAATTTCAGCACAGTTTGGAAGCTTAGATTCTAAGCTTTAAAATGATATATAACTTGTCTTGTATGGACTAAGCAAACCCTTTTAAATTACAATGAGAATGTCAACGTGTCAGACAGGCTAATGACCAAAACAATAGAGAAAACGGGCTCTAAAGAAGAGTGACCATTTAAGAGCGCCTAATCTGGGTCCTTTTGTTTGTCGCACAAAAGGTTGAGTCAAAACTCCATAGCTTACACAGACTGTGAAGTACTAATTGGATTGGGTTGAAACTTTCCATACCTTCAGATTAGATATATTTCCATGTTTCTTTAGATTTTGAATATCAGACAGTGCATAGTTTTTAAGCTATACTAGAAAGGCGATGTGAAGTACAATCCCAGCAAGTTGACACACAGAGTGTGAATGTCCAGGAAAACATGGTCTTTTTGAATGAGAGTAAAAACATATTTCAACAAGGTATTTTAACCTGAAATTTTGTCAGATGGTAGATTAATATATGAACTTTCAGAAAATACAAACAAGTTAAAATAAAAATTTCCACCCCAAACCACCTTTTTCAGCTGTTTACTTTAAAACTCCCATTGCGACTTATTGGTCGTTTTGTGGTGGAGGGTCACTTATTGATAAAAGGTTTTATGAAACGGGGCCCTGGTTTATTCTAAGAAGCTAACTATTTATGTCAAGCTTGTTCCTTGTTATACAAGTAGAGAAGGCTAAGAATACGTACACTAATCCATATTTCCAACGACAAACTAATCATAATATATATTTTGATTACAGTTTGTCATTGAATCTATAGCGAATATTCCTCTCATATGAATAGAAATAACTAACTCTCTCAATGTAATTATGTCGTATCTCTTTAGAACGACAATCTTTAATTGCTTTTGGTTTAGTGATGTAATGTTTCACCTAAATGGCTCTGTTCGTGGTTTTACTTTGAATGTGGAAACCGCACGTTTTCAAAACTACTTGCGATTATGTAAAGTTTGTCTTAGGAAGAAAGAAATATGCCTGGAAAAAACAGCATTGTTTACTGTATGCAAACTCATTTGGAGAAAACTGTAAATTGATGTACAATTTTTGTCTCAAATATTCTTAAACTACTTTTTTTCCATTTCTTCTTCAAAATCTCTTATCCTTGTAATAACTGAAATTTATGTAGTTGTAAATGAAGCCTATCGAATCCTCAAATATCAAGGCAACGTTCCCCGTTCATGCCGTTTTTTTAAAACACCATAGTGTGATATTTAGGATATCGATATTGAAATGTCTTTGGTTTTAAAAAGCGATTCGACAATTTTCTTATGCTATACATGTTCAACATGAAGCTTACTGTAGAAAAAAAACACAACTCTTCCATCCTCCGTTGTTACAAGTGCTTGACCTAACCCCCGTTATAAGTATTCTGGTTGTGTGTTTTATGATAAATATTTGCATTTGGCACCCAATGTTTGTATATGGTGAATTATGAAAATGAATGAAATCCATATTTTGTCAGCTAAAAAAAAAAATAGTGTTTTTATTCTTTTGTTGTTCACTTATTTGACCAATAGATTACATTTGAAAAAAACTGGGTAAAGATTTGATTAAAAAATACACTTACTGTGGTGTAATTCGAAACTGGGCATTAATGTGCCAATCTGAGTGATATATTGCATAAGATTTTGTAAGAAGCCTTTTTTTTGTCTAGTGAAAAGTGTGTGCGTGTATTCCCCTTTTTAACCAAGTAATAAAAAAGCTAACTGGAAAAAAACAAACTAACCTATTATATGATGTATATGAGTTATTTAAAAATATAACACAGAACTAAAAACTAAAAATGGGATACGGTATTCCATTTTTTATGTATAAAACTAAATTCAGAAAAGTTTGCAAGCGGAGATACGAATTGAACTTAAACCATTAAAGATTACGTTATCCCGTCGAATATAAAAAGAACATACAGCAGAAATATTACCTCTCAAAGATCTAGTACAATCATAACATATCTATGAAGTCAGATTAAAAGAATGGTTAAGATTCTTATATCTTTACCATACACCAGGTGTAAAAACTTTGAATATCGCCAATCTCATGGCTCTTATTACACTAAGCAGACGTATTGACCTGGGTCATGTGGATATCATTTGAACAGAAAAACAATTATCCAATCACCGATCAATTTTAAATGGACACTATCGTATAAGTTTTTACCCTTCCGTGCAGAACGTCTTTTACGACATATGACATTTATACGTATATTTCATCCAGAAATTAAACAATCTTTTGATATGATATAGGTGGTGATACCAGAAAGAATTATTATTCAGTAATTATATCAAGACATTTTTCATTTTGGGGATAAAATATGCGGAAAAAGACATATGTCGTATTTAGGTCACATGGCACGGAATCGCCCACATAATAATAACTTATATGTATATACATAAGTTAGAAGAAATTATTGCCGTTTTCGGGCAATGAACCTTACAACTAAGCTTTCTATGCGTATATTTACAAAAAAACTGATGAATCGTGAATACTCTTCTGAATTTCATATTTTGTCTGATCCAAACATGTAAAAAAAAACTTTTAAAAAAGATGGAAAAATATACAAATATAATAACAAAAAGATAGAGATATTTTAACATGCTTAAAGTACAAGAAAATATTAGATTAGAACCAAAGCAAATCTTGAGTTTTGATTTGGTATGGAATTACATTTTGAGAGAAACTGGCTTTTTAATACTTAAAGACACAGTAAAGTTCTGGTCATGCGATAACATTGTGAAAGAAGCTGTCTCAAAGCAATTAGAAAAGTTGATTATGTCTACATTAGAATTGGTATAAACAGTGAGGTTTTGGAATGACCAAAAAGATTTTTAAATATTCCACACAATCACGCGGAAAAGCACCAGCACTGCACACAGAAACGGGTATATGGGACTGCACACACATGTGACATGAATGTTCAGCCCGAACACTTCAGCTATTTCTCGTCATATTCCAAATATGAGGATATTTGAAGAGCAATCCTTTTCAGGGGATATTTGTACTATGACGTTCTTCCAAACTGACATAAAAGGAATGAGTAAGCTCACAAATTATTTTTCTCCTCTTTAATCCTGATTTGTGTGCAGTGGTGATAGTTGGAACCAGACAATATACAAAATCACATATCACATTCACGGGAAAGAAGAACTCCTTACGCAGGGCTACCAAGTTCAATTTCTTTATACTTATTTGCTTATTACTTAGCTAAATATCACAATCATTTAGCAAATATTACTTTTATTCTTGAACTTTCAGTGTAAGCTGCTTATGTGAGCCACTATTTTCTTTTAACACTTAATGTGCCATTGCGCCATTTGGCACAAACCCTACACACAAATCCAATAGAAGAATATTTAAGTGGCAAAGAGTTAATGCCAAAACTACCTTTATTAATACGTTAACGATACGTTATCTTGTTTCATGAGGCAACATTTTAAAACATATGTCTCATACAATGACCTAAATACCTCAAAAGTCCGACTAAATAGACATTTAGAATTATTCAAAAAGTAGATTTCGCACGTGACTACACATTGATAGCACTGAGGGAAGTCTGAGTTGCTCTTTCATTCGTTGGTGTGGCATCAGTGACGTAAGGATTCTCGTAAACCTGGGAGTTCCGTGATGTCCCAGGCTTCATGACGGCCATTGGTGTGGCACTACCGTTTTCCATTGGTCCTTCGGAGATACCGTATCGGTCTCGATGGGTGCAGTAGTAGGCAATGGTAAAGGCAAGAAGAACAAGAAGCAGTGCCAGGATGAGGCAGATCCCTATGATCAAACCTGTGGTCAGGTCGGTAAGTCCACCGCTACCTCCTGACTCACCAGACGATGTTGTGGGCGGGACCCTTGTTGTCATTCCCCCTTCGGTCTTCTGCGTACTCCCCTCTGTTGATTTCGGAGCTGTTGTCTCTGGACCATCCGTTATGCCGTCGTCAGTTACTGATGTTGTTATATATGTTGTTATCTGTTCCGTTGGCTCTGTATCTTCAGTAGTTGGAATCTCTGTACCTATTGATTCCTCTGTCGTTCCGGTCACTTCGGTCGCAGCCTCTGTTGTCTGGATATCAACCGTGGTCATTTCCATTGTATTTCTTGGCTCGGGTGTCACCTGGCCACTCGTTGTAGGACCAGTTTCAGGGGGTGCCGTTGTTGCCTGAACAGTAGTTGAATCTCCGGTTAATCCATTCTCCGTGGAAGAAATCTGAGAAGTCGCTTGAATTGTCGTCATCGCATTCGTCGTCGCTTCAACGGTAGTTATGCTATTTGTCGTCAGTTCATCTGTTATTGAATTCACTGTCGTCATCTGGGCTGATATGGGGCTCTGGGAAGTTGGTTGATCCGCTGTTGGACCAACGGTCGTTATCATCTGTTCCGTGGTAGGGTCGAATGTTGTGGGATTGAATGTGGTTGGGTTGACTGTTGTTGGGTTAACTGTGGTGGGGTTGAAGGTGGTTGGGTCGAATGTTGTGGGGTCGAACGTGGTTGGATTAACGGTAGTTAGTCCTTCTGTCGTCAAGAGGACAGTCGTTGCCTCTGGTACTGTTGTCGGAAGACCAGCGGTCGTAGGTGGTGGAGCTGTGGATAAAGGAGCCAAAATATTTTACCCTTAATTCTTTCAGTGCCGATGTCATTATGTAACAGATATACTTGTCATTTTCATTCACCAATTGCTCGACCACAGGAAAGGTATTTGGTGGTCAATGCATATCAAAATTTTGAGCATAAATCAAGCATTCTAAATATATGATTATAATTATATGCTGCTATAGAAATTTTCAGAGAAAATTGCAGATATTTAAAAAGATATTACTTTATTTCAACGTTAAATATTAGTAAACAAATGAGAAACCAAATAATAATGGACAAAAAAGATACTGAAATGTACTTTTCAATAATTTTATGCATAAATTATCATAAGAAATGGTAATAAATTTTCTACAAGTTTTGTACACAATATTTTGTGAAATAATAGATGGTTGATGAAGTGCAGACATTTGAAAAGTAAAATTTTGAAGAGAGCTAAACTCCTAGGCACAGTGAGAGTTAAAGAACTGGTAGACCTTTTATCCAATCTTGAGTGCAAAGGACTGACAGTCATGGGTTCTAAAGACTGTAAGATTTTCAATAATATACATGTCAGTCAGACCCTTCGGAAAACCAAGCACAGGTTTATACCCCGAAAACGGCGTATAGAGCAAGATGAATATAGAGCCCTCCTCGTTCAGTGCGAGACAATGTGTACAGAAGACATGGGGAAAATCCTGCAATGTCGACCTGCTGTCGATAATATAGTTTTCAAAAATAATGCTGCGGATATATTTATTTCAAATGTTTGTCATTTGAAAGTCATTTCATATGGATTGTGAAGGTAATTGACAATCAGCATTATTTTTAAGAATATATATATATATAATCGTTGGCAGGTTGACTTTGCAAGATTTTCCACATGCCTTTTGTACACACTGCCTCGCACTGAACGATGAGGGCTCTATATTCATGAAGGGGGAACGAGCGAAAGAGATTTCAAAAACACCATTTTACCTGGAAAGAAAAGGATGGCGGCAAACTATAATTCGAAAATTTTCAAAAGATGATAATGAACCGCGAACCCCACCACCGCCACCACCACCGTTTTTTTTTTCTTGATAAAAAAGAAAAAACGGCCTAGCTACCCCCATGATAACGGGAGAATTTATATTCAATTATGGAATGCAAAGTATAAATGTTGAGACAGGGATGATATTTCAAAAGCTACAGCTTTTCATAACGGTAGATTCTGTCTTTACTACTATGATTATGTACCTGTCGTGGGAGGAAGCTCACAGGTATCTCCACGATATCCATTAATACAAGCACACACAGCATCTGATCCTGTATCAAAGCATTCTCCGTTATTCAGGCACGGAGATGGGTCGCAGTTGGAATTGGCTAGGTGAAGTAAAAAAGATAAATTAAATAATAAAAAAGGGAATAATAACTGACTTCGATCAGTAAGTTGTACACATTTGTAACATTCTTTTCGTTTTGATGTCTTATATTACTAAAGAATGTGTACCCTTCATTATATTATAATCCTCCTCCTCCTCTACCCCTCCCGCCCATTCATTTTCCCTCCTCCTCCTCCTCCCCCCCCCCCCCCCCCCCCCACCCCCGTTCATCGCCTCAATTTCTCTTCTTGTATCACCAACCTCACCAACTTCTTCATTGTCCTCCATCTCAGTTTTTGAGGGGAGAGGGGAGCACCCTCTACCCCCCCCCCCCCCCCTCCGTCAAATTACCAACCATTACATTTATTAGTTACATCGCTCTTTTCAAAACACAAAGTATGCAAGTTTTCTATCTATCTTTTCTGCTCTGTCGTAATGCCCTTTTTCGTCGTCGTGATCCGTTTCGAGCTGAATTAATTTCCCAGTACTTATTTTGAGTGATAAATGTTTATGCAAAATATTGTTGTTAAAATAGGAAGATTGACAAGGAAATAGCAGACTCACCTACAGAATATAAATAAAGATTGGATATCTGAACTCGTGACGAAACTGATGTTACTGTTCCAATATCGGCGAATATAATAATCTGTGTGAAAGCATAGAATATTGTTAGAAGCCTTTGCTTCATTATACCAAAGGTTTGCAACTTTAATTATTGGCGTAGATGTAATTGTTCATGTATGTAGCAGCAGCTGCATTGTATTTGCCAACAAATTTACTTACATTGGCGAATATTTTTCGAATGGTAAATGTGCCAACAAAAATTCCCTGTTGGGTAATTTGCCCTCCCCGTCATTTCTTCCCACTTTGCGACGGAAATAATTATCTATATAATGTGCTTGATTCCTTTAGGAAATGTTTGGTTCAAAACAATAATTTTGTCAATTGTTTTTTTTTACGATATATCATTTTTTTTAATAATATTTTATTTCTTCCTCTCAAGATCAATATTACATTTCAAGAAACAATCATGATAAGTCACATATAAAATAATTTGCAAATACAAGAAAACTTAATGAAATGCATTAATACCAGTAAAAATTATAAAATTCTCTGAAATTATCCATGATTATTTTTCGATGAAAAGAAAAATACAGTGCATCAATCGTTGGACATAGATATATAACTATTTTCTTTCATATAATACTTTATAGTAATAATAAAGAGCTTTTTGTTTCAAGTAATATATTATTCCTTCGTCTTGAGAAAGATACATTAATATCACATTAAATCATAATACAGTGTATATAATATTCAGACAAAAAGGAACTAAAGAACAAAGTTTACATATACCAATTATACTTTTAAACAATATAAGGTCTTCTTAAAATATACGAATAACAGAACAACGGCTCTTTTTTTTTAGAAAAAATCATTGAACATGCTTTTAGAAAAAAAAAAAAATTATGCATGATTTTTTGAAACGATTCTTTATTTAAAAAAAAAAAATCTTAGAGGAAGATATGCATGGCCCACCCGAACTCACCCTTACACACTCATCTCATCCACCCACCCCTTCCCCCTCACTATTCTCCTACCAATCACACTCACTCATTCTCACTCCCACTTCTCGCACCCCCCCCCCCCCCTTTCTCCCTCCCCTAACATACGAACACCCATGCATGCATCCAGTTCCGGTTTGCCTGTCCGTAATGAGTACATAACAAAAGGAAACAAACAAAACAAAACGTAACAAACAAACAAAAAACAACAACACAAAGACAACAAACTAAAACAAAATCAAAGAAACGCATCAATCTGTTCCCATTTCCTTAAGTGCACCCCCAATTTCCCCTTTTTGTTGGCTATCTTATATTCTTCGTCTCTGTGATCTTTTATTGTTTTTTTGTAGAGATGGCAGCTCGCCTTGTTTTCTTGAGAAAAAAAATTATGTATTTTACAAGAAAAATTACACAATTTATTAAATATATTCGTACAGTTTTACCCGATAGTCCCATAAAAATGGATTTCCAATCATTTATATTAATTTCTCTTAGATGTAGCTTTTTACAAATGTCCTGCCATAATTGTTTAACTTTAGGACATTCTAAAAACAAATGTTGGTATGTTTCAACTTGATGTTTACAAAAGGAACATAGATTATCCAACTCGAAACCAAATTGAAAGAGTCTCTGTTTCGTATATATAGCCCCATGCGATAATTTGTATTGAAACTCTCTTTGTTTATTAATAACGAATGCATTTTTCAGTCTTGTAAATATTTCTTTTAACATCCCAGTTCCAAAATCATGTTGAACATTTCCATCCATAATCTTTAATGTATACTCTCTTTGAAATTGTTCAATAAAGTGATTATATAACCGTACATAATTTAAATCGCTAACTTTTTGTATATGACCAAAAATCTTCAGATCTATTTGAAAATGTTCAGTATCCACATGCATAAAATCACATTGTATCCATTCCTGTTCAATGACTGAAAATATTTTTTGAATCATGATCAGGCTGTCGGTGGTAAAACTTAAAAGTTATAAAAATATCATACACTAATTACCTTTTGCACAGCGCCATCTATGGTTCTATTGCGTGGACCTTAATAGTACCCCTCCCCTAGCTACCCACGCTAAAGATATTCTTTGTTTGTTACATGATTTCTTTTTAAGGGGAAATGTGTATTTTACAAAGTACCTTGGAAATAAATCTTTCAGCAATTATTGCTTGTACATATCGCTTTTCATATTGTAAGGTCCCTTTTTCAAAATCCGTTGTCGCAAAACAGTTGAGCAGACGATTAAAAAACTTTAAAAAAAGAAACATTGTAGAGTTTTGTACACACTAAGAAAAAAGGTACAATTTTGCACCCTTCAAATGCAACAAAAGTTGCACCTTTTTGGGTGCCACTTTGCACCCTAAGAAGCTTTTTGCACCTTTAATGGTGCAGTTAGCTACAATTTGCACCCTTAAAGGGTGCAGAGTTGTACCCTTTAGAAAAGGTACAAATTTGCACCTTTTAGGGTGCAAAACGGGCATTAAAGGGTGCAAACAAGAACAAAAAGGTGCATTTTTGCACCCTTTTCATGTAGGGTGCAAGATTGCACCCAAAAAGGTGCTACCTTTTTTTTAGGGTGCAAACTTGAACCTTTTTTCTTAGTGTGTAGAGTCTGCACAATTTGGGCATTGCCTACTTAGACTTTGAAAGTAATAGCTGTATCTTCATCATTCAAGGCATTTTTTTAGAATCATGAAAGCGGTTGTATCTGTTAGAATAATTCGAATACCAATCTTGAAATAGAAAGCATAGATCGAGATAAATTGACGCTCTTTTAGACGTTTATGTCATTCGTTTTGTCTTTGATTTTCTTTGTAAAATTATGGTTTATAAGAATTAATATTCATTTATTCAGAATAAATGAATATTAATTCGTATGGTTTATAAGAATTAATATTCATTTATAAGAATTAATATTTATATTCATTTATTCAGAATGTGCGCAGGTTAGGTACAATCACTAGTCAGACACTTTTGAGGTTTTTACGACGACTAATATTTGTAATGATATTCCATAGCATGAATTTCAGGGCAGAGTATAAAACAGAAACCTCCTTTGAACACGCTCGAAATTGACCTTTGAAGGAGTCAAGGATGTGCATATAGATCAAACCTTTCAGTATGAATACTCTACACTAATTCACCTACTGGAGTTCTTTATACGTGGTATCAGGACTGGATATCTAGAACCATCTGCCCTAAAGACATACTAGGTCCAGATAAAACCAGTTCACTCCAAGCAATTCAAATCTATTAAAAGGGAACCCCTATATCCGATATTAGTTCGTTTCAAAAGTTGAAAATGGGAGAAAATGTTTGAAAAAATTCCAAAAAAAGCATAAGTTAGTTATAACATTTAGAAGTTTCACTTTAATAATCTAACACAAATGAGCACCTCTTTTATCTCTTACCGACAACTGTTATAAGCTACTGAAATCCTTGCATCTGATTGGCTGAGAGCAAATTTGTCGGTAAAAATCACTGACAAAAGGCTTGATGAAACGCTCCCCTAATGATGGTATTGGGAAAAAAAGCCCTACTGGAGGTTGGATCTCTATGCAATATGATACATTGAACACGATGACAAAGAAAGCGGACAAAATATACAGCTCCTCATTGTACCCTCCACAATTGTTCTGGTAGACAAAAAAACATCCCTTCATTGCCATTACGTAAAATAAGTAGAACAGGTGAATATGCATGTGACACCTGTTCTACATATTTTTACATAATAGCAGTGAAGGGATGTTCTTTTGTCTACCAGAGCAAGTGTGGAAGGTACAATGAGGAGCTGTATATTTTGTCCGCTTCTTTGTTCGCTATGTTCATAGTGCGATACATTTTATGTCATTATATGTTCATAACTCCAAAATACTTGGTAACGTATCAAAAATGACCAAATACCTTGGACTTGCCGAGTGATACCTGAGCAGTACCACCAACGAGACTCACCCTAGACCGATAATGGACCAAACACAAATTACATTACTCTGTATGTAAATTGTACATGAATTGGTCGGTTTTCGATAGGTGAGGAGTCGGTTTGGAGGTGTGACTGAGGTATAACTTTTCTCCTGGCATTGTCTGATGAATTACTTATCATGAACTTACATTGAATGGATCCGTCGGTGGCGCCAAGACGAGCATATTATTTTCCCAATCGTTGGTATCGCCGGTATGCTGCCAACCCCCTCCACCGGATCCTGAGGCCCTCACCTGAAGGGTGTGGTCTCCGGTAACCCGGTAGTCGAAACTAAAGCGGTAACTGAAACCAGTCTGTTTGCTCAGGGCGGGGCTGGTGAGCGTCGCCACTGGTAAACGCCCAGTGGCGGTAAAGTCGATGGCGACATAATTAGGAACTGCAAAAAAATAGAGATAAAGATACCATTTAACTTCTTTAAAAAATCAAATCAGTCAGACGGATTTTTCTTTAATGTAGTTTTTTTTTTTTTTTATCATTCCATCGCCTACAGAAATTTGGAGATAATTTCCTCATTTTATATATATATAGATTGTAAGGAAATAACATATGCAACAGCTTTGGCAACTCTCGTGGAAATAAATACAATGTGAAAGGAAATGAGAGAATAATGGTTGCGTAACTTAAATCAAAGTTCCCCAGAGCTGTCCTCCCTTTTTGAAATTTTTTGCAAAGGCTGAAAAATGTCTCCGCCGAGAATCGAACCCGGGTCGTTGGCTTAGAACGCCAATGCCTTAACCACTAGACCACTGACCCGTCTCCGTGGTCTAGTGGTTAAGGCATTGGCGTTTTAAGCCAACGACCCGGGTTCGATTCCCGGCGGAGACATTTTTTCAGCCTTTGCAAAAAATTTCAAAAATGGAGGACAGCTCTGGGGAACTTTGATTTAAGTTACGCAACCATTATTCTCTCATTATTCTCTCATTTCCTTTCACATTATTTAAATATCTTAAATGTAATAACGTGCTTTCAAAATTTTGATTACATCCTACCAACGTAATTATAGGCGACTAATTCAGAGTCTTGTAAACAAAATTTATGATAAAAGCTGGTTTTGACCCCGACTTTGAGAAATTGTAACACTATAGTGAATACAATAGAAACTGTGGCTCACATGGTTCGCGGTTCGAATCCCGCCACGGCGCTAATGTCCTTTGGCAAGACATTAATCTACATTTGCCACTCTCCACCCAGGTGTAGGAAATGGGTACCTGGTAGGAATTTATTCCTTGAATGCTTTTAGCGCCTTAGGGCAGCTCGGCTAAAGCCAGGGTAATAGTAGTACTTCCGCGCCTCGGAATAGGTTACCTAGATAGATGGCGCGTTATATATGTATATTATTATTATTATTTATTAGAATGATCATTTATCTTAATAATATTTTTTTTAAATCACACAGTCAACAGGTTTTATATCATTTGAATTTAGCGTAATGAATATACCTTTATTTGTTTGTTGTTGATGTGGGGGAGGGTTGTGTGTGGGTTTATTTGTTTTGTTGGGGTTTTTTCATTTTCTTTCTTTCTTTCTATTTTCCTTCTTTTTTTTCAAAGGCTAGACAAAACGTTCACAAGACCAAAATGGTAAGTCTCAAAAACATTCAGACAATTGAAGGTTCTCGAGACCGAAGGCACATGGCACCCTCTTTCAACTGGGAATCCCCCCCAAAAAAACTTTCCTTGCACACCTTTCAAGTTTAGGCTAAAAAACATTTTTTGTAATAGTATTTACGGTCTGTCTTTGCAGTATTTGAAACTGTTACGTGTCATCGTTTATAACAAAATTTCAAAGTTCAAGTATATACAAACAGGCACACCTTAAAATTTACATAAAGTTATTTTGAAATGATGTCATACCTGTGTCGCTGAGGTTTTCGATCCTTAGCCACTGCAGTTGGCCGCTCCCGCCATCAGCGTAACCACAAAAATCGTCTATAAAACTGCAGTTCTGCGCATCAGTGGCTGTGGGGGAAAAGATTTTATAATCAACCTGTTTTTATAACTGACATTTCGTTATTACGAATGTTTGTAGTGCGAAGGTTCGCCATTTCAGAGCTTTATGATATATTAAACTTCCAATTAAAATACAACAAGCATTACTCCCACCCAACCCCCTTTCCCTCATATAGGATAAAAGCTGGAAATATTCGAGTTAATATTCGACATAATTTCACTTCTCAAAATTTGTTATGGTCCCTATTTAACCTGCTAATTAGCATATTTATTAACGGCTGTTACAATCTGATCAATATTTCAGGCAAGGCAGATACTGATACAAAATAAAACGACTTGCTTTCACAAGCAGGGGACAAACATGATATTATACAAATATGAATTCTGTTTGGGAAAAGCAAACAAGTAAAGCAGATGAAAAGTGTAAAGACATTATAATGATAAATAGGAATAGGTATTGATTGAAAGTGTAAAATCTTTGAAGGCAGCCAGCCCTAAAAGTGCAATAAGAACTGCATTCAAATCTGTAACAGATTTATTTATAGTGGGGTTTTTTTTAATAATCTTTAAAATACCTACAACAACCCGATGATGGTTGATGAAACAAAGGTTATTGCTGTTAATAAGAAATCGGCAAAGCAAAATAATATTCCACACATGCCAAAGGGCTATCGTGGAAAGTCTTTGCAAATGGAAACACTACATGCAGTTAATGGCATTCTCGAATATTAAATGCATATTTACGTCTGCACTTAGTGAAATACATGTGCAGCCATCTATAACTCTTTATATCCTCCTTCATTATTCTCTCTTTATCTCTCTCTCTCTCCCTCTCTTTATCTCACTCCCCCCCCCCCTCACTCTCTCTCTCTCTCTCTCTCTCTCTCTCTCGTCAGTCCCTACCCACCCTTTTCCCTTTCTTCTTGCTGTTCTGCATCACCAGGGGAGCGTTTCATCAATCATTTTGTCAGTGATTTTTACCGACAACTGTTATAAGCTACTGAAATCCTTGCATCTGATTGGCTGAGAGAGAATTTGTCAGTAAAAATCACTGACAAAACACTTGATGAAACGCTCCCCTGGACCCCTATTACGATTGTATGTAATTGTAAGGGCTCACAAGGTGTCAAACTCCTGCTTAAAGAGTCTTGGTACTCAGGTTCTGCATGCTGGAAATAAGTTTCTGTTATCATGCATGAAAACTGTACACTATGTATACTTGTATACTTCTATTCAGAACAGGGTGAATACAATAAAAGGAAAAGAAAATAGAAGATATTCGTGGGATGATTTCATGCTCGATTTGCTTTATTATATGAAAGTATTACTGATTTAATATGTCACTGTTATCGGTTATAATCACTCCTAAACAACAGTCATTCTACCTTTACACTCTTAGAAATGTTGGGTAAATGCCACTGGGTAAATGAAGATTGGGCATAGGTTGGTTAAATCTTGCTCAACTTTTACATGCATTTACCCAACATTGGTCAAAAATAAGAATGAAATTGGTAAAGTTTACCCAAAAGTTGGTCGGACTCATAAGGACCCTCATGTTGGGTAAAATTTGGGTAAAATTTTGCCCAATATTTCTAAGAGTGTAGGATGCGGTGGGGCAAATGCATTAATCTGAGTGAAATGCTACATAGAAACTGCAGGTGGTTCCAGATTATTGAGGAAATTCGCCACTCCCACGCCCCCCCCCCCCCCCCCCCCCCCCATATTCTCCATGCCTCAATCACATGCCTTCAATAGCTTTTGTAGTAATAAACTGATAAATATAATGTTATAATTTCCATGTCAAGCGCTGACTTCTTAACAATGAAATAAATCGTTGACCTTATTTTTACACGCCATAAAACATTTCGAATTGTCATTTTCTAGGAATCCTTTCCTGCTGGCGATGCGGAACAAGATATCTATAAATATTTTTGAAATACGCACTTATACTTACTCTGAAAAAACGCAACTAGAAATATCACAAACAAGGGCACCATTTTCTCCTTTTTCGATTCACAATGCACTGTCTCCTAAATGTATGTCGTGGTTATTTCAATTCAAAATTGAATAATTCCAAAGATTTTTCCAAGCTTGCGGATGTTAACAAACTTCACACTCTGGTGATATATATTTAATTAGGAATATGTTGCAATGCGTGAAAGCTGATTAACCCAAATCTAAAATGGCGCCGGTAGACTGTGCTCAATCCCGCTGAATTCCCTTTCTTCATTTTTTTATGGTGATACCATATTTGGGAGATGGTAATAAATTTTTCATTAGCCATGCATCTTAGTTGAGCTTGCGCAGATCATACTCAGTTGTCATGGCATTTCACTATTGACCCAAAATGTGTTTGTTTTTACGGCGAGGTTTGTGAAGCAATGTTTGAACACTTCCTCATAGTTTACAAGTCTATCCATCAACTTCAAGTAACGCCTTTCCCTTCGGTGCTGACACTGATAAAGCTGTTTTCATTCTTGCTTTCATTTCATTTGTGATTCTTTCAACTACTTTGTGTGGAAAATAAATAGCATACCATGCATATGTTGGGTTGTGTGTAATAATTGTAAATGATATTAATAATTTCCGGTGACAAGTGGAACATTGGACGGAACTTGCGTACAGGTACATTTTACGAGGGGTGCTAACGCCTCTTGTACAAATATCGATTGTCATTAAAAAGAGACACTCACTTATCATGCTTATGTTTTTGTTTTTTGTTTTTATTTATTTTTATTTTTTGTATTTTATAGACTGTTTACTGCTGCATATTTGAACGAGCCTTGAAGAGTATGTGTGTAATTGGGTTTCTACAGACGTGTATCAGTCAGATATGATTATTTACGTCTGGGGACCGACCTTTGACGTCACCATCCGAAAGACGTGACTCAGTCTCGAACCTGGGTCCGCTGAATCATCAGTTTATAACTTCCACTGTTAGCTGGATTACAGGCGCACGCCACAACGCCCAGAAAGGGTTAGTGCAGAACAAAGCAGAAGAGTAAATTGATTAAAAGAAAAGGGGAAGAAAGAAAGAGAACAAAAAAAAGGAAAGGGGGTTCAAAAGACCGAATAAAATACCGTTTTACACAATATACACTGTAAAAAATATTTGTATTTTTACAGGGGAAAAAATACAGATTTGTTCTGTTTATTATATACAGCAGTTGTGATGTTATATTTACATTTTTCCCGTAAAAGTACCTCATTTGTAATTGCGAAACTGAGTTACATCAGAAACTTGTGATTTTAAGGCAAAATAGGGTTTTTATACAGTTTTTTGTGAAATTTTACATTTTAATTTTTTTACCTTAATGTATTGTAGGACTCGGGTTCCAACGCAATTACATAAGAACCTGTTATCTGAATTACAGATCTGAAATGTATGCTAAAATTACATACAGCATGTATTTTTACAGCAAATTTCTGGCGACTCTGCTGACATCAGATTTCTGTAATTTTACAGTACTTTTTTTTACAGTGTATGTTTGTTTTGATACTTCGCCTCTAAAGCTAATTCTTCTGGAAATGATACTTGATCAGTATGGTACAAAGAAATGCATTTTTTTTTCTAATTCGAATTCGTATTTATTTCATTTCCAACAGAAAGAAAAACAATGGCATTACAGGTATTATCACAGAAAATATTAAAAAGTACATATTCATTTTTTCTTGATAAGTGTACAAGTACACTGTACACATAAATAAACCCTAACCCTAATTATGATTTTTAAAAATTCTGAGGAAATGGGGGATCCACTAAAAAGCAGTGCTTGTAATTTGTGGATCCCCTAGAGAAAATAAAATTGTTTCAAAATGTGCCTACGAAGACTTGGAAAACACAAAACAATACAGAACAACAAACAAACACGAAACGACAAGGAAAAGGAAAAAGCAGGACAAATCATGACCTAAAAAGGAGGTAGTTATATTGGTGATTCTGGCAAGGTAAGATCATAAGGCCAAATAAATAATCAATTAATCGAGAAGATGATGAAGACAGGAATAAAAAAATAAGATGATACCAGCTAGCATTAACAATGCAGTACAAGAAAAAAAATGGAGCAAAGCAATAGAGTCAAGGAGGGAGAAAAGAGAGAGATGGAGGAAGAGAGAGAGAGAGAGATAGAGAATGAAGGAATGAAGGAATGAATCTATTACCATTTCTGAAACAAAATATGAGACATATTTACAAGGTATTTACCAATGTAAGTGGTAATGGGAGACCACGAAATAGCTGACATTTTGCTAATGAATATATGGACCCCTGAAACATGTAAATGTGATTTATATTAAGTTCTTTAAACACGTAAAGACTTCTTAAAATACAAATACTATAACAACTAAGGTCTTACAATAGTTAGTAAGCAAAGTACTATACTACTTTATCTATAAGGTTTTGCACTTTGCATGTTGGTAGGAAGTGCATGTATACACACAAACAACAACAAACAAAACAAACATAAAATGTAACAACAAAATGTTCATTGAATATAAACACAATATCTAGATCGAAAACTAGAAGATACTGAGGACTAAATTCACGAATACTGAAGGGAAAAGTAAATACATAAATTGGGATACATTACTCTTCATATTCCATTAGCAGTATTTCTCGTAACTTCTTACAAGATATTTTGCCAAAAGGTTTATCTGTAATATCTAAGGGCAGTGAATTCCATATTCTTGAACCATAGAAGGAAATTGACCTCTTTCCATGCTCAGTTTTTACTTTAGGTAAAATGATACTTTACTATCTTTTTATCTTGAACCTACCTCTACCTATGCTTTTACAAAACACTGCAATATGCATATGCAGAATGGGGAAGTTGTTAATAAATTAACTAAAACATGAATGTAGCAGTTAGTTACCTGTGAAACTTGCAAATATCCAAGATTTTCAATGTGAGAAATAAAGGAGCAGACGGAGTCATAAATCCACTAAGGGTGATAACCTATAGCAACCATTTACTGTATTCTGTCAACAAAGTTGAACTATACGTATCCCCAGACCTCAAGGCCGTACTCTCTCTCTCTCTCAAAAAAAAAGGAGTAAATTTTCACTATATTTTCACTTCCCGAGAGTGACGTCAGTGATCACTTGTTTGAGGAGTGAATATCGAGTGCTCTCCAAAAGGAAAAGAGTGGAGTTGACTATTTTCACTCCCCCAGGGGCTGAACAAAAGAATGATACAATAATAATAGAATGTACTGTGGAAAAAATGCCTCAACTGATACATTATTCCAACTTTTTGCGAAGAACTGAACATATTCGAGTTAAGATCTTTCCAGGTTAGAGAAAGAAAGAGTGAAATAAAGAGGGGGGAATGAGAGAAAGTGAAAGACAGAACAATAGAAATAGAATAGGTTTCGGAAGAAAAATACAGAGGAGAGAGAAGTGAGGGGAGAGAGAAGAGAAAGCATAAGACGAGCCAAAGAGAGAGGAAATTAGAGAAGAGGAAAAGGTGAGAAGAAAGCAGGATAAAAAGAAAGAAAGAAGAAGAAAAAGAAGAAGAAAAGAGATGAAGAAAAAAGAGAGAAAATGAGAAAGACATAAAGTGGGAGTCTACTACCATATATTTCTTATATATACCGTATATATATATATATATATATATATATATATATATATATATATACAGTGAAACCTGTCTATAAAGACCGCTCAAGGTTCCTTTCATACATGTTTCAATGGGAAACACTTTTCAAAGGAAACGAAAATTGTGGTCTTTATAGACAGGTGGTCTTTTTATACAGGTGATCGCCAAATTTATGCAGCGAAAAATTTGCTTATGACGGCTTTCCATACAATCTCCATTTCATTCATGTTGTCTTTGTTTCGAAGGCGAGAGCAGTCATGTGTTTGTCAACAAAGCTGACTGGTATGGGAAGCCGTCAAGATCAAATTCAAATTTGACTTTTAGGGCAAGCGATCGCACGCTTTCATCGTGTATTTTGATAGAATGAGCATTCAAATTCACGGGAGCTTCAGAATTCGAATTCTTCAATAGACAAGCATA
Organism: Heliocidaris erythrogramma; assembly: GCA_025617745.1. Taxonomy (NCBI): domain Eukaryota; kingdom Metazoa; phylum Echinodermata; class Echinoidea; order Camarodonta; family Echinometridae; genus Heliocidaris; species Heliocidaris erythrogramma. Next base: position 38,484,538 of record CM046860.1, read on the forward strand.
TTCGTGATTTAAGTATGCACCCCCCCCCCCCCTTCGAATTTTCTAATCGTTTTTACATGATAAGATTCAGATACAATATGTAAAGTCGTGTTCTTGCAATGTCATAGATCAGGAATATATGATAATAATGAAAACTGATTATATATTGTCATCCCTGTATATTGTACAAAAATGTACAAACAAAAGAGAGTTGATAAACAAACGCAAGCGCCGCAGAACGATTTCTGACTATGGAGTAGGGTAACTCGAGCCCTATGAGCACCCCTCTCCTAATGGGGGGGGGGGGGGCTGAGATTATTTTTGAAAGAAATAACAAGGCGAATGATCAACTGAAAGAAATGTGGCAAAATTGAGAGTAATTTTCTAACAGGCAAAAAAAAAAGGTCAATATATTTTATCAATATATTTTAAATGGGCATGAATCTTTAAATGAATTTTACAAGTGACTTTCAAGAAAGTTTTTGTAAAGTGATATAAATTACCTTTAAAGTTCCAGAACGTGGAGGATTTTAAATATTGGCTTAATACTTATTATTGCATAGATGGCATAAATTAAACAAGGTTATCCAAATTCAACGCTTGGAAACATTTGAAGTAATGATTATTATCAATTATAAAACGGTAAAATACAGCCCCCGATATAGCAGCTGAAGAGCTCCTCGAACGCTGCTGAGATATGTGACGACACACCATGGGCCAGTCCTGTCTAAGCAGACGATGTCCCATAACATCTTACACATTTTTCAGAGCCTATTTTGTCATCTCCTCTTCACTTATTTCTCTTCCTTCACTAGCGTCAGTCTAATGTTAGTCTGTTGCCTCACTCTTAACTTCGTGTATGGTATTATTTTGATGAAAAATGCAGCGTTAAAAAAATAAAGGAATCAGTCACTTGTAAACAAAATAAGACGCCATTGTATTTTCAGCTGCTTGCACCGGGGCATGTTCGGCGTTTCAAGAGGGAACGAATACCATCCTGCTATTATTCGGAGGGCTTTTCAATTTGAAAGTGGGGTTTATTTCATTGATCATTGACCCTTCTCCTGTGTATTTACTATCAAACGGTTTTAGCTATCAGAATCAGTTTCACTTTCCCTTTGTAATGGTGTGAAATAAGGTCATGTTTAAATACACCAAACTCTTTATAATTTGATAAATAATTGCATTGCAATTACGTTCATTCATTATAGGACGTCGTCTGCTTAAGCAGGATCGATCCCTTGTGTGACGACATCAAAACATCGCTATATTTCTGGCGAATCCTCGGATATTCCAGATGCTGAGAAGAGCTTCTATTTGTGTTGTTTTTATAATCATCAGATACGCAGTTGACATAAAACTTATACGATTGCCATCTGTAAGCTTCCCAGTTTCTAGTGATATATTAATTGCCATATTTGTGATTTTCTTTGAATATCTACCTTAACATTCCAGCACTTATTTTAGACAACTACCAGAAAAAAGGGTGATTTTAGCATTTTCAATACTTTTGTCCCATTTCTTCCCGAATGTCCCAGTTCACCCCGTTAAAGTACCTCATTTTTAATGGTTATTTGTATAAAAACTAAATATATTGGGATTGTGTCAAATATCTTCTGTAGCCTACTATTGATACTATATACCATGTAAAGTGGAGAGGCTGCAATTAATATTTTAGAAGTTACAAAGCAAAGAGCGCCAAATCACGATTATTGTCCCACTTCACCCCGCTCTCCTAAAATGACACTGGACCGCAAAGGTTGGAAGAAATAACAGCTGCAACACACAAACAAATTTTGTGGCCTTGATTTTTCAAAAAAAGAAAAATCTGATTAAATATTCAGAGTAAACTTGCTCCCAATATTCCTAACATTCTTCAACTTTACAATTTAAAAACTTCAGTCTGATACGATGTATAATGTTTAAGTTATTAATGATCAAAAGTGGCCATTGTGTTTTACACCTAGTAATTAGACAAAAAAGCATAAGAAAACAGTCTGACAGTAGTCAGTAAGAATCACTGAAATTTGTGGTTACGATGAATATTTAATTGAGATAGATGATGATCGCAAAGACTTTCAAAAGAATCAACCTAAAGCAATTCCAATAGTCTCATACATTATTCATTAAAATGTGTGAACACTGCCGGGGCGTATTACATAATTCGATCATGAATTCTTGTAGACAATACAAGAAATAGGGCATTGAAATTGCACTTACTTTTGATTTCTTGAAAGTCCTTGCGATCTTATCTTTTTTTATCAGAAATGAACACAACGTTAGTTCCCTATATTTCTAATAGTAGCGTTCATTTATTTGGTATAGGCTCATGTCGATTTTCAGGCCATTTTTTATTTTATCAGACAGAATTAATCAAAATAAAAGGCATTGTAAGTTATGATGATAGAAAAACAATCGTAATCTTTCCCATTGTAACTTTGTCACTTTTCTTAATAATTGTGAATGAAAAGAAAGGTACCTGAAATTCACCGTGTGTTTGAAAGGAAGCATACATTATCAAACAATGACTAACTCTCCGCTGGTACTATTCATCAACAATTCAAAGTAAACATAAGTTAATGATTACAAATAATGATATCTCATGTCAAATAGTTTGAAATATTATTTCAAAATGCTATAAAATTTGGACTTTGATCGGGTGTTTGGAATATGTCTTGTAGTTTTCTGCATTCAATATAGCCGCGGCCGCGTGGCCTAATGGAGAAGGCGTCTGACTTCGGATCAGAAGATTGAGGGTTCGAGTCCCTTCGTGGTCGCATGCTTTACTTTTGTACAAGGTTTTCGAAGAATTTATAAAATAAAAATAGTCGTATATTGTGATAAAATTACAGCCCATGGATTCCTATCATGTGCAAAAATGTATTTTTATATTTACAATACAACCCCACGTTTTTCTTGTATGTCTTACTGTTCTCTTTTAAATGTAACTTGCATTATTTAGACAACAAAACAAAGTAATTTAACATCAAACAGCGTCCTAGTAAGCCTGGGTGATTATATATACATTGTTCTAAAAGTTTCAATTGTAAGACATAATTTTAGATATACGTATTTCTGTTTCCTGGTCGTTTTATTTCTATTGTCAGTAGATTACGCATCCCATATAGCCGCAAAGTGTTGGTTATTGTTGTTGTTGTTGTTGCTGTTGTCGTAGTTTTATGGTGAGAGTAGTTGTAAAGAGTAGTAAAGGGAGGAGGAGGAGGAGTAGTAATAGTAGTAGTATTAGTGATAATAATAAATGTAGTAGTGTTCGAAGCACTATTAAGATGAGCCTCGCGTTTCATAAACAGTATACTCGTTCGCATGCTCCGCCCCCCCCCCCTCCCCACCCCTTCAAAAATGCCCCTTTGATTTTACTTTCAATCTAAACCTCTTAGCGTTTCAGTCATGTAAGAAAAAAGGGAAGAATTATTAACATCAGCATTAGAGCTGCTCATTTATATTTCTGAAGTGATGTTAAACAGGTGCGATGTAATAAATTTATACTTCAAGGAAACTGGCCATCCCTTTAGGCTAGAGGGCGCGATCCCAACCTGGAATCAAACCCGGATTGTTTCGTTCTTAGTGCGTTACACCTCCGGGCTTTGAAATAATACCAAGTTTATGTTCTCTTCACTTGCTGATGAATTGCAGGCTTCCCTTCCTAACAAAACGTCACAAAAGTTCGGGGCAGCATTTCACGAAACCTTCATATAAGTACGAATTCACTGACACTCCATTGAAACGGGTTTAGTACAATTACCTCCCGTTTCAATGGGATATCGGCGACCTTGTACTCAGAGATTCTGGTGAAACAAAGTTTCAAGTTTATTTGTCTTTCAGGAAACACATTTAACAAAGCCTAGAGTGTAATCATAACAGTACAAGAATTATCTTCTAATACACAATTTCAAAAAGTATACAAATTAAAGTGAAGAAAGACGAGGAGACCTTGGTTGAAGCACAGCTTTTTTAATTAAGGCCCCTCAATTGATATGACAAAGATAATGGTTCATGATTTACAAAAAAAAGAAAAAACAAACAAACAACAAGAATAGAAGTGTATAAATGTGAAATATATACAGCTATTTACAAAATACACCCAGAAAACAACTACCCAACGATGCATCGACCACAGCATGGACCCAATGATCCAGGTTCTTGATCATAACTACCATACCCGAAGATGCGCACATCCCCATCACACCAGGTGAGTTATAACAAACATCGTGTGTGTGTGAAATAAATGTCATATGAGCAGGAACAGCCCACCCATGGCAACAACAAAATACAGGCCCAAGCTAACACTACATCGATACATCGATGAGTTATTACTCTCTTGTTGCATAAGACAAGCAGGAATACAGTTTATGGCGTATTTACAAATGGATGCAAAGAAGAAGAGGAAGAAAAGGGATTTATCAAGGAAGAGAAATAGCGATAGATAGAGAGTAGAGTGAGGGAGAGAGCACTAGGAATATAGGAAAAGAAAGAAAGCAGACATAACTGACAACATGAAAAAAGGAAGGGGGAAAAGAAAGAAAACAAAAGTGGAGAGAAGCTGGCAAAGGAGGGGAGGGAAAAATATTCAAGTTATACTACAATACTATAAAGAATAATTAAATAAATCAGTATTTTTATATTAATGTGTCATCCACATACTTGTCAAGTAAATATAACTTGAGTCTACGTTTAAAAACTGAGATGCTTGGAGCATTTGTTACTGTACACTCTTAGAACAGGTGGTAAAAAAACATGTGGTTAAACAGTTGTGGTAAGACTATGTGTCAAAATGTACACATACAGTTAACAACAAAATTATTCATACCCCTTGGAAAATTCTAGTTTTTTGCATTTTTCCTAAAAATGAATGGTTAAATGAAGTTACTTGCACATCACTTGAATACATTTAGTTATCATCTGCAAATGAATGCCGTTTCCGGTTTCACCTCATTTGCATAACAATAGAAAAGGTGAGTTATCCAAACTGGGCGATGTTCAAAATTATTCATACCCTTGGTGATTTATTGACTTTGTCAATCAGTATGAATCCGATCCTTGTGATTAATGCTTGTAATTCACTTTATTTCAATACACCGTCACATGGCTTCCGGAGGGGTCTCTGCTGGGATATCAGGCCAGTACTTGTTCTCCAATGGCTCAATCTCCTTGAGGATGTGTCAACACATGCCTTCACCTGACCTTCAGGGAGTTCATTAGATTTCGTGTCCTACAGGTGATGCAGTTATCGACGTCATGAGGACAGGACTATGATATTGAAATTTTCGGTCATTTATTCCATGCATTTTAATGAAAATTCTGTATCTACTTATGAAGCAAAGCACCATTCCTGAAGAGCCCTTCCCTTTCGCACTGCCTGTGGGAGGGTTCACCTTTATTCATTGGCCCCATTCTTGATCAGAGTGCTCAGGAAGGCCATGTTGGTGATATTAAAGTCATTTCATGACTCTAACGTCAGGTCACCATGAATAACAGTATGTAACCTTTGAGTACCATACACATCCCACATTGACTGTTACTGTATATCAATCGTCATATGGTATATTCTTTGTATCTTTGGTATGAAAGCTACAATCCTTGATATCAAAATGAATGTAAACCAAATTTATACCATATGCCCTCCATGTTACCAGCTGCAGTGCACAAAATGCTACCACTCTGGCAGTGCACTGGAACATAAAGATCAGTATTTTAAGCTTCACTAGAGTACCCACTTGCAGGTGTCCATATCAAAAATGTGTCAATCAGTGTAACTGAATAAACTGATAAAATTGGCACCATCCAACCTTTAGACAACTACCATGACCTCCCTAAACATTCTTAATAATAATGGAACAAAAGTATCAGGAAATACCTTGCCTTGACAGTGCAACAGTGAATGCCTCTAGGGAAGTCTCTCCTGGAAGAGTGCTTTGTTTCAACTTAGATACAGAATTGTCATTAAAATGTAAGGAATATTAACAAAAATATCAATATCATAGTCCTGTCCTCATGACGTCTAAAACTACACCACCTGCAAACACAAAATCTGCTTTAAATCCATCGAATCCCCTGAAGACCAGGTGATGGCATGTGTGGACAACATCCTCAAGGAGATTGGGCCATTGGAGACCAGGTATTGGCCTGATATCTCAGTAGAGACCTCTAGAAGCATTGTGACAGTGTGAAGAAAGTGTTACGAGCATTAATCACAAGGACTGGAATCATACTGATTGACAAAGTCAATAGATCACCAAGGGTATGAATAATTTTGAACATCACCCAGTTTGGATAATTCGCCTTTTCCATTGTTATGCAAAAGAGGTGAAACCAGAAACAGCATTCATTTGCAGATGATGACTAAATGTATTCAAGTGATGTGCAATTAAATTCAGTTAACTATTCATTTTTAGGAAAAATGCAGAAAACTAGAATTTTCCAAGGGGTATGAATAATTTTGTTGTTAACTGTATCTGTGTAGAAGCATGAAACAAGGGGAAAAAGCATGCGAGTTAAACGTTTACACCTGCACCGCGGTAAAAAAGAAACCCGATTCTGGTCAAACTTCGTCCACATGTCAAAATGTTACCCCATTTGTGGTAATCATCAACACACTTGGACACGATGACAAAAGAGAGTGGGCAAAATATACAGCTCCTCATTGTACCCTCCACAATAGACCTGTTTACTAAGTGATTCAAATTTTATGCATACTTTTGAAACAAAGGTTGTTCTTGACAACCTGAAAGCTTGCCAGAGGCTTGTCAGACATAGCAACAAGTAATGTATGCAAACTGGATTCCAAGTATTGTAGTTCATTCATTAATAACAGGTTAATGGAATACCTCGTTACTAGGTCCCCAGGAAAGAAACATCCATAAATTTGAATCACTTAGTAAACAGGTCTATTGTTCTGGTAGAAGAACATCCCTTCATTGCTATTATGTAAAATAAGTAGAACCGTGAATATGCATGTGACACCTGTTCTACATTTTTTTACATAATAGCATTAGCAATGAAGGGATGTTCTTTGTCTACCAGTGTGGAAGGTACAATGAGGAGCTGTATATTTTGTCCGCTTCTTTGTTTGTCATGTTCATAGTTCTAGTGTGTGTATATAGGCGCGAAACGCGGCCGGGTATACGATCACATGCAGTGCAGTGGTGAAGCTACACTACAGTTCATCGTCATCATGGAGTCGTTGCTGAGATCGTGGGGGTGCCAGCCGATGTCATCTCTTCATTTATAATTGTAAAACATTCACATTTTCATTATATTAATTTTATTATTGCATCAGAAGCTATGTTATAGACCCAGAGCACATTTCAGAGTTGATTGCACATTGGAAGTGGATGTTTGATGTTGCGTTCCGCCGCGAAGGCCGGCGGAGGAGCCCCGGGCGGAACTTCCCGATTTACACGTGTGCACCAATACTTTCATAGCCAGCCAAAAATGCCATGCAGTTAGCTCAATTTTTGTCCAGATTTATTCCTAAGTATCTATAGTGTGACGCCACCATTATAATATAATTATGTCTAAATTATATGTAAATCATTTGTTATGTGAAAATCAACCTTTCAGATCATGTTATATAGTTGGAAAGTCTGTTGTAACATTGTTTTGTAGTTTGTTTTGTTTTCCATTATTGAGATGCAAGTTTTAAGAGGAAATGCGTTTGTCAAAACTATATCAAAATGTTTGAAGTTAGTGTTTTTTTCCAACAAATTCACAAAACAAGAAACATACATCCAGGTTTTCGCCCTTTTCTTTTGGAAAATTGACCAAATTGTGATTGATCCACATTCCAGGATTTAGAGTATAATTATATGTAAATTATATGTAAATAATTCAACCTTTCTGATCATATTTAAATACAGTAGTTTAAAATCTGTTAATTTTTTTTTAAAACTTTTTCCATGCTTATTAAAATGCAAGTTTAACAAAACATAATTTTCATTGTGCATTTGTCTTGTAGTCTCAACTCATCCTGGTGTAGACATTTAGTGTAAAAAGTGGCACATTGGGGTGTGGTAAAAAGTATGGGGTAAATTCTGTACCACTTAAGGGGTAAAATAATAACACAGCTGCGGGGTGAATTGTTACACAGGTTGGTAGTGGTTAAAAGTTGCACAGCAATGGGGTAAAAAAGGGAAGATGGTTGTTTGGGATAAGATGTTACCCCACCCTTTGGTGTTAACATTTTACACATTAGATGTGTAAAACATAACACATGTATCGAGCAAAATCTAACCACTCATGGTGTGTAATGGTTTACACCACAGACGACCATGTTCCCTTTTAACACATTTTGGTGTTAATTTTTTAACACCAATGGGGTAACTTTTTAAGAGTGTAGACTCAAGTGAATTCCAGAACCTGGGGCCAGTGGACATTATAGTTTTCAGAGTGAACGTTGTCCTTGCATATGGTAAATGGAGAGCAGAAGCCTCCTGTTGCTGGAGTTTGGGGAATATCATAAGAAATGTCTTAATGAGAAATTAGATTTGTGTGTTATCGCTTAATTCTAACCAAAAAAAAATGGGAATTGGATACGCAGACATATCAGATTGTGAATTTGTATAATAAACCTGATATAGATAAATTGATATTTTTATTCACAAAGATGAAGGACTTGAGTCGTGGTGCTAATCCGAACAAGGAAAGCCACCTAAGCCGAGCTCCCACGATGCGTTCATTTGCGGACGTTAGGACCGCGTCAATGCAGAGACTTGTATAGTCTTTTGCGAGTCACGAAAGAGTGATATTGCTTTAAAAGGGATTGCAAAATGAACGGCGAAAACAATATTCTTAATAACTTACGTATGGGTCTATTCCCTTCACAGGATCGATTAGCGCAGTTACTGACGCAGTCGAAATGACAACTCGTGTGAGCTGGGTTTAAACTTCATTTTTATTTTCAATAAATAGGATATTCGCTAGAGGAGGGGGTGTGGGGTGTGGGGAGTGTGACACGGCCTTTAAAAGGAATATGTCATCGAATTCGACGTTTTTAGGCTGTCGATAAATCTAAAAAATTATGACCCACCCGCTCTCTCTCTCTCCCTCTCTCCTGAAAGGTACTTCCTTTAATATTACAGGGAGTTTTTATGACTGATATGACAACGCGCTAAAAGAAAATACATAAATAATGTCATGACAATAAGCCTCGGCTGGAAACAATACAGTTATCTTCTTGATTATCCTCCCACATCTTCCCGGATAGTCATGGAAGTTAATATGTTTTCCGTCATTAAATCAGAGGCGCTAGATCCAGGGGCACACGGGTTACCCCCCCCCCCCCCCCGGACCAAACCAAATTGTCCATAATACCGACGTGATTACAAACGTGCACTTATATGCCCTCTCCAGCTAAATTTGTAAAACTTTGTCAGGGATTTTGGAAATTCTAATTCTGCCTCTGAAAAATTGTTCCCACCCCCCGTCCCCGTCAAAGAATCCCGGATCCACCACTGCATATTTTTGTGATTACGTTTCAACTTTGCTCCCTAAAGTTTGTTATCGTCCGAATTGGCACTGACTGGTAGTTATAATGAGATGATTTTCTTGATTCAAAATAATTACCCAACGCTGTGTCATTGAAGACTAGGAGTGTCATCTTCGGTTCTAGTGTAGAACCTATATTTCGAGCAGTAGAGGGGAGTTGTTCATAAGTTATCGCGAGTCGTTCATCATGTTATGACGGGGCTTTGGGGGCAGCGATTGCGAGAACTTGCAGAAAACTGCACTAACGTCTAGATATGCACGTATGGCATTGGAAACTGTATCAGAAACCCCGACAGTAAAGATAATCTTTTCTTTTAGCCTGTTACTCAAAATCAGTAGTTCTTCCCCCTCCTTTACATTAGTGTGACAGATTCATTCTAGAAAACATTTTAACTCACGTTATTTTCCCCTAAATGCATGACTCCATTTAAATTGAATAAGTATACTCCGTGAAGTATACTGTGCAGCGTCCATGGAAACAAACGAGAGATGAGCAAGATATAGATACGTTTCACAAAGAAAGGTGCGGTACCAATATGAGTTTTGCGGTTTGAAAGACAGTCATCACTGACCGTCAAACGTTTCTGTTCGTGTGCAGTAACACCATGACGCCCAGTTGGAGCTTCCATTTTCTCTGTCATCTTGGGGTTTTCTTCTCGATATGTCGAGGTAAGTTTCTACCCCTGTTGATTCAAATTTAGGCACCAATTTGTAAAGGTTGCGAGGCCACAACTGTCCGTCTTGCTGTTTTAAAATTATCTTTCGCTGTCCGTTCCCGCGAGACGGCAATTTGTAAAGAGAAGTGAAGGCTGATATTTTTTTTTGGCAAAGTGGTGTACGACCTGAATGCTCTCTTTGCTACGGTGTATCATATTTCTATGCTCCTATTTTATGCTTCTCTCTGAGAAATATATTTCCATTTTGTCCATGTTGTTTGATATGTTATTTTTCAATAAAACCTTAAATAAAAAGTAAAGTCCGTAAATAAACCTTTGGATCATGATGTATAATGAACAATAAAGATGAGCATTCCAGCTAGATGGAAGTCTGAAGGAACAGTCGGCTGCATGTGAAAGGATTAGAATTATGATTATGATGGATTTCTCAAACCACTTTATTCAATCCACACACTTTTGAGGGTGAAAAATAACAATATTCAAATCAATAAGAAACACAAATCTAAGAACTATTTCTTACCATAACTTGTTAATTTGAGAGATGAGACTAACCCTTCATCTTTTAGCCCGCTTTGCCTCTTAGTAATTAATGGAAGAGCTTAAGGTTGTAAACAACTCATGTCTGACCATAAAACCCTATTATAAAGTTTTTTAACCTGTTGAATAATACTGGATCGGGTTGTTTTTAACAAGTTATATTATAGAAGGTACGGACTGCAATATGATAATATTACCTGGACCAGAAACATGAATTTTCAATTTCATAATGAGATTTACAGTGCATAGAAATGAACTGGCGTTTAATTATTTCCGTATAGTTGAAAGAAAGAGAAATGAAAAGTGGTAATTTACCCTTCTTATTCAGCTAAAACATGACAGTGTGACAAGAAGTTTTACTATACCTTTTAAGTTTATTGTAACACAAAGAAAGTGTCCCTTTATAACATTGATGCAACATTTTCGAGACTAATGTGTTTTTAAGTCCTTATTCATATCAAAGATAGGAAGTAATGAGGCTATATTGCTTGGTAGCGAGGTTGAAAGTGAAGTGGTATTATTTCCTATATGCTTGCTTTCGTGCATCAACATGATTAAGAGTCTGGCAACCCTCTCAATACGAGTAGCAGTGGCATAGCTACGGGAGCACATGTCCCCCCCCCCCCCCCCCCTTCCCCCTCTCCCCACTGAATACCAAAAAAGTGAACATTTAGAAGGGAAAAGGAGGGAGAGAAAGAGTAGGTAGAGTGAGATGAAAGTGATATGATCCCCTTTCCACACCTTCCCGTCATTCGATCTTTTTCCCCCGCATTTCATGATCTAAGTAGGACTGATGCCCCAGCCCCCACCCCCCCCCCCCCCCGTCCCCATGATACCAATGCATCAGCGCCCCTCAACGAACAAATTACTTTCTGTTACCTCATTCAAATTTGCTCAAAAAAATTAACCATGCCCTGAATTCATACTCAATCTACAATATTATCAAAGTTTCTAAGTGTATTGATTTTCTACAAACATGTATTATGTATCTTTTGCAATTTTTTTAACGGTATATTATGGAAATTAATAACAGGAATATAACAAATTTGTGAATTGAAACATAGATATAACAAATCATAATTCAATGGACTTGGTTATGGTTTACACTGATAAAGCGATGATTGTTATAATGTAGGCCTAAACATTGTAATGGTTAAAGAAAATAAGTGGAGGAGTCTATTGAATAAGCATGGCCTGTATTTCATAGACCCCTGTTTGAAATTATAAATATATTTACAGTCCATAAATTAAAAGGCAAAAAGAAAGAACTTCTTTTTTTCTGATTGTGAGGGGGCTTATCAAGATAGAAAAATTAAATTTTGATTCAGTAAGAAAAAATGAAAAAATCATTTATTACATTCAGTGCTTTTTTGAGCAAAAGATGAATACCCCAACGGAATGGAAAGAGTTAATACCAACTCAATACCTTCCAATTCCATGCTGTCTGAGACAGAAAGGAAGGTTCTCATTCGTGTTTTGAGTATAAAAATGTTTTCGCCAACGTTCAACTTCCTTTTACAAACAACTGTGGCGAGAGAGAGAGAGAGAGAGAGAGAGCTGAATTAGGCCACTGTGAAAACGGTTATGAATATTATATTAAGATATATTGCTTTTAAAGATTTAAAACGGAAGAGTATCATCGAAAGAAAAAAAAATCATGAATATATTGCAGGATGTAATCCGATCACCGCTATCGGGAAAAATAGCCGAAAACTTAATTTACAGCAAAATTGTAAGGCATATATTTTTATAAGAGTCTTCTACTTCCGTGAAGATCATGATTATGATTCCAATTTTCCATCACATTTTGTTCAGAATAATGTAATTCTTTAATAATTCAAAATAAACTTCAACTTAAATGTACATACGTTTTCGTCATGTGTTGTTCTTGCGTTATTATTATCATTATTATTATTATTATTATTGCTCTGATTAGTGATGTTATATTCGAACAAAATACTTATGGATTTGTCAATGAAGTTCAATGAATTAATACATACACATACATACATACATACATATAAAAAAAAAGTTTTTGCACAAAAAATAACCGATATTTGCTATTAAATTATGACTTAAAAGTCGTGATTGTTTCCATATTAAATAACTAAAAATCATAACATAACACGCATCGTAATAATTCGTGAGATGCGTAAGTTCAGTCTTCAAAAGTTGGTACTCCCTGGACGGTGGCGCGACATTTGCTCATGCGACATTTGCTCCTCCGTTCATATCTCGAAAGGTCAAAGGTTAAGGTCAAGGTCATGATTTGTTTTTTTTTTTGTTAAGAACAATGTGAAGATTAAGATTAGGGTTAGGGTTAGGGTTAGGTTTAGGTTTAGGATTAACATGGCAAAGTTAGACCGGAGCAATTGTCGCAGGAGCAAATGTCATGGAACCCTGTGGACAACATATTATCATTAATTTAGCTACGTGTAAATCTCTTGCAACATAGATATATCACATTACTCATGATTACCCAAACTGGAACCACGCAAAACCATGTACATGATGTATGTCAAGTACGAACGCAGCTGCGATTATTATCTCCGTATATACATGTAAGCTGCGGGTGTGACAATTTGATTTAGTTCAATTATGTACATTTCAAATTACAACGTTGTGACTGGTACTCATTTTGCCCGATGTAATGGTCAAGTACTAATACTAGCATGATTCGCAAGGTTGCCACATCTAGCATAATTTTGACCCTCTTGGAATCTAGCAATATTCCTGGCATAATTTGGCCAAATCTAGCATAATTTCACTAGGATCTAGCATAATTCTGAATTTGCTTTTAAGAACAGATATCTAAGGCTGATCTAAGAAATTAAGGCTTTTCAGAGAATTCTGGACTGAAAAGGAGAGACTAAAATGCTGAGGACCATTTTTTTTTTTTTTTTTTTTTGTTTTTGCTTGTCAGAGAATTTTTGACTGAAAATCGTTCCCAGGCGCCTGAGTTACTCTTAAAATGGATCTAGCATAATTTTTCTCGATTTAGCATAATTTGGGACGAGATTTTTAGCTGTGGCAACACTGATGATTCGTTAGATTTTTGCTTGTGATGTTGATATTCTTCACAAAGCAGACAGGATCACAGACTCACTCACTGATTTAAAAACATACTTGACGTTTTTGTATGAAATCCATCTATCTCTTTGTGCATATAAATGATTTTCTGCTTATGGAGTACCCCCCCCCCCCCCCTCTCTCTCTCTCTCTCTCTCTCTCTCTCTCTCTCTCTCTTTCTCTCTCTCTCTCTTTCCTTTTCTCTCTCCCTCTCATTTATCTTTATACTTAATAATTTGCCTCTTCAGCCTCTTCTCGTTTTACAGTACCCCCCTCTCTCCTCTCTCTCTCTCTCTCTCTCTCTATCTATCTCCTTGTGTCCCTCCCTACCTTCCCCTCTCTCTCACTTCCTCTTCTTTACTGCATACAGCATAAGCCTGATATATTATCCTTCTCACTATATATGGCTTAATGTATCTCGTCCCATGCAGGTTCCCTGGGGCAGAGTTGCACTTTCCAGTCAGGTCTTTGTGGCTGGGTCAGCATCGGGTCGGGGCCCCGATGGAGGAGCTCCCGTGACCCGAACATATCCTCCTCGTCAACTGAAGGTATGGTAGAGGGGAATGGCATCCGTAATCTCCCGTTCGTGGGGTTTATGGGGGTGGTATACAGGGGCATTGATCCATGCATATCTCTTTACAGATGCAGGGGAGTATTTACCACCCCCCCCCCCCCCCCCCCACCTCTCTGAAAAAGAAAAAGAAATCTCGTTCATATGGTTAACGAGACTGGCACAAACTGTCAGCATTGATCCAATTTCGCGCCATGGGAAGCGAAAAAATTGTCTGACCTCTAGCAAACAGACGAGTAGCTTTATTCTATATTGGACCCTCCCTACCCCCCCCCCCCCCCCCATCATTATAATACATTTCAGAGAGGTGACACCCCTCCCCATTCCAATAATTGCCGCTCATAGTAAAGCCAATACATCGGCGTTGCAGACTGTCTGGGGATTTCACCCAAATCATAGTCCATTGAATACACATCCGTATATGTATATATATCACTTCTTTTTAACGATATGTCATAATGATACTGCTGGCTATTTATGTTTTCAATGTAGATCTGCTATCTTCATCTGTACCTCTTTCAAAGTTAATGAAATATCGCTGAAAAGGGTTAATGAAGACAAAAACATGTTATTATATTGGGCAGCAATTTGTAAAATAGAGAAATAATTTGATTAAATAAACATTTAAAGTTGTATACTAAAGTACTCGAGTATATCCATTCGGGGCCCAGGAATCATGACATCTAACTGATTTCAGTTAATAAATCTAATACCTCAGTCAGATAATTATTAGACCGAACACAAAGAATACAATACCGTGAATGATCAAAATTTGTGCATTATTGGGTGTTTCGGAGTCGGTCTGGACGTGTGAAAAGGGTATAAAAAGGTGTGCGCTTTAGTATGATCGATATCTCATTAATAAGTAACACATTAATCCCTTTCAGAACCCGCCTCATACGCCTACGTCACAATAAGCCAAAACACGGACAACGGCACAACCATCCTCCAAGGCCCAGAAGTGACTGCTGCCCCCACCGACACAATCGAAATTAACTTTCAATACCAGCTTTCGGATCACAGCAACGGCAAGATTACCAATGCACTTTCTGTACGATGGTCGAGGAATGGCGGCGATTTTGATGACGTATGGCATACAAGTGGACCGACGGATTCATGGGTGACCACGTCATTGGTGCTTGCACAAGGTGGTGTTTTCAGATTTACGGTGAGAATGAAAAGTTGGCAACAAGTTTCATTCAAATTTTTATTGTTTTAGCAGTGCAATTCAAGTATTATAAAAAATGTTATGGTTTGAGTATGATTCGGTAAAAAGATATTCATTCAAAGGGGTCGTGGTTTAAATTTCATTGAAGTTTGAAGTTTGAAGTTTATTTATTCCACTTTTACATCGCAACATTCAGAGCATATAAGTGTCAATCTTAAAACGTTAGGGTAAAGAACTCAAATGAGGTACAATGTACGGTAAAAAGGTAAAAATTTTCCAGAAATGATAGGAACGACTGGCAAAAAAGAAGAAAATGTAAAATGTGGGGAGCCTAAACGCCCTAAATTATATATAATTTAAAAAATATAATTGCGTCGTGTGATATCATATTTTCTTTTTCATCCATGTCAAAAGAAATACTTCCTGAATCCGTGATGAAATGATTAAGTATAATTATGAGTAAAACTACTCACCTCCTTCAGCACTCTCATCTGTATAGCGCCATCTGTATGATAATATCTGTGTTCATCTTAGTCTTAAAGCCCCCCCCCCCCGTCTCTCTCTCTCTCTTCTCCCTCTCTCTCTCTCTCTCTCTCCCTCCCTCTCTCTCTCTCTCTCTCTCTCTCTCTCTCACTCTCGCCCTATTTCTCATAATCACTCGTCTGCTGGTTTAAAGTTTGGGTTTTTTTTAGTTTTCAAACAAACTCAACACAAGTACATTGTAGGTTATAGAAGTAGTGCTTCATGATGATAATCAATTCTCTTTCAATTTTAATTACCTTGCTATATTTTTCTTTCTCTTACTCCAAAAATATTATAGGTGCAGTTCGTGGCTGAGATCACTGTTCCGTCCCAAGATGCATTTCTAAGAATCCGAAACGCAGAAGTAGAAATAAAACGTGAGTATCTTCTTAGCTGGAGACATGTCATATATCTCTGCCTTTCTGGGCCCCTGTTTCATAAAACTTGTCATCAATGACAAGTTATAAACTACTGAAATAAGCTACCGAAATCCTTGCATCTGATTGGCTGAGAGCAAATTTGTCGGTAAAAATCACTGATAAGACACCAGATGAAACGCCCCCTGGCATCTTAAAGGCGCAGTAATACAATGTGTCGACTCTTTAAAACGAATCACGTTGTCATATCAGACATGCCCTGTCTCAGTGCCGTATATAGAGAGAGTCTGGCCAACTCGGTTTTAGTTGGGTAGCAACATGGCGTAGCAACAAAGGAATATGCCCGAGTTGGCCAGACTCTATCTATATACGGCACTGCCCTGTCTGTGGTAACACCTCCCTCTCTCTTCATGGTTTAACGTGAACCAGAATCACAATCTGGCAACAAGGGCGTCGCTAGAACATTTTGAAATGGGGGATTTGACACCCAAATTTGCCGACAAAAATAGCAGATGTTAGAAATCTTGATCATATACGGGCCCATTTCAACAAGGGAACGGGCTGATGCCTTTTGCCCGAATATCAGCTTTTCAATTTCTAATTTTTTGCGAGCGAGCGTAACGAGCGAGGAAATTTGTTTTTATCTTTTCGTAGTGAAGTGTATAGAAGTTACATACAGAAGTTACATAATTTATCAGGGGACCTCGCTACCCAGATATATGGATATTCTGGCACCTCGCTGCCCGAATAAGAAGTGGTGGTTGCCCGAATGTCGGAACTTTGAAAATCCTCGGGAGGGGGCTGCAGCTCATTGACGAAGGGGGATGCCTTTTGCCTGAATATTAACTTTCCAGTGTTTCTGCGAGAGAGCGAAGCGAGCGATCACAAACGTGGCCAGGTTTTCCTTCTTTTCTTTCTATTTTTGTTTCCCTTTATTTCCCTTTTCTTTTTTCATTTCCTTTTCATTTCCTTTCTCTTTTCTCCTTTTAATTTTCTCTTTCCTCTTCCCTCTCCCTTTTTCCCCTCCATTTTTTTGGCAGACAGCAATCTTGAGTGGGAGTATGACCCCCCCCCCCCTAGCGACGCCCCTGTGACTGACAATCGTCTCGATTCGCAGAGGTGCAATGAAAACGATTTGCTCACAGCCAATTAAATGCAACGATTTCAGTAGCTTATAACAATTATCGTAACTTGTTATTGATAACAAGTTTATGAAACAGGGCTCTGGTTTGATTTCAGCTTCGAAGAGAGAATGAGATGTGACAAACAACTTACCAGTTCGTTTTGATTCAAGAGAAAATGTAACAACGATAATGAGATTTGAAGCAAAGACATCAGACATGCTAGTCACCGATACACCTCTAATTTTTTTTAATGACGAATGGTCATAAAGATTGTTATGTAGTTCAATGATTTTAGGAGATTTTTAAAGAATATTTTGGTTTTATGGAAAATGATGAAATCATTTGATTTACACTTCTTAATTTATTGATGTAAAAATATTTTTCACTGATATTATTTACATGAATTAATGAAGAAAACAGAGAAGAATGAGTTATGCAAACACAGTGACTCGCCATATCTATTGCAAAACCTGATACACTCATTGTGCTTTATATTATAATTTCCACAGTTCATAGTACTCGATAGTTCTTAAATCATTTTGTCCATTGGGATTGTTTGTATGTTTTCAGATGACAGCTGTGCAAGCTCCCCTTGCCTTCACAGAGGGCTATGTTTCGGTAATGGTCTCACTTTCACCTGCATCTGTACGGGGGGATATCGAGGGGAATGGTGCCAGATTCTACCAGGTATTGGTGATGATAATTCAGAATATCAATCTACATTAACATATGGCCATATTTAGAGTGGTAATTCGTCTTTCATTAATCGACTACTTTTGGTTCGAACAATGTAGGGGTGTTGTGTCCTTGTGAATAAGTCACTGTGTATCATAAGGTACGGAAATCGAATCCCTGCCATAGCATCAACGTCCTTTGCCAAGAAATTACTCTACATTTGCCACTATCCACCTGAGTGTGTGAAGTAAATGGGAACCAGGTTGGAAGAAATCCTTGAGCACCTTATCTTGGTAGCTCAGTTAAGGCTGGGAATAATGTGATTGCAAGGCCCTCTGGAAGAACAGAATTAATACTGATAAAGCTACCGTGGGTAAGACCATAAAACAATATCATCATTAGAGGTCGCACGGTATTTAGCTCTGAATCAGGATCAAATGCATTTAAAAAGTTGGCGAGACATGATTGAAAGGTTAGGAAAGCCTTTAACAATTTAACAGTGGTGAATCCAGGATTTGTTTAACTAGGTAGCGCATTATGCCCAAAATCTCTGACAACCAAAAAACAAACAAGAAGCTTCTCCATTTTGCCAATGAAATAGGCACTTCCGGGGGTGGGGAATTACACAAGGGTATCAAGTATTATAGGACATTTTCGTTCATAGTACACGTATATATATGTTTTGATGATTTTAAAAAGTCCTCAAGAAAATCATTATTTTCATCTCCAGGTGTACCTCTATCAAAGCTCTTTCGAGAACGTACCGCAGCCCGTGGTGTGACCACAGCCGGTCCGGAAAGTGTTGGAATGAACATCACTTCTATGGCAACCCTCAAAGGGACTCCAGAACACGTTGAAAACACAACAGACATTCCAACATCGCATGCATCAACTTCATTGACTTCTGAAGAAAAAACAGAATTCCAAACTAGAGGAACAGCAGAGTCGTCAGCTTCGACAGTGACGATGAAGATGACGACAAACCCAACTTCTCCTCGATCGGCAACCCGTTCGTCACTCTCTCCGTGCTTCAGAAAAAGCACCGTCCCCATCGTAACGGAAGCAACGACAGAAGCTTCCATAGCCATGGAAGAAGTAACAAGTATTGGAACGTCAATTGAAGACACTTCCACGACACCGTTTTTGAGAACGACGTCGCAGTCTGAACCTGAACATTCGACAGCGCAGACCTCATCAACACGACCACAGTTGACGGAAGGAACATCGACTCCGTTTTCATCGTCCTTTCCCAAAGTGACATCGTCAGATTTCCTGAAACTCACGTCTATTTCTACTTCTGGGACTGATCCTACGACAAAATTTGATCTGTTTCCCCTAGCAACGGATGTCGTACGAAACATCTCATCTACCAATGACCCGAGAGCAACCCAGAGCTTTACTTCTACTAAGACCGAAGTGCCTTCCTCTATCACTGAGCATTATCACTCTACAATACCTGATGAATCAACAACATCTTTGGAATCTACTGAGTCCGTTCGTTCTATTCCCAAAACAACATTGATTTCTTTCGGTACAGAAAGGACAACTCTAGAAGTGTCACAGAGATCTGAAACCTCATGCGTTGTTACTCAAAGCTTTACCACAAAAGAAGATGTCAGTACGAATACTGAAACTACAAATCTATCAACTAATGATTCTGTCACAACTGAAACAAATTCCACTACTAAGATATCAACCGAAGAAACCCCCACTTATTACGAAACTTCGGAATATTCAGTAAGTACAGAATCACAGACCTCGAGAACAAACAACCTAATCACTCAAATTTCTACCAAAAAAAATGAACTTAGTAGAAATACGGATTATACGAGCACATCAGTTAATGCCAAATTTACAACTGAAGCAATTACAACTGGTAAGCTATCAACAGAAGAAAGAACTACTGATTTAAAGACATCGGAATATATAAAAAGCACAGCAGCGCCTGATCTCTCAACAATGTTCAGGTCAACAATAGCAACGACAGAAATTCACGAGTTCGAAACCAGTGAAACTCCTACGACATTACAAACGTTGTCAAATACGGAGTCCTCCGAATACAAAACATCGTCGACGGCTTCGACTGAAGCAACTGAGGCACCTAGTACGTATTCCATTACACAAGGAGGTATCACGGATATACGAACTACTGCTTTTGGTGCCCAATCAACGTCATCTTCATCATCGTCGTCATCACCACTATCTTCCATAGCCACGGAAGAAGTAACAAGTATTGGGACGTCAATGGAAGACACTTCCACGTCACCGTTTTTGAGAACGACGTCGCAGTCTGAACCTGAACATTCGACAGCGCAGACCGCATCAACACGACCACAGTTGACGGAAACAACATCAACTCCGTTTTCATCGTCCTTTCCCGAAGTTACATCGTCCGATTTCCTGAAACTCACGTCCATTTCTACTTCTGGGACTGATCCTACGACAAAATTTGATCTGTCTCCCCTAACAAAGGATGTCGTCCGAAACATCTCATCTACCATTGACCCGAGAGCAACCCAGAGCTTTACTTCTACTAAGACCGAAGTGCCTTCCTCTATCACTGAGCATTATCACTCTACAATACCTGATGGATCAACGACATCTTTGGAATCTACTGAGTCCGTTCGTTCTATTCCAAAAACATTGATTTCTTTCGGTACAGAAAGGACAACTCTAGAAGTGTCACAAAGATCTGAAACCTCATACGTTGTTACTCAAAGTTTTACCGCAAAAGAAGATGTCGGTAGGAATACTGAAACTACAAATCTATCAACTAATGATTCTGTCACAACTGAAACAAATTCCACTACTAAGATATCAACCGAAGAAACCCCCACTTATTATGAAACTTCGGAATATTCAGTAAGTACAGAATCACAGACCTCGAGAACAAACAACCTAATCACTCAAATTTCTACCAAAAAAAATGAACTTAGTAGAAATACGGATTATACGAGCACATCAGTTAATGCCAAATTTACAACTGAAGCAATTACAACTGGTAAGCTATCAACAGAAGAAAGAACTACTGATTTAAAGACATCGGAATATTTAAAAAGCACAGGAGCGCCTGATCTCTCAACAATGTTCTGGTCCACAATAGCAACGAGAGAAATTCACGAGTACGAAACCATTGAAACTCCTACGACATTACAAACGTTGTCGAATACGGAGTCTTCCGAATACAAAACTTCGTCGACGGCTTCGACTGAAGCAACTGAGGCACCTAGTACGTATTCCATTACACAAGGAGGTATCACGGATATACGAACTACTGCTTTTGGTGCCCAATCAACGTCATCTTCATCATCGTCATCATCACCACCATCTACGTCGTCGTCGCCGCCGTTATCACTGTCATCATCGCCGTCATCATCATCGACCAGAACCTCGAAAATAACATCGGACGTATTATATTCCACAGAAGCACTAACGGTTTCTACAAACAAATCACGAACTACAGAAAATATTTCAACAATTAGTTCACCGGTATTTGGATCTTCACAGGCTCCGTTGAATTCGTCCTTGGCGCCGATCTCGGAAAATGATGCCGGTGTTAATGTACCCCTAATCGTTGGGCTGTCGGTGACAGGTGCGGTCGGCGTGGTGGCGGCTGGTGCAGCGATATTTATTGTGCGCCGCGCAAGACGCGTGTCATATGGATTCACAGAATAACGTGCCATATACCTATGCAGGTTATCTTTATTTCATGTCTTTTGTTGGAACATTAAAAAAGGACATCGATTTGCGTCTCAACTAAATACAGGGACCGCGGAACCGGGGGGCGGGGGGCTCCCCCCCCCCCCACTTTTTTTCAGTAAACACGTGCAAACGTATGGCAGTGCAAAAAATATGGTTATACACGCAACCCCCCCCCCCCCCCCCCCCCCCCCCACTCAGCCCCTCCACTTTCCAAGACGTTCCGCGGCCCCTGAAATACACGTCAGCAAGATGCTGTTGTATCGTCTAAATGTGTACATAGAAGCTGTACAGGTTCAAAGTGTTAGTACGTTATTATGTGTCTTTATAAGAAATGAAAATTATGCGCTGTGCAACTTTAACTAGACATTTTTTTATAGAAGTGGATATTTATATTTATTACATTATTAAATAGCCTTTAAAATGGAATTTTAACAATATGTATGTTGTATATATATATATACCCCTAATGGGTACATTAGGAGGACAGTTTTTGTTCTTTTTCTGTGTTCAACTGTCGACCTAATGTACCAACTGTCTACCTAATGTAGGGGTCGCTATTATGACGGAATAAACTGCATTGTTAGGTGTCGACTTAATGACCCGTTAGTCAAATATGTGAACTTTTATTTGTATATCACGTTCCACATTCATCTCACACGGTAAATCATTGGAAATTTATCGCTTGTTTTCTTTGAAGTTAAAGGGCTATCCAACCTTGGTAATAAGTTGATTTGTGTGAAAGCAGAAAAAAAGGAAAACAGGATGGTGAAAAGTTTGAAAGAAATTGGACAAGGAATAAGAAAGTTATGGATGTTTGAAAAATGGGATCACTACATCTATGCGATTCTCAAATTGGAAATTTGGTGAGTCGATTGTGACTTACTTGTGCACAACTCTCCCATTTTTCGTACACAAATTTATCATTAATTTGCGGTTTTTCCGAAGCGCCTTTACCAGGCTCGGGCAAGTACTCAAAATATATTGGACATAGCATATTGTTATAGGTCCTCATGAAAGAAAAAGAGCCTACTGAGTAATGCATTTTGCACAAATGACCAGTTTAGTCATTTTGTGTAATGGAGCAAATGGGAGAGTTGTCCACAACTACATCACAGGGACATTATCTATCCATATGGATAGTGATTACAACTTTCAAAAAATCATAACTTTCTTATTGCTTTCCATATTTGTTCAAACTTTCACCAATCTGCTTCTCTGATTTATCCGCTTTCTTTCAGAGCAACTTGCCATTAAAGGTTGGATTTCCCTTTAAAAGTTGGCGATTCATCAAGAAGAAAAATGACCCGCACAAAATTGTTCAAATGTTTAACTAACCCATACGATTCTTCAAGTTGTTTGTTTTGCGACAACGTCTCCATTACAGAGAAACATGGTGACTATCTCAATTTATTTTTAAAAAATTCAGAATGATATATTTTCTTAAAGTTGAGGAAAGAGACTAAGTGTAATTGTCTGATATTATTCGGTTTCAATTTTTTTTAACATGAAGCCTTCCCAGCAAAAGAAGTGCAATTCTTTTTATATCTGCCGATTTTGTTAACAAGTGTATTTCCTTACCCATTATATTTATATGACGACGGGAGAGCATTTAAAACATGTTTCCATGCCATATAATTTATAGCAACACTCGTTGTATGATTCCATCTAAGAGCATTGGGGATTTCCAAACTTCATGATTTCATGTAGTTATTTTTTATAGCTTTTGAGCAGGTTGACCTGAATCACTCTATATCATTTCATTTATGAATTGTGTGTATATATATACTCAGTAAACAAAAATCAATACATTGTATACCTTCAATTTGCAATTCTTGAGTGAAAAATCGAAAGAACTCAAACGATTCTCCTTTTTTGTGTGAAATTGTATTTTATTGTATGGTATTGTATTCAGACATTCAAAAATCACGCATATCTAGGGAATGCAGAAAAGTGTTTGAAAACCCCCTGTACTATACTGTTTTCGTGATTATAGATGACGAAAAAATGTTACATTAATCAAAATTTAATAACAGGGAAAAAGAAGAATTCATTTTGAATAAAATGAATATTAGAATTAAATGAAACAATATAGTGAAGAGCGTGAAATGTTTGGTACTGCACGTAATTTGAAAGATAGTTTAATAAACTTTGGACCTGCAATCACTATAAAATGAAGCTTCATTTTTGCCGGTCAAACCTAACGAACGGGTGGGTATGTACCATCGTGTACCATCATGAACCCATGCAGATGCCAGTTTGTTCTGTAAACACGATAAAAACTACTTTCGAAAAATAAACTCGAGACAATTTCAATAGCCCTGTCTGTCACCTTTAGAAATGTGCGAACTTTACAATCGCGCCGTCTTACATAATCCGAACCTGATTTCTACAGGCACTATACAATAGGCCTTTGAAATCGCCCTTGAGTTTATTTTTCGAAAGTAGTTTTTATCGTGTTTGTATTGTTACATCATAAAATAGAGGTGACGTCAATGCCATATTAGGAATCTTATGAATACCGACACCACCTTTGGTCTCCTTCTGGGCCTTTCGTATGAACTTTGACCTACAAATACGCAAGAGGATATGAACAGGTATCATCTTTCCTCTTCTTATCTCTACAATGCAGTTACTTGTTCCTAAACGTGATACAGACTGCGAAATGATACGCTTACGTAGAAACATGATATGAGGGTACGGAAGGGGATGGTCTTCAATGGCACACATTTGTTGTCTATTAAAATTAAGCATCTGTGTCTACATGTATATGACGACAGGTGTGTTTATAGTATCAAACTATCAAATCTGCGCCCCCCCCCCCCCTCATTCCCAAACTCAGATTAATGAGCGTTTTTTTTATTTAGAAATGATGGTACTACGTGAAAATGAGATTTGATGTTGCACATAACCCAGGGTTGTTAGCCCAAATTTGATAAATTATTGTATAAGCGAGCAAGCAATGCGACCGAGCGGCAGATAAATATTTTTTTTTTCATTTTCACCAATCAAATTGAAATTCTTTGCATTTTCTCCTTAGGAAAAACAAAATCAAAGGAAATACAGCGACCTAGCAGTAGATTTTTTATTAAATTTTGAACATTCCTATTTTTGGGGGGCAAAATAAATGAAAACCCTGTAGAAATATATTTGAGGAATTTAGCAAGGCAATTGCAAGGCAATTTATGATTTCTTTCGAATGTTCTATACATGTACTTTGAAAATGATTTTTATGCACATAATTTATATCCCATCTGGTGAACAAAATTTAACAAGCTCATGCATTACGCGAGGGGGGTGGCAAAGTAACGAGATTCAATTAATGGTTAACATTTTAAAAACGCCATTGGGGGCGCGAAATACCTAGATCCTGAACATAATTTTGCTAGTGAGCAAAGCGACCGAACTTTAGAAAATTTTCTCATTTTAAACCCTATAAAACACCATTTCTTACGCATTGACATGGGCGTATTTCTCACCTTTTTCTTTCTCTCTTTTGCGTTTTTTGCGCCCCCTTCAAGTGCCGCCCGGGGCACGTGCCCCCTCTGCCCCCTCCCCGGTAGATACGCCACTTGTGAGGTATCATAGCATGTTGAGAAACGCGATGTGACATCTGATTCTGTATAGACACTCACTTGTCTCTCGAGATCACCGTGTCCATACGATGTCTGCCCATACACATCACCCTGCTCAGTGCTCGAAGATATCTGAGCCGTATAGACGGCAAAAGCACGGAAGATTCATACGTGTGAAAACGGTGAAAGACCTTTCTTCCAACTGCAGGGGCCCATTTACACTATGGTCCAAACACGCCGATGTTACGGTGGAACGTTGCCTAGTAACTACGCCGTTTTGGATTGTTACTATTCAACTATGCCAATATGGCGCAATTGCTGATCAATTATGCTATTTTCCTAACACAACGTGTTAATAAAATCACGGTATTGGGACCCTAGTGTTAAAGTAGAACGTTGATGATTTTAAATATTGGCTTAATACTTATTATTGCATAGATGGCATAAATTAAACAAGGTTATCCAAATTCAACGCTTGGAAACATTTGAAGTAATGATTATTATCAATTATAAAACGGTAAAATACAGCCCCCGATATAGCAGCTGAAGAGCTCCTCGAACGCTGCTGAGATATGTGACGACACACCCTGGACCAGTCCTGGCTAAGCAGACGATGTCCCATAACATCTTACACATTTTTCAGAGCCTATTTTGTCATCTCCTCTTCACTTATTTCTCTTCCTTCACTAGCGTCAGTCTTAATGTTAGTCTGTTGCCTCACTCTTAACTTCGTGTATGGTATTATTTTGATGAAAAATGCAGCGTTAAAAAAATAAAGGAATCAGTCACTTGTAAACAAAATAAGACGCCATTGTATTTTCAGCTGTTTGCACCGGGGCATGTTCGGCGTTTCAAGAGGGAACGAATACCATCCTGCTATTATTCGGAGGGCTTTTCAATTTGAAAGTGGGGTTTATTTCATTGATCATTGACCCTTCTCCTATGTATTTACAATCAAACGGTTTTAGCTATCAGAATCAGTTTCACTTTCCCTTTATAATGGTGTGAAATAAGGTCATGTTTAAATACACCAAACTCTTTATAATTTGATAAATAATTGCATTGCAATTACGTTCATTCATTATAGGACGTCGTCTGCTTAAGCAGGATCGATCCCGAGTGTGACGACATCAAAACATCGTTATATTTCTGGCGAATCCTCGGATATTCCAGATGCTGAGAAGAGCTTTTATTTGTGTTGTTTTTATAATCACCAGATACGCAGTTGACATAAAACTTATAAGATTGCCATCTGTAAGCTTCCCAGTTTCTAGTGATACATTAATTGCCATATTTGTGATTTTCTTTGAATATCTACTTTAATAGGCCTATTGATAAACAACGCATCGAAGATTATGGTCAGTGGCTGGTGATAATTGTGGAGGTACCAGTAGTAAGGTGCGCCCTTCCATCGGCTTTTTCGAAGGTTAGGGACATTGATACCGGGCACTTGAAAGAAAAAGAAGAAAAAGAAGAAGTAGAATGATGATGATAATAATAATAATAATAATAATGATAATAATGATGATGATAACAATAATAATAATAATAATAATAATAATAATAATAATAATAATAATAATAATAATAATAATAATAATAATAATAATATTTCTTGTTTACCCAGGGTAGCCTCAGCAGTATTACATAATATTCTCCCTGGGGGCCCTGCAATCATATTATTATGATGATTTATTTTTCCTTCCTTGCCTTTTACCCGCTTTCCATATTTGGGCAAATGTCGATTTTGTTTAATACTTCAGGATTCTAATATTGTACTTTGGCAGATTCTGAGAGGAAGCTTCATTGAGACGGTTCGACACTTCGTTGATCTTGATCAAAAAAAAAACTGTTCATGATGAAATGTTGGCCCTTTAAACAGGTAAATGCTCATGTCAAAATACCAACTCGGAAGCCATTTCGGGAAGTAGCCCGACAGATTAGCGCATCCTTAGGCTTATCAGCGGACGTTGACCTTACTTTAGACTACTTCCGGTTGTCCGGTAGTCAGAATGACTATGAATTAATAAAATGAATAGAATGAATATAATGAATAAAAAATACACTACGAGACAGAAAGTTTCAGGGTTCCATTTTATCACAAGCTAACTTGGACAGTGTTTCGTTCATGTGAACGGCGCTGTGGCTTAGTTGGTTAAAGTGCCTGTCTTGTAAACAGGAGATCCCCGGTTCGAATCCGGGCAGTGCCTTTTTTTTTTAATTCCGGGGAGGCCTTTTTACTTCACGAAATAAAAAATGTTATTCTGGATATTATTTCAATGTAAAAAATACACTACTATAGAGAAAGATTCAGTGTTCCATGTCGTTATCGGCCACATTGTGGGACTTGGTGAGGTGAAACCCATCCTCGCGAAAGTGGAAGCGATTGCTGATTTCCCTCCACCAGAGAACACTCGCGATCTTCGAAGGTTCTTAGGAATGGCTGGATATTAACGCAAACTCTGTCATAACTTTGCAGATGTAGCTGCACCCCTTACCTACCTCCTCTGCAAGAATGTACCATTTAAGTGGTAATCAGACTGTCAGGTTGCATTTGAACGGATCAAAGCCATTCTGGTAAACACACCAGTGTTAACAGCCCCTAACTTCTCCAAACAATTCGAACTTGCTGTAGATGCCAGTGGACGGGGTGCGGGGGCTGTGCTCATGCAGACAGATGACAATGGAGTATAAGCCAGTGTGCTATTTCTCTAAAAAGTTCACAAGCGGACAACAAAATTACTCCACCATTGAGAAGGAAGCTCTGGCATTAGCTCTCGCCCTACAACATTTTGATGTGTATCTGGGTACCACATCTCGCCCTATCCGCATCTGGACTGATCACAATCCTTTGATCTTCCTAGGAAGAATGAATAACAAAAACCAAAGGTTGATGCGCTGGAGTATCATCCTACAAGAATATGATCTGGACATTAACCATGTTCGTGGTAAAGATAATGTCATCGCCGACGCTCTGTCGAAATGTTAAATACATGTAGTTAAAAATAGAAGTGGACACTATATGCAGTGTCGATCATCAGAGAATAGCCTGGAATAGCGGGCAATTTGCTTTAGTTCATTGGCTTTGTTTTTGCAGAATTGTAGGTGAAAGAATTGTGATGATATACAAGTAGGCTTAATGTATTGACTATTACCAAGGCAGTCTGTATTTTGTTATAAACACTGGAAGTAAACTTGAATAATGAAGTGTTTAAGACTATACTTCTTTTTAAAAAAAAGAAAGAGAAAATATAGCCAGTTAATTTGTTGTACACCTGTTGGATACGCATGCTTACAATGTAATTCTCAAAGTGTGTCAATCTAACCACCGAACCCAAACTCAATGTAAGTCTTTGCATGTAGACCCCCGTATTACGTGTACATATATAAAGTGTAAAAGGATATGGCATTAAGCAGTCAGTAAAGAGCAGTTATTGCAAAATCTCATGTTGAGCTTAAGATACAAATTGTAAGTCTGATATTAATGTATATTATTCTACAGCTAATAAGAGTGAAAATGAAAAACGTTCAACTTTAAGAAACAATACTTGATACTTTACATTGTCTTTAGTATTTTATACATGTACATGGCATGCCTTTACACATTTTTTAAAAAAATGAATGGCACTATTTCTACGTGAATCGGTTGATGTGTTTGATAGAAGAGTATTGAAGAGTATGTGTTGTACTAAGATATTAAGACCTTTTGGTGCAGCTGATGCAGCAACAATATCAGAATTCATAAATGATTATATGTAATGTTTTAATCATAGGCTGTACATAAGAAGCATATATGTTCGATATCGATACTAATTCATGGTGTACGATATGTTGTAATCTGCTGTTTTAGGATTCAGTCGTATATATATGTAACTGTATCTTTGTGGAAGAAAATGGGTATTTTCCTGAGCACCATTGTATTATGTTTGTTCTTCAAACGAGTTTCTAGATAACTAAATGTAGCCGTCAAAATGAGACGTATGTTTATTACATGTACATTGTGAAAGATTAATATTACTGAACGGTAAAGATCTTAGCTCTTAGATAAGATGAGATTAGAAACCGTGTTTATACGTAGGTTTCAAAGTTTTGTGCTCTGGATCATATTTGATATTTCAAATGTTTTTTTAGGTTATAATCAGTGACGTAGTTCTTGCATTTGTTATATCTTTCATGCTAAAAGCTTCGATGTTTATCTAAAATATTGCTTTGGGATCCTTGATTATTAATAGCTGCTGGCATGTATTATATGTTACATTTAGACTTACACATGTGTTTTTGGCTTGCATCGTTTCAAGAAAATGTTTCGCGCCGTTTTGTAACCCCATAAGCATGCTGGGGAGTTTTGCCCAATTGTGCAAAACTTTTTTTTTATGTGGGGAGGTGCTACGAGTTCAAGGATAATTCCCCCCCAAAGTCTGAAGCGGAGAATAAACAGTGGTTTTCTGGTTATCAACGATGGACGTTCGCACGTGAATTCTGTTCTCTGAAAGTATAAAATTAAGTAAGTACAAAGTAGAAACATAACAACTAGACAGAAAGGTTCAGGGTTCCATGTCGTTATCATAAGCTACTTTGGACAGTATTTCATTCATGTTAAGTTAACTTTTGCAGGGAGGAGAGTTTTTACTTCATTTGCCGTACAGCGGCAAGAATAGAAATCTTATCATTCCCATTCAATATGAACATTAAACTTTTCACGAATTAAATCTTGGTAAATCATCTTTAACTTTTGCAGGGAGGAGGGCTTTTTAGTTCAGGAAAAAAAATCATATTCTGGATATTATTTCAATGTAAACTGCTATTTATTTTTTAGATCAGACAAACATTTATAAATCAAATTTAAGGGTATGGAATTGATGAGAAATTGTTTTTTTTTCCGTATATACAGCAGTACGAATAGAATTCTTATCATTCGCATTGAATATGAACATTAAACTTTTCACGAATTAAATCTTGGTATATCATCTTCAACTTTTGCAGGGATTCGAATTCGGGCAGTGCCTTTTTTTTTTAATTCCGGGGAAGGTATTTTACTTCACGAACAAAAAATGTTATTCTGGATATTATTTCAATGTAAAAATTACACCGCTATACAGAAAGATTCAGGGTTCCATGTCGTTATCACAAGCTATTTTGGACAGCATTTCGTTCATGTGAACGGCGCTGTGGCTTAGTTGGTTAAAGCGCCTGTCTAGTAAACAGGAGATCCCCGGTTCGAATCCGGGCAGTGCCTTTTTTTTTAATTTTTGGGAGGGCTTTTGACTTCACAAAAAAAATCATATGCTGGATATTATTTCAATGTAAATATTACACTACTAGACAGAAAGATTCAAGTTCCATGACGTTATCACAAGCTACTTTTTACAGTATTTCATTCATGTTAACTTTTGCAGGGAGGAGGGCTTTTTACTTCATTTTCCGTACAGCGGTACGAGATCTTATCATTCCCATTCAATATGAACATTAAACTTTTCACGAATTAAATCTTGGTAAATCATCTTTAACTTTTGCAGGGAGGAGGGCTTTTTACTTGACGAAAAAAATCATATTCTGGATATTATTTCAGCGTAAAAATTACACTCCTATACAGAAAGATTCAGGGTTCCATGTAGTTATCACAAGCTACTTTGGACAGCATTTCGTTCATATGAACGGCGCTGTGGCTTAGTTGGTTAAAGCGCCTGTCTAGTAAACAGGAGATCCCCGGTTCGAATCCGGGCAGTGCCTTTTTTTTTTATTCCTGGGATGGCATTTTACTTCACGAAAAAAAAAATGTTATTCTGGATATTATTTCAATGTAAAAATTACACTAATATACAGAAAGATTCAGGGATCCATGTCGTTATCACAACCTACTTTGGACAGCATTTCGTTCATGTGAACGGCGCTGTGGCTTAGTTGGTTAAAGCGCCTGTCTAGTAAACAGGAGATCCCCGGTTCGAATCCGGGCAGTGCCTTTTTTTTTTTATTCCTGGGATGGCATTTTACTTCACGAAAAAAAAAATGTTATTCTGGATATTATTTCAATGTAAAAATTACACTAATATACAGAAAGATTCAGGGATCCATGTCGTTATCACAACCTACTTTGAACAGCATTTCGTTCATGTGAACGGCGCTGTGGCTTAGTTGGTTAAAGCGCCTGTCTAGTAAACAGGAGATCCCCGGTTCGAATCCGGGCAGTGCCTTCTTTTTTAATTTTGGGGAGGGTTTTTGACTTCACGAAAAAAATCATATTCTAGATATTATTTCAATGTAAACTGCTGTACCTTTTTTTTCATCAGACATACATTTATAAATCAAATAAATTATATATTATTTCAATGTAAAAATTACGCTACTAGACAGAAATATTCAGGGTTCCATGTCGTAATCACAAGTTACTTTGGACAGTATTTCGTTCATGTGAACGGCGCTGTGGCTTAGTTGGTTAAAGCGCCTGTCTAGTAAACAGGAGATCCCCGGTTCGAATCCGGGCAGTGCCTTTTTTTTTTTAATTTCCGGGAGGGCATTTTACTTCACGAACAAAAAAATGTTATTCTGGATATTATTTCAATGTAAAAATTACACTAATATACAGAAAGATTCAGGGATCCATGTCGTTATCACAACCTACTTTGGACAGCATTTCGTTCATGTGAACGGCGCTGTGGCTTAGTTGGTTAAAGCGCCTGTCTAGTAAACAGGAGATCCCCGGTTCGAATCCGGGCAGTGCCTTCTTTTTTAATTTTGGGGAGGGTTTTTGACTTCACGAAAAAAATCATATTCTAGATATTATTTCAATGTAAACTGCTGTACCTTTTTTTTCATCAGACATACATTTGTAAATCAAATAAATTATATATTATTTCAATGTAAAAATTACGCTACTAGACAGAAATATTCAGGGTTCCATGTCGTAATCACAAGTTACTTTGGACAGTATTTCGTTCATGTGAACGGCGCTGTGGCTTAGTTGGTTAAAGCGCCTGTCTAGTAAACAGGAGATCCCCGGTTCGAATCCGAGCAGTGCCTTTTTTTTTTTTAATTTCCGGGAGGGCATTTTACTTCACGAACAAAAAAATGTTATTCTGGATATTATTTCAATGTAAAAATTACACTAATATACAGAAAGATTTAGGGATCCATGTCGTTATCACAACCTACTTTGAACAGCATTTCGTTCATGTGAACGGCGCTGTGGCTTAGTTGGTTAAAGCGCCTGTCTAGTAAACAGGAGATCCCCGGTTCGAATCCGGGCAGTGCCTTTTTTTTCATGTGAACGGCGCTGTGGCTTAGTTGGTTAAAGCGCCTGTCTAGTAAACAGGAGATCCCCGGTTCGAATCCGGGCAGTGCCTCTTTTTTTTTAATTCCGGGGAGGGCTTTTGACTTCACGAAAAAAATCATATTCTAAATATTATTTCAATGTAAACTGCTGTACCTTTTTTTTCATCAGACATACATTTATAAATCAAATGAATTATATATTATTTCAAAGTAAAAATTACGCTACTAGACAGAAAGATTCAGGGTTCCATGTCGTAATCACAAGTTACTTTGGACAGTATTTCGTTCATGTGAACGGCGCTGTGGCTTAGTTGGTTAAAGCGCCTGTCTAGTAAACAGGAGATCCCCGGTTCGAATCCGGGCAGTGCCTTTTTTTTTTAAATTCCCGGGAGGGCATTTTACTTCACGAACAAAAAAATGTTATTCTGGATATTATTTCAATGTAAAAATTACACTAATATACAGAAAGATTAAGGGATCCATGTCGTTATCACAACCTACTTTGAACAGCATTTCGTTCATGTGAACGGCGCTGTGGCTTAGTTGGTTAAAGCGCCTGTCTAGTAAACAGGAGATCCCCGGTTCGAATCCGGGCAGTGCCTTTTTTTTTAATTCCTGGGATGGCATTTTACTTCACGAAAAAAGAAATGTTATTCTGGATATTATTTCAATGTAAAAATTACACTAATATACAGAAAGATTCTTGGATCCATGTCGTTATCACAACCTACTTTGGACAGCATTTCATTCATGTGAACGGCGCTGTGGCTTAGTTGGTTAAAGCGCCTGTCTAGTAAACAGGAGATCCCCGGTTCGAATCCGGGCAGTGCCTTTTTTTTAATTTTGAGGAGGGTTTTTTACTGCACGAAAAAAATCATATTCTAGATATTATTTCGATGTAAACTGCTGTACCTTTTTTTTCATCAGACATACATTTATAAATCAAATAAATTAGATATTATTTTAATGTAAAAATTACGCTACTAGACAGAAAGATTCAGGGTTCCATGTCGTAATCACAAGTTACTTTGGACAGTATTTCGTTCATTTTATCACAAGCTAACTTGGACAGTGTTTCGTTCATGTGAACGGCGCTGTGGCTTAGTTGGTTAAAGCGCCTGTCTAGTAAACAGGAGATCCCCGGTTCGAATCCGGGCAGTGCCTTTTTTTTTAATTCCCGGGAGGGCATTTTACTTCACGAACAAAAAAATGTTATTCTGGATATTATTTCAATGTAAAAATTACACTAATATACAGAAAGATTTAGGGATCCATGTCGTTATCACAACTTACTTTGGACAGCATTTCGTTCATGTGAACGGCGCTGTGGCTTGGTTGGTTAAAGCGCCTGTCTAGTAAACAGGAGATCCCCGGTTCGAATCCGGGCAGTGCCTCTTTTTTAATTTTGGGGAGGGTTTTTGACTTCACGAAAAAAATCATATTCTAGATATTATTTCAATGTAAACTGCTGTACCTTTTTTTTCATCAGACATACATTTATAAATCAAATAAATTATATATTATTTCAATGTAAAAATTACGCTACTAGACAGAAAGATTCAGGGTTCCATGTCGTAATCGCAAGTTACTTTGGACAGTATTTCGTTCATGTGAACGGCGCTGTGGCTTAGTTGGTTAAAGCGCCTGTCTTGTAAACAGGAGATCCCCGGTTCGAATCCGGGCAGTGCCTTTTTTTTTTAATTCCCAGGAGGGCATTTTACTTCACGAACAAAAAAATGTTATTCTGGATATTATTTCAATGTAAAAATTACACTAATATACAGAAAGATTTAGGGATCCATGTCGTTATCACAACCTACTTTGAACAGCATTTCGTTCATGTGAACGGCGCTGTGGCTTAGTTGGTTAAAGCGCCTGTCTAGTAAACAGGAGATCCCCGGTTCGAATCCGGGCAGTGCCTCTTTTTTTTTTAATTCCGGGGAGGGCTTTTGACTTCACGAAAAAAATCATATTCTAAATATTATTTCAATGTAAACTGCTGTACCTTTTTTTTTCATCAGACATACATTTATAAATCAAATGAATTATATATTATTTCAAAGTAAAAATTACGCTACTAGACAGAAAGATTCAGGGTTCCATGTCGTAATCACAAGTTACTTTGGACAGTATTTCGTTCATTTTATCACAAGCTAACTTGGACAGTGTTTCGTTCATGTGAACGGCGCTGTGGCTTAGTTGGTTAAAGCGCCTGTCTAGTAAACAGGAGATCCCCGGTTCGAATCCGGGCAGTGCCTTTTTTTTTTTAATTCCCGGGAGGGCATTTTACTTCACGAACAAAAAAATGTTATTCTGGATATTATTTCAATGTAAAAATTACACTAATATACAGAAAGATTTAGGGATCCATGTCGTTATCACAACCTACTTTGGACAGCATTTCGTTCATGTGAACGGCGCTGTGGCTTAGTTGGTTAAAGCGCCTGTCTAGTAAACAGGAGATCCCCGGTTCGAATCCGGGCAGTGCCTCTTTTTTAATTTTGGGGAGGGTTTTTGACTTCACGAAAAAAATCATATTCTAGATATTATTTCAATGTAAACTGCTGTACCTTTTTTTTCATCAGACATACATTTATAAATCAAATAAATTATATATTATTTCAATGTAAAAATTACGCTACTAGACAGAAAGATTCAGGGTTCCATGTCGTAATCGCAAGTTACTTTGGACAGTATTTCGTTCATGTGAACGGCGCTGTGGCTTAGTTGGTTAAAGCGCCTGTCTTGTAAACAGGAGATCCCCGGTTCGAATCCGGGCAGTGCCTTTTTTTTTTAATTCCCAGGAGGGCATTTTACTTCACGAACAAAAAAATGTTATTCTGGATATTATTTCAATGTAAAAATTACACTAATATACAGAAAGATTTAGGGATCCATGTCGTTATCACAACCTACTTTGAACAGCATTTCGTTCATGTGAACGGCGCTGTGGCTTAGTTGGTTAAAGCGCCTGTCTTGTAAACAGGAGATCCCCGGTTCGAATCCGGGCAGTGCCTTTTTTTCATGTGAACGGCGCTGTGGCTTAGTTGGTTAAAGCGCCTGTCTAGTAAACAGGAGATCCCCGGTTCGAATCCGGGCAGTGCCTCTTTTTTTTTTTTAATTCCGGGGAGGGCTTTTGACTCCACGAAAAAAATCATATTCTAGATATTATTTCAATGTAAACTGCTGTACCTTTTTTTTCATCAGACATACATTTATAAATCAAATGAATTATATATTATTTCAATGTAAAAATTACGCTACTAGACAGAAAGATTCAGGGTTCCATGTCGTAATCACAAGTTACTTTGGACAGTATTTCGTTCATGTGAACGGCGCTGTGGCTTAGTTGGTTAAAGCGCCTGTCTAGTAAACAGGAGATCCCCGGTTCGAATCCGGGCAGTGCCTTTTTTTTTTAATTCCTGGGATGGCATTTTAGTTCACGAAAAAAAAAATGTTATTCTGGATATTATTTCAATGTAAAAATTACACTAATATACAGAAAGATTCATGGATCCATGTCGTTATCACAACCTACTTTGGACAGCATTTCGTTCATGTGAACGGCGCTGTGGCTTAGTTGGTTAAAGCGCCTGTCTAGTAAACAGGCGATCCCCGGTTCGAATCCGGGCAGTGCCTTTTTTTTTAATTTTGGGGAGGGTTTTTGACTTCACGAAAAAAATCATATTCTAGATATTATTTCAATGTAAACTGCTGTACCTTTTTTTTCATCAGACATACATTTATAAATCAAATGAATTATATATTATTTCAATGTAAAAATTACACTAATATACAGAAAGATTTAGGGATCCATGTCGTTATCACAACCTACTTTGAACAGCATTTCGTTCATGTGAACGGCGCTGTGGCTTAGTTGGTTAAAGCGCCTGTCTAGTAAACAGGAGATCCCCGGTTCGAATCCGGGCAGTGCCTTTTTTTTCATGTGAACGGCGCTGTGGCTTAGTTGGTTAAAGCGCCTGTCTAGTAAACAGGAGATCCCCGGTTCGAATCCGGGCAGTGCCTCTTTTTTTTTTTAATTCCGGGAGGGCTTTTGACTTCACGAAAAAAATCATATTCTTAATATTATTTCAATGTAAACTGCTGTACCTTTTTTTTTCATCAGACATACATTTATAAATCAAATGAATTATATATTATTTCAAAGTAAAAATTACGCTACTAGACAGAAAGATTCAGGGTTCCATGTCGTAATCACAAGTTACTTTGGACAGTATTTCGTTCATGTGAACGGCGCTGTGGCTTAGTTGGTTAAAGCGCCTGTCTAGTAAACAGGAGATCCCCGGTTCGAATCCGGGCAGTGCCTTTTTTTTTTTAATTCCCGGGAGGGCATTTTACTTCACGAACAAAAAAATGTTATTCTGGATATTATTTCAATGTAAAAATTACACTAATATACAGAAAGATTAAGGGATCCATGTCGTTATCACAACCTACTTTGAACAGCATTTCGTTCATGTGAACGGCGCTGTGGCTTAGTTGGTTAAAGCGCCTGTCTAGTAAACAGGAGATCCCCGGTTCGAATCCGGGCAGTGCCTTTTTTTTTTATTCCTGGGATGGCATTTTACTTCACGAAAAAAAAAATGTTATTCTGGATATTATTTCAATGTAAAAATTACACTAATATACAGAAAGATTCTTGGATCCATGTCGTTATCACAACCTACTTTGGACAGCATTTCGTTCATGTGAACGGCGCTGTGGCTTAGTTGGTTAAAGCGCCTGTCTAGTAAACAGGAGATCCCCGGTTCGAATCCGGGCAGTGCCTTTTTTTTAATTTTGGGGAGGGTTTTTGACTTCACGAAAAAAATCATATTCTAGATATTATTTCAATGTAAACTGCTGTACCTTTTTTTTCATCAGACATACATTTATAAATCAAATAAATTAGATATTATTTTAATGTAAAAATTACGCTACTAGACAGAAAGATTCAGGGTTCCATGTCGTAATCACAAGTTACTTTGGACAGTATTTCGTTCATTTTATCACAAGCTAACTTGGACAGTGTTTCGTTCATGTGAACGGCGCTGTGGCTTAGTTGGTTAAAGCGCCTGTCTAGTAAACAGGAGATCCCCGGTTCGAATCCGGGCAGTGCCTTTTTTTTTTTAATTCCCGGGAGGGCATTTTACTTCACGAACAAAAAAATGTTATTCTGGATATTATTTCAATGTAAAAATTACACTAATATACAGAAAGATTTAGGGATCCATGTCGTTATCACAACCTACTTTGGACAGCATTTCATTCATGTGAACGGCGCTGTGGCTTAGTTGGTTAAAGCGCCTGTCTAGTAAACAGGAGATCCCCGGTTCGAATCCGGGCAGTGCCTCTTTTTTAATTTTGGGGAGGGTTTTTGACTTCACGAAAAAAATCATATTCTAGATATTATTTCAATGTAAACTGCTGTACCTTTTTTTTCATCAGACATACATTTATAAATCAAATAAATTATATATTATTTCAATGTAAAAATTACGCTACTAGACAGAAAGATTCAGGGTTCCATGTCGTAATCGCAAGTTACTTTGGACAGTATTTCGTTCATGTGAACGGCGCTGTGGCTTAGTTGGTTAAAGCGCCTGTCTTGTAAACAGGAGATCCCCGGTTCGAATCCGGGCAGTGCCTTTTTTTTTTAATTCCCAGGAGGGCATTTTACTTCACGAACAAAAAAATGTTATTCTGGATATTATTTCAATGTAAAAATTACACTAATATACAGAAAGATTTAGGGATCCATGTCGTTATCACAACCTACTTTGAACAGCATTTCGTTCATGTGAACGGCGCTGTGGCTTAGTTGGTTAAAGCGCCTGTCTTGTAAACAGGAGATCCCCGGTTCGAATCCGGGCAGTGCCTTTTTTTCATGTGAACGGCGCTGTGGCTTAGTTGGTTAAAGCGCCTGTCTAGTAAACAGGAGATCCCCGGTTCGAATCCGGGCAGTGCCTCTTTTTTTTTTTTAATTCCGGGGAGGGCTTTTGACTCCACGAAAAAAATCATATTCTAGATATTATTTCAATGTAAACTGCTGTACCTTTTTTTTCATCAGACATACATTTATAAATCAAATGAATTATATATTATTTCAATGTAAAAATTACGCTACTAGACAGAAAGATTCAGGGTTCCATGTCGTAATCACAAGTTACTTTGGACAGTATTTCGTTCATGTGAACGGCGCTGTGGCTTAGTTGGTTAAAGCGCCTGTCTAGTAAACAGGAGATCCCCGGTTCGAATCCGGGCAGTGCCTTTTTTTTTTAATTCCTGGGATGGCATTTTAGTTCACGAAAAAAAAAATGTTATTCTGGATATTATTTCAATGTAAAAATTACACTAATATACAGAAAGATTCATGGATCCATGTCGTTATCACAACCTACTTTGGACAGCATTTCGTTCATGTGAACGGCGCTGTGGCTTAGTTGGTTAAAGCGCCTGTCTAGTAAACAGGCGATCCCCGGTTCGAATCCGGGCAGTGCCTTTTTTTTTAATTTTGGGGAGGGTTTTTGACTTCACGAAAAAAATCATATTCTAGATATTATTTCAATGTAAACTGCTGTACCTTTTTTTTCATCAGACATACATTTATAAATCAAATGAATTATATATTATTTCAATGTAAAAATTACACTAATATACAGAAAGATTTAGGGATCCATGTCGTTATCACAACCTACTTTGAACAGCATTTCGTTCATGTGAACGGCGCTGTGGCTTAGTTGGTTAAAGCGCCTGTCTAGTAAACAGGAGATCCCCGGTTCGAATCCGGGCAGTGCCTTTTTTTTCATGTGAACGGCGCTGTGGCTTAGTTGGTTAAAGCGCCTGTCTAGTAAACAGGAGATCCCCGGTTCGAATCCGGGCAGTGCCTCTTTTTTTTTTTAATTCCGGGGAGGGCTTTTGACTTCACGAAAAAAATCATATTCTTAATATTATTTCAATGTAAACTGCTGTACCTTTTTTTTTCATCAGACATACATTTATAAATCAAATGAATTATATATTATTTCAAAGTAAAAATTACGCTACTAGACAGAAAGATTCAGGGTTCCATGTCGTAATCACAAGTTACTTTGGACAGTATTTCGTTCATGTGAACGGCGCTGTGGCTTAGTTGGTTAAAGCGCCTGTCTAGTAAACAGGAGATCCCCGGTTCGAATCCGGGCAGTGCCTTTTTTTTTTTAATTCCCGGGAGGGCATTTTACTTCACGAACAAAAAAATGTTATTCTGGATATTATTTCAATGTAAAAATTACACTAATATACAGAAAGATTAAGGGATCCATGTCGTTATCACAACCTACTTTGAACAGCATTTCGTTCATGTGAACGGCGCTGTGGCTTAGTTGGTTAAAGCGCCTGTCTAGTAAACAGGAGATCCCCGGTTCGAATCCGGGCAGTGCCTTTTTTTTTTTTAATTTCCGGGAGGGCATTTTACTTCACGAACAAAAAAATGTTATTCTGGATATTATTTCAATGTAAAAATTACACTAATATACAGAAAGATTCTTGGATCCATGTCGTTATCACAACCTACTTTGGACAGCATTTCGTTCATGTGAACGGCGCTGTGGCTTAGTTGGTTAAAGCGCCTGTCTAGTAAACAGGAGATCCCCGGTTCGAATCCGGGCAGTGCCTTTTTTTTAATTTTGGGGAGGGTTTTTGACTTCACGAAAAAAATCATATTCTAGATATTATTTCAATGTAAACTGCTGTACCTTTTTTTTCATCAGACATACATTTATAAATCAAATAAATTAGATATTATTTTAATGTAAAAATTACGCTACTAGACAGAAAGATTCAGGGTTCCATGTCGTAATCACAAGTTACTTTGGACAGTATTTCGTTCATTTTATCACAAGCTAACTTGGACAGTGTTTCGTTCATGTGAACGGCGCTGTGGCTTAGTTGGTTAAAGCGCCTGTCTAGTAAACAGGAGATCCCCGGTTCGAATCCGGGCAGTGCCTTTTTTTTTTTAATTCCCGGGAGGGCATTTTACTTCACGAACAAAAAAATGTTATTCTGGATATTATTTCAATGTAAAAATTACACTAATATACAGAAAGATTTAGGGATCCATGTCGTTATCACAACCTACTTTGGACAGCATTTCGTTCATGTGAACGGCGCTGTGGCTTAGTTGGTTAAAGCGCCTGTCTAGTAAACAGGAGATCCCCGGTTCGAATCCGGGCAGTGCCTCTTTTTTAATTTTGGGGAGGGTTTTTGACTTCACGAAAAAAATCATATTCTAGATATTATTTCAATGTAAACTGCTGTACCTTTTTTTTCATCAGACATACATTTATAAATCAAATGAATTATATATTATTTCAAAGTAAAAATTACGCTGCTAGACAGAAAGATTCAGGGTTCCATGTCGTAATCACAAGTTACTTTGGACAGTATTTCGTTCATGTGAACGCGCTGTGGCTTAGTTGGTTAAAGCGCCTGTCTAGTAAACAGGAGATCCCCGGTTCGAATCCGGGCAGTGCCTTTTTTTTTTTAATTCCCGGGAGGGCATTTTACTTCACGAACAAAAAAATGTTATTCTGGATATTATTTCAATGTAAAAATTACACTAATATACAGAAAGATTAAGGGATCCATGTCGTTATCACAACCTACTTTGAACAGCATTTCGTTCATGTGAACGGCGCTGTGGCTTGGTTGGTTAAAGCGCCTGTCTAGTAAACAGGAGATCCCCGGTTCGAATCCGGGCAGTGCCTTTTTTTTTAATTCCTGGGATGGCATTTTACTTCACGAAAAAAAAAATGTTATTCTGGATATTATTTCAATGTAAAAATTACACTAATATACAGAAAGATTCTTGGATCCATGTCGTTATCACAACCTACTTTGGACAGCATTTCATTCATGTGAACGGCGCTGTGGCTTAGTTGGTTAAAGCGCCTGTCTAGTAAACAGGAGATCCCCGGTTCGAATCCGGGCAGTGCCTTTTTTTTAATTTTGGGGAGGGTTTTTGACTTCACGAAAAAAATCATATTCTAGATATTATTTCAATGTAAACTGCTGTACCTTTTTTTTCATCAGACATACATTTATAAATCAAATAAATTAGATATTATTTCAATGTAAAAATTACGCTACTAGACAGAAAGATTCAGGGTTCCATGTCGTAATCACAAGTTACTTTGGACAGTATTTCGTTCATTTTATCACAAGCTAACTTGGACAGTGTTTCGTTCATCTGAACGGCGCTGTGGCTTAGTTGGTTAAAGCGCCTGTCTAGTAAACAGGAGATCCCCGGTTCGAATCCGGGCAGTGCCTTTTTTTTTAATTCCTGGGATGGCATTTTACTTCACGAAAAAAAAAATGTTATTCTGGATATTATTTCAATGTAAAAATTACACTAATATACAGAAAGATTCTTGGATCCATGTCGTTATCACAACCTACTTTGGACAGCATTTCGTTCATGTGAACGGCGCTGTGGCTTAGTTGGTTAAAGCGCCTGTCTAGTAAACAGGAGATCCCCGGTTCGAATCCGGGCAGTGCCTTTTTTTTAATTTTGGGGAGGGTTTTTGACTTCACGAAAAAAATCATATTCTAGATATTATTTCAATGTAAACTGCTGTACCTTTTTTTTCATCAGACATACATTTATAAATCAAATGAATTAGATATTATTTTAATGTAAAAATTACGCTACTAGACAGAAAGATTCAGGGTTCCATGTCGTAATCACAAGTTACTTTGGACAGTATTTCGTTCATTTTATCACAAGCTAACTTGGACAGTGTTTCGTTCATGTGAACGGCGCTGTGGCTTAGTTGGTTAAAGCGCCTGTCTAGTAAACAGGAGATCCCCGGTTCGAATCCGGGCAGTGCCTTTTTTTTTTTAATTCCCGGGAGGGCATTTTACTTCACGAACAAAAAAATGTTATTCTGGATATTATTTCAATGTAAAAATTACACTAATATACAGAAAGATTTAGGGATCCATGTCGTTATCACAACCTACTTTGGACAGCATTTCGTTCATGTGAACGGCGCTGTGGCTTAGTTGGTTAAAGCGCCTGTCTAGTAAACAGGAGATCCCCGGTTCGAATCCGGGCAGTGCCTCTTTTTTAATTTTGGGGAGGGTTTTTGACTTCACGAAAAAAATCATATTCTAGATATTATTTCAATGTAAACTGCTGTACCTTTTTTTTCATCAGACATACATTTATAAATCAAATAAATTATATATTATTTCAATGTAAAAATTACGCTACTAGACAGAAAGATTCAGGGTTCCATGTCGTAATCGCAAGTTACTTTGGACAGTATTTCGTTCATGTGAACGGAGCTGTGGCTTAGTTGGTTAAAGCGCCTGTCTTGTAAACAGGAGATCCCCGGTTCGAATCCGGGCAGTGCCTTTTTTTTTTAATTCCCAGGAGGGCATTTTACTTCACGAACAAAAAAATGTTATTCTGGATATTATTTCAATGTAAAAATTACACTAATATAGAGAAAGATTGGGGGATCCATGTCGTTATCACAACCTACTTTGAACAGCATTTCGTTCATGTGAACGGCGCTGTGGCTTAGTTGGTTAAAGCGCCTGTCTTGTAAACAGGAGATCCCCGGTTCGAATCCGGGCAGTGCCTTTTTTTCATGTGAACGGCGCTGTGGCTTAGTTGGTTAAAGCGCCTGTCTAGTAAACAGGAGATCCCGGTTCGAATCCGGGCAGTGCCTCTTTTTTTTTTTTAATTCCGGGGAGGGCTTTTGACTCCACGAAAAAAATCATATTCTAGATATTATTTCAATGTAAACTGCTGTACCTTTTTTTTCATCAGACATACATTTATAAATCAAATGAATTATATATTATTTCAATGTAAAAATTACGCTACTAGACAGAAAGATTCAGGGTTCCATGTCGTAATCACAAGTTACTTTGGACAGTATTTCGTTCATGTGAACGGCGCTGTGGCTTAGTTGGTTTAAAGCGCCTGTCTAGTAAACAGGAGATCCCCGGTTCGAATCCGGGCAGTGCCTTTTTTTTTAATTCCTGGGATGGCATTTTAGTTCACGAAAAAAAAAATGTTATTCTGGATATTATTTCAATGTAAAAATTACACTAATATACAGAAAGATTCATGGATCCATGTCGTTATCACAACCTACTTTGGACAGCATTTCGTTCATGTGAACGGCGCTGTGGCTTAGTTGGTTAAAGCGCCTGTCTAGTAAACAGGCGATCCCCGGTTCGAATCCGGGCAGTGCCTTTTTTTTTAATTTTGGGGAGGGTTTTTGACTTCACGAAAAAAATCATATTCTAGATATTATTTCAATGTAAACTGCTGTACCTTTTTTTTCATCAGACATACATTTATAAATCAAATGAATTATATATTATTTCAATGTAAAAATTACGCTACTAGACAGAAAGA
This sequence comes from Heliocidaris erythrogramma, assembly GCA_025617745.1. Lineage (NCBI taxonomy): Eukaryota > Metazoa > Echinodermata > Echinoidea > Camarodonta > Echinometridae > Heliocidaris > Heliocidaris erythrogramma. The sequence continues at coordinate 38,528,700 of CM046860.1, forward strand.
TTCAGGGTTCCATGTCGTAATCACAAGTTACTTTGGACAGTATTTCGTTCATGTGAACGGCGCTGTGGCTTAGTTGGTTAAAGCGCCTGTCTAGTAAACAGGAGATCCCCGGTTCGAATCCGGGCAGTGCCTTTTTTTTTTAATTCCCGGGAGGGTATTTTACTTCACGAACAAAAAAATGTTATTCTGGATATTATTTCAATGTAAAAATTACACTAATATACAGAAAGATTCAGGGATCCATGTCGTTATCACAACCTACTTTGAACAGCATTTCGTTCATGTGAACGGCGCTGTGGCTTAGTTGGTTAAAGCGCCTGTCTAGTAAACAGGAGATCCCCGGTTCGAATCCGGGCAGTGCCTTTTTTTCATGTGAACGGCGCTGTGGCTTAGTTGGTTAAAGCGCCTGTCTAGTAAACAGGAGATCCCCGGTTCGAATCCGGGCAGTGCCTCTTTTTTTTTTAAATTCCGGGGAGGGCTTTTGACTTCACAAAAAAAAATCATATTCTGGATATTATTTCAATGTAAACTGCTATTTATTCTTTAGATCAGACAAACATTTTTAAATCAAATTTGAGGGTATGGAATTGATTAGAAATTGTTTTATTTTCCGTACAGCCGTACGAATAGAATTCTTATCATTCGCATTGAAGATGAACATTAAACTTTTCACGAATTAAATCTTGGTATATCATCTCCAACTCTTGCAGGGATTCGAATTCGGGCAGTGCCCTTTTTTCTAATTTTCAGGAGGGCTTTTTATATCACGAAAAAAATCAAATTCTGGATATTATTTCACTGTAAATATTACACTACTAGACAGAAATGTTCAGGGTTCCATGTTATCATAAGCTAATTTGGACAGTGTTTCGTTCATGTGAACGGCGCTGTGGCTTAGTTGGTTAAAGCGCCTGTCTAGTAAACAGGAGATCCCCGGTTCGAATCCGGGCAGTGCCTTTTTTTTTTATTTTGGGGAGGGTTTTTTACTTCACGAAAAAAAAAATGTAATTCTGGATATTATTTCAATGTAAAATTACACTAATATACAGAAAGGTTCATGGATCCATGTCGTTATCACAACCTACTTTGGACAGCATTTCGTTCATGTGAACGGCGCTGTGGCTTAGTTGGTTAAAGCGCCTGTCTAGTAAACAGGAGATCCCCGGTTCGAATCCGGGCAGTGCCTTTTTTTTTAATTCCTGGGATGGCATTTTACTTCACGAAAAAAAAAATGTTATTCTGGAGATTATTTCAATGTAAAAATTACACTAATATACAGAAAGATTCATGGATCCATGTCGTTATCACAACCTACTTTGGACAGCATTTCGTTCATGTGAACGGCGCTGTGGCTTAGTTGGTTAAAGCGCCTGTCTAGTAAACAGGAGATCCCCGGTTCGAATCCGGGCAGTGTCTTTTTTTTTAATTTTGGGGAGGGTTTTTGACTTCACGAAAAAAATCATATTCTAGATATTATTTCAATGTAAACTGCTGTACCTTTTTTTTCATCAGACATACATTTATAAATCAAATAAATTATATATTATTTCAATGTAAAAATTACGCTACTAGACAGAAAGATTCAGGGTTCCATGTCGTAATCACAAGTTACTTTGGACAGTATTTCGTTCATGTGAACGGCGCTGTGGCTTAGTTGGTTAAAGCGCCTGTCTAGTAAACAGGAGATCCCCGGTTCGAATCCGGGCAGTGCCTTTTTTTTTTTTAATTCCCGGGAGGGCATTTTACTTCACGAACAAAAAAATGTTATTCTGGATATTATTTCAATGTAAAAATTACACTAATATACAGAAAGATTTAGGGATCCATGTCGTTATCACAACCTACTTTGGACAGCATTTCGTTCATGTGAACGGCGCTGTGGCTTAGTTGGTTAAAGCGCCTGTCTAGTAAACAGGAGATCCCCGGTTCGAATCCGGGCAGTGCCTTTTTTTTTTATTTTGGGGAGGGTTTTTGACTTCACGAAAAAAATCATATTCTAGATATTATTTCAATGTAAACTGCTGTACCTTTTTTTTCATCAGACATACATTTATAAATCAAATAAATTATATATTATTTCAATGTAAAAATTACGCTACTAGACAGAAAGATTCAGGGTTCCATGTCGTTATCACAAGCTACTTTGGACAGTATTTCGTTCATGTGAACGGCGCTGTGGCTTAGTTGGTTAAAGCGCCTGTCTAGTAAACAGGAGATCCCCGGTTCGAATCCGGGCAGTGCCTTTTTTTTTAATTCCTGGGAGGGCATTTTACTTCACGAAAAAAAAAATGTTATTCTGGATATTATTTCAATGGAAAAATTACACTAATATACAGAAAGATTCAGGGATCCATGTCGTTATCACAACCTACTTTGGACAGCATTTCGTTCATGTGAACGGCGCTGTGGCTTAGTTGGTTAAAGCGCCTGTCTAGTAAACAGGAGATCCCCGGTTCGAATCCGGGCAGTGCCTTTTTTTTAATTTTGGGGAGGGTTTTTTACTTCACGAAAAAAATCATATTCTAGATATTATTTCAATGTAAACTGCTGTACCTTTTTTTTCATCAGACATACATTTATAAATCAAAGAAATTATATATTTTTTAATTTGTAAACAAAGCTTTAGTCATTTTACTCCCAGTGTTAAAGATCGTATGCTCGATCTGTAATGAAAAAACACATGGCAGAAAAAATTGGAACCAGCGGGATTCGAACCTGTCATCTACTGCTTGCCGGGCAGCGACTTAACCACCAGGCTATTCTGGTTCACGGCCAAGTCACGATGAACTAGAATCAAATACCCAAGATCCTCTTCTTTCTGACTCATTAATATTCATTTTTAACGGTCCGCCGTAGACAATGGTTAGTAAACGAAGAAGCTTGACTGGGGAGGAATTTTTTAATTTGTAAACAAATCTTTAGGCATTTTACTCCCAGTGTTAAAGATCGTATGCTCGATCTGTAATGAAAAAACACATGTCAGAAAAAATTGGAACCAGCGGGATTCGAACCTGTCATCTACTGCTTGCCGGGCAGCGACTTAACCACCAGGCTATTCTGGTTCACGGCCAAGTCACGATGAACTAGAATCAATTTTTTCTGACATGTGTTTTTTCATTACAGATCGAGCATACGATCTTTAACACTGGGAGTAAAATGCCTAAAGATTTGTTTACAAATTAAAAAATTCCTCCCCAGTCAAGCTTCTTCGTTTACTAAATTATATATTATTTCAATGTAAAAATTACGCTACTAGACAGAAAGATTCAGGGTTCCATGTCGTTATCACAAGTTACTTTGGACAGTATTTCGTTCATATGAACGGCGCTGTGGCTTAGTTGGTTAAAGCGCCTGTCTAGTAGACAGGAGATCCCCGGTTCGAATCCGGGCAGTGCCTTTTTTTTTAATTCCTGGGATGGCATTTTACTTCACGAACAAAAAATGTTATTCTGGATATTATTTCAATGTAAAAATTACACTAATATACAGAAAGATTCAGGGATCCATGTCGTTATCACAACCTACTTTGGACAGCATTTCGTTCATGTGAACGGCGCTGTGGCTTAGTTGGTTAAAGCGCCTGTCTAGTAAACAGGAGATCCCCGGTTCGAATCCGGGCAGTGCCTTTTTTTTTAATTTTGGGGAGGGTTTTTGACTTCACGAAAAAAATCATATTCTAGATATTATTTCAATGTAAACTGCTGTACCTTTTTTTTCATCAGACATACATTTATAAATCAAATAAATTATATATTATTTCAATGTAAAAATTACGCTACTAGACAGAAATATTCAGGGTTCCATGTCGTAATCACAAGTTACTTTGGACAGTATTTCGTTCATGTGAACGGCGCTGTGGCTTAGTTGGTTAAAGCGCCTGTCTAGTAATCAGGAGATCCCCGGTTCGAATCCGAGCAGTGCCTTTTTTTTTTTTTAATTTCCGGGAGGGCATTTTACTTCACGAACAAAAAAATGTTATTCTGGATATTATTTCAATGTAAAAATTACACTAATATACAGAAAGATTTAGGGATCCATGTCGTTATCACAACCTACTTTGAACAGCATTTCGTTCATGTGAACGACGCTGTGGCTTAGTTGATTAAAGCGCCTGTCTAGTAAACAGGAGATCCCCGGTTCGAATCCGGGCAGTGCCTTTTTTTTCATGTGAACGGCGCTGTGGCTTAGTTGGTTAAAGCGCCTGTCTAGTAAACAGGAGATCCCCGGTTCGAATCCGGGCAGTGCCTCTTTTTTTTTTAAATTCCGGGGAGGGCTTTTGACTTCACGAAAAAAATCATATTCTAAATATTATTTCAATGTAAACTGCTGTACCTTTTTTTTTCATCAGACATACATTTATAAATCAAATGAATTATATATTATTTCAAAGTAAAAATTACGCTGCTAGACAGAAAGATTCAGGGTTCCATGTCGTAATCACAAGTTACTTTGGACAGTATTTCGTTCATGTGAACGCGCTGTGGCTTAGTTGGTTAAAGCGCCTGTCTAGTAAACAGGAGATCCCCGGTTCGAATCCGGGCAGTGCCTTTTTTTTTTTAATTCCCGGGAGGGCATTTTACTTCACGAACAAAAAAATGTTATTCTGGATATTATTTCAATGTAAAAATTACACTAATATACAGAAAGATTAAGGGATCCATGTCGTTATCACAACCTACTTTGAACAGCATTTCGTTCATGTGAACGGCGCTGTGGCTTGGTTGGTTAAAGCGCCTGTCTAGTAAACAGGAGATCCCCGGTTCGAATCCGGGCAGTGCCTTTTTTTTTAATTCCTGGGATGGCATTTTACTTCACGAAAAAAAAAATGTTATTCTGGATATTATTTCAATGTAAAAATTACACTAATATACAGAAAGATTCTTGGATCCATGTCGTTATCACAACCTACTTTGGACAGCATTTCATTCATGTGAACGGCGCTGTGGCTTAGTTGGTTAAAGCGCCTGTCTAGTAAACAGGAGATCCCGGTTCGAATCCGGGCAGTGCCTTTTTTTTTTAATTTTGGGAGGGTTTTTTGACTTCACGAAAAAAATCATATTCTAGATATTATTTCAATGTAAACTGCTGTACCTTTTTTTTCATCAGACATACATTTATAAATCAAATAAATTAGATATTATTTCAATGTAAAAATTACGCTACTAGACAGAAAGATTCAGGGTTCCATGTCGTAATCACAAGTTACTTTGGACAGTATTTCGTTCATTTTATCACAAGCTAACTTGGACAGTGTTTCGTTCATCTGAACGGCGCTGTGGCTTAGTTGGTTAAAGCGCCTGTCTAGTAAACAGGAGATCCCCGGTTCGAATCCGGGCAGTGCCTTTTTTTTTTTAATTCCTGGGATGGCATTTTACTTCACGAACAAAAAAATGTTATTCTGGATATTATTTCAATGTAAAAATTACACTAATATACAGAAAGATTCATGGATCCATGTCGTTATCACAACCTACTTTGGACAGCATTTCGTTCATGTGAACGGCGCTGTGGCTTAGTTGGTTAAAGCGCCTGTCTAGTAAACAGGCGATCCCCGGTTCGAATCCGGGCAGTGCCTTTTTTTTTAATTTTGGGGAGGGTTTTTGACTTCACGAAAAAAATCATATTCTAGATATTATTTCAATGTAAACTTCTGTACCTTTTTTTTCATCAGACATACATTTATAAATCAAATGAATTATATATTATTTCAATGTAAAAATTACGCTACTAGACAGAAAGATTCAGGGTTCCATGTCGTAATCACAAGTTACTTTGGACAGTATTTCGTTCATGTGAACGGCGCTGTGGCTTAGTTGGTTAAAGCGCCTGTCTAGTAAACAGGAGATCCCCGGTTCGAATCCGGGCAGTGCCTTTTTTTTTAATTCCCGGGAGGGTATTTTACTTCACGAACAAAAAAATGTTATTCTGGATATTATTTCAATGTAAAAATTACACTAATATACAGAAAGATTCAGGGATCCAGGTCGTTATGACAACCTACTTTGAACAGCATTTCGTTCATGTGAACGGCGCTGTGGCTTAGTTGGTTAAAGCGCCTGTCTAGTAAACAGGAGATCCCCGGTTCGAATCCGGGCAGTGCCTTTTTTTCATGTGAACGGCGCTGTGGCTTAGTTGGTTAAAGCGCCTGTCTAGTAAACAGGAGATCCCCGGTTCGAATCCGGGCAGTGCCTCTTTTTTTTTTAAATTCCGGGGAGGGCTTTTGACTTCACAAAAAAAATTCATATTCTGGATATTATTTCAATGTAAACTGCTATTTATTCTTTAGATCAGACAAACATTCTTAAATCAAATTTGAGGGTATGGAATTGATTAGAAATTGTTTTATTTTCCGTACAGCCGTACGAATAGAATTCTTATCATTCGCATTGAAGATGAACATTAAACTTTTCACGAATTAAATCTTGGTATATCATCTCCAACTCTTGCAGGGATTCGAATTCGGGCAGTGCCCTTTTTTCTAATTTTCAGGAGGGCTTTTTATATCACGAAAAAAATTAAATTCTGGATATTATTTCACTGTAAATATTACACTACTAGACAGAAATGTTCAGGGTTCCATGTTATCATAAGCTAATTTGGACAGTGTTTCGTTCATGTGAACGGCGCTGTGGCTTAGTTGGTTAAAGCGCCTGTCTAGTAAACAGGAGATCCCCGGTTCGAATCCGGGCAGTGCCTTTTTTTTTTTAATTTTGGGGAGGGTTTTTTACTTCACGAAAAAAAAAATGTTATTCTGGATATTATTTCAATGTAAAAATTACACTAATATACAGAAAGGTTCATGGATCCATGTCGTTATCACAACCTACTTTGGACAGCATTTCGTTCATGTGAACGGCGCTGTGGCTTAGTTGGTTAAAGCGCCTGTCTAGTAAACAGGAGATCCCCGGTTCGAATCGGGGCAGTGCCTTTTTTTTTTATTCCTGGGATGGCATTTTACTTCACGAAAAAAAAAATGTTATTCTGGAGATTATTTCAATGTAAAAATTACACTAATATACAGAAAGATTCATGGATCCATGTCGTTATCACAACCTACTTTGGACAGCATTTCGTTCATGTGAACGGCGCTGTGGCTTAGTTGGTTAAAGCGCCTGTCTAGTAAACAGGAGATCCCCGGTTCGAATCCGGGCAGTGCCTTTTTTTTTAATTTTGGGGAGGGTTTTTTACTTCACGAAAAAAATCATATTCTAGATATTATTTCAATGTAAACTGCTGTACCTTTTTTTTCATCAGACATACATTTATAAATCAAATAAATTATATATTATTTCAATGTAAAAATTACGCTACTAGACAGAAAGATTCAGGGTTCCATGTCGTAATCACAAGTTACTTTGTACAGTATTTCGTTCATGTGAACGGCGCTGTGGCTTAGTTGGTTAAAGCGCCTGTCTAGTAAACAGGAGATCCCCGGTTCGAATCCGGGCAGTGCCTTTTTTTTTTTAATTCCCGGGAGGGCATTTTACTTCACGAACAAAAAAATGTTATTCTGGATATTATTTCAATGTAAAAATTACACTAATATACAGAAAGATTTAGGGATCCATGTCGTTATCACAACCTACTTTGGACAGCATTTCGTTCATGTGAACGGCGCTGTGGCTTAGTTGGTTAAAGCGCCTGTCTAGTAAACAGGAGATCCCCGGTTCGAATCCGGGCAGTGCCTTTTTTTTTAATTTTGGGGAGGGTTTTTGACTTCACGAAAAAAATCATATTCTAGATATTATTTCAATGTAAACTGCTGTACCTTTTTTTTCATCAGACATACATTTATAAATCAAATAAATTATATATTATTTCAATGTAAAAATTACGCTACTAGACAGAAAGATTCAGGGTTCCATGTCGTTATCACAAGTTACTTTGGACAGTATTTCGTTCATGTGAACGGCGCTGTGGCTTAGTTGGTTAAAGCGCCTGTCTAGTAAACAGGAGATCCCCGGTTCGAATCCGGGCAGTGCCTTTTTTTTTTAATTCCTGGGAGGGCATTTTACTTCACGAACAAAAAAATGTTATTCTGGATATTATTTCAATGTAAAAATTACACTAATATACAGAAAGATTCAGGGATCCATGTCGTTATCACAACCTACTTTGGACAGCATTTCGTTCATGTGAACGGCGCTGTGGCTTAGTTGGTTAAAGCGCCTGTCTAGTAAACAGGAGATCCCCGGTTCGAATCCGGGCAGTGCCTTCTTTTTCATGTGAACGGCGCTGTGGCTTAGTTGGTTAAAGCGCCTGTCTAGTAAACAGGAGATCCCCGGTTCGAATCCGGGCAGTGCCTTTTTTTTAATTTTGGGGAGGGTTTTTTACTTCACGAAAAAAAACATATTCTAGATATTATTTCAATGTAAACTGCTCTACCTTTTTTCATCAGACAAACATTTATAAATCAAATAAATTATATATTATTTCAATGTAAAAATTACGTTACTAGACAGAAAGATTCAGGGTTCCATGTCGTTATCACAAGTTACTTTGGACAGTATTTCGTTCATATGAACGGCGCTGTGGCTTAGTTGGTTAAAGCGCCTGTCTAGTAAACAGGAGATCCCCGGTTCGAATCCGGGCAGTGCCTTTTTTTTTAATTCCTGGGAGGGCATTTTACTTCACGAACAAAAAAATGTTATTCTGGATATTATTTCAATGTAAAAATTACACTAATATACAGAAAGATTCATGGATCCATGTCGTTATCACAACCTACTTTGGACAGCATTTCGTTCATGTGAACGGCGCTGTGGCTTAGTTGGTTAAAGCGCCTGTCTAGTAAACAGGAGATCCCCGGTTCGAATCCGGGCAGTGCCTTTTTTTAATTTTGGGGAGGGTTTTTTACTTCACGAAAAAAATCATATTCTAGATATTATTTCAATGTAAACTGCTGTACCTTTTTTTTCATCAGACATACATTTATAAATCAAAGAAATTATATATTTTTTAATTTGTAAACAAATCTTTAGTCATTTTACTCCCAGTGTTAAAGATCGTATGCTCGATCTGTAATGAAAAAACACATGGCAGAAAAAATTGGAACCAGCGGGATTCGAACCTGTCATCTACTGCTTGCCGGGCAGCGACTTAACCACCAGGCTATTCTGGTTCACGGCCAAGTCACGATGAACTAGAATCAAATACCCAAGATCCTCTTCTTTCTGACTCATTAATATTCATTTTTAACGGTCCGCCGTAGACAATGGTTAGTAAACGAAGAAGCTTGACTGGGGAGGAATTTTTTAATTTGTAAACAAATCTTTAGGCATTTTACTCCCAGTGTTAAAGATCGTATGCTCGATCTGTAATGAAAAAACACATGTCAGAAAAAAATCGGAACCAGCGGGATTCGAACCTGTCATCTACTGCTTGCCGGGCAGCGACTTAACCACCAGGCTATTCTGGTTCACGGCCAAGTCACGATGAACTAGAATCAAATACCCAAGATCCTCTTCTTTCTGACTCATTAATATTCATTTTTAACGGTCCGCCGTAGACAATGGTTAGTAAACGAAGAAGCTTGACTGGGGAGGAATTTTTTAATTTGTAAACAAATCTTTAGGCATTTTACTCCCAGTGTTAAAGATCGTATGCTCGATCTGTAATGAAAAAACACATGTCAGAAAAAATTGGAACCAGCGGGATTCGAACCTGTCATCTACTGCTTGCCGGGCAGCGACTTAACCACCAGGCTATTCTGGTTCACGGCCAAGTCACGATGAACTAGAATCAATTTTTTCTGACATGTGTTTTTTCATTACAGATCGAGCATACGATCTTTAACACTGGGAGTAAAATGCCTAAAGATTTGTTTACAAATTAAAAAATTCCTCCCCAGTCAAGCTTCTTCGTTTACTAAATTATATATTATTTCAATGTAAAAATTACGCTACTAGACAGAAAGATTCAGGGTTCCATGTCGTTATCACAAGTTACTTTGGACAGTATTTCGTTCATATGAACGGCGCTGTGGCTTAGTTGGTTAAAGCGCCTGTCTAGTAGACAGGAGATCCCCGGTTCGAATCCGGGCAGTGCCTTTTTTTTTAATTCCTGGGAGGGCATTTTACTTCACGAACAAAAAAATGTTATTCTGGATATTATTTCAATGTAAAAATTACACTAATATACAGAAAGATTCAGGGATCCATGTCGTTATCACAACCTACTTTGGACAGCATTTCGTTCATGTGAACGGCGCTGTGGCTTAGTTGGTTAAAGCGCCTGTCTAGTAAACAGGAGATCCCCGGTTTGAATCCGGGCAGTGCCTCCTTTTTCATGTGAACGGCGCTGTGGCTTAGTTGGTTAAAGCGCCTGTCTAGTAAACAGGAGATCCCCGGTTCGAATCCGGGCAGTGCCTTTTTTTTAATTTTGGGGAGGGTTTTTTACTTCACGAAAAAAAACATATTCTAGATATTATTTCAATGTAAACTGCTCTACCTTTTTTCATCAGACAAACATTTATAAATCAAATAAATTATATATTATTTCAATGTAAAAATTACGTTACTAGACAGAAAGATTCAGGGTTCCATGTCGTTATCACAAGTTACTTTGGACAGTATTTCGTTCATATGAACGGCGCTGTGGCTTAGTTGGTTAAAGCGCCTGTCTAGTAAACAGGAGATCCCCGGTTCGAATCCGGGCAGTGCCTTTTTTTTTTAATTCCTGGGAGGGCATTTTACTTCACGAACAAAAAAATGTTATTCTGGATATTATTTCAATGTAAAAATTACACTAATATACAGAAAGATTCAGGGATCCATGTCGTTATCACAACCTACTTTGGACAGCATTTCGTTCATGTGAACGGCGCTGTGGCTTAGTTGGTTAAAGCGCCTGTCTAGTAAACAGGAGATCCCCGGTTTGAATCCGGGCAGTGCCTCCTTTTTCATGTGAACGGCGCTGTGGCTTAGTTGGTTAAAGCGCCTGTCTAGTAAACAGGAGATCCCCGGTTCGAATCCGGGCAGTGCCTTTTTTTTAATTTTGGGGAGGGTTTTTTACTTCACGAAAAAAAACATATTCTAGATATTATTTCAATGTAAACTGCTCTACCTTTTTTCATCAGACAAACATTTATAAATCAAATAAATTATATATTATTTCAATGTAAAAATTACGTTACTAGACAGAAAGATTCAGGGTTCCATGTCGTTATCACAAGTTACTTTGGACAGTATTTCGTTCATATGAACGGCGCTGTGGCTTAGTTGGTTAAAGCGCCTGTCTAGTAAACAGGAGATCCCCGGTTCGAATCCGGGCAGTGCCTTTTTTTTTAATTCCTGGGAGGGCATTTTACTTCACGAACAAAAAAATGTTATTCTGGATATTATTTCAATGTAAAAATTACACTAATATACAGAAAGATTCAGGGATCCATGTCGTTATCACAACCTACTTTGGACAGCATTTCGTTCATGTGAACGGCGCTGTGGCTTAGTTGGTTAAAGCGCCTGTCTAGTAAACAGGAGATCCCCGGTTCGAATCCGAACAGTGCCTCCTTTTTCATGTGAACGGCGCTGTGGCTTAGTTGGTTAAAGCGCCTGTCTAGTAAACAGGAGATCCCCGGTTCGAATCCGGGCAGTGCCTCTTTTTTTTTTAATTCCGGGGAGGGCTTTTGACTTCACAAAAAAAAATCATATTCTGGATATTATTTCAATGTAAACTGCTATTTATTCTTTAGATCAGACAAACCTTTTTAAATCAAATTTGAGGGTATGGAATTGATTAGAAATTGTTTTATTTTCCGTACAGCCGTACGAATAGAATTCTTATCATTCGCATTGAAGATGAACATTAAACTTTTCACGAATTAAATCTTGGTATATCATCTTCAACTTTTGCAGGGATTCGAATTCGGGCAGTGCCCTTTTTTCTAATTTTCGGGAGGGCTTTTTATATCCCGAAAAAAATCAAATTCTGGATATTATTTCACTGTAAATATTACACTACTAGACAGAAAGGTTCAGGGTTCCATGTTATCATAAGCTAATTTGGACAGTGTTTCATTCATGTGAACGGCGCTGTGGCTTAGTTGGTTAAAGCGCCTGTCTTGTAAACAGGAGATCCCCGGTTCGAATCCGGGCAGTGCCTCTTTCTTTTTTTTGGGGGGGAGGGTTTTTTACTCCACGAAAAAAAAATCATATTCTAGATAAAATTTCAATGTAAACTGCTCTACCTTTTTTCATCAGACAAACATTTATAAATCAAATAAATTATATATTATTTCAATGTAAAAATTACGTTACTAGACAGAAAGATTCAGGGTTCCATGTCGTTATCACAAGTTACTTTGGACAGTATTTCGTTCATATGAACGGCGCTGTGGCTTAGTTGGTTAAAGCGCCTGTCTAGTAAACAGGAGATCCCCGGTTCGAATCCGGGCAGTGCCTTTTTTTTTAATTCCTGGGAGGGCATTTTACTTCACGAAAAAAAAATGTTATTCTGGATATTATTTCAATGGAAAAATTACACTAATATACAGAAAGATTCAGGGATCCATGTCGTTATCACAACCTACTTTGGACAGCATTTCGTTCATGTGAACGGCGCTGTGGCTTAGTTGGTTAAAGCGCCTGTCTAGTAAACAGGAGATCCTCGGTTCGAATCCGGGCAGTGCCTTTTTCTTTTTTTAATTCCGGGGAGGGCTTTTGACTTCACAAAAAAATTCATATTCTGAATATTATTTCAATGTAAACTGCTATTTATTCTTTAGATCAGACAAACATTTTTAAATCAAATTTGAGGGTATGGAATTGATTAGAAATTGTTTTATTTTCCGTACAGCCGTACGAATAGAATTCTTATCATTCGCATTGAAGATGAACATTAAACTTTTCACGAATTAAATCTTGGTATATCATCTTCAACTTTTGCAGGGATTCGAATTCGGGCAGTGCCCTTTTTTTCTAATTTTCAGGAGGGCTTTTTATATCACGAAAAATATCAAATTCTGGATATAAGCCATTTCGGAGATGCAATCTGAGCATGAGCAGATAAAGGTCATCTGTACAAAATTCTAAAACCCACTGACACTAATATTCGATATGTGCTCATGAATGTCATGTAATCATTATTCAATTATGCACTAATGGTGCATTCCATGACATCCAGGTGGAAGTATTCTTTTTAAAGGGGGAAACAAATGCTATTCATGAGGCACCTCTATCACTCCCAGAGTTATTTTTCTGAAGTGCACATAAAGGGACCCTCCATGTCTAAAATATCTGTGGATATTCGGGGTCATTTGTACCATGCCCTAACCCCGAACTGGCTTATTATTTCACTGTAAATATTACACTACTAGACAGAAAGGTTCAGGGTTCCATGTTATCATAAGCTAATTCGGACAGTGTTTCGTTCATGTGAACGGCGCTGTGGCTTAGTTGGTTAAAGCGCCTGTCTTGTAAATAGGAGATCCCCGGTTCGAATCGGGGCAGTGCCTCTTTTTTTTGGGGGGGAAGGGTTTTTTACTCCACGAAAAAAAATCATATTCTAGATATTATTTCAATGTAAACTGCTCTACCTTTTTCATCAGACATACATTTATAAATCAAATAAATTATATATTATTTCAATGTAAAAATTACGCTACTAGACAGAAAGATTCAGAGTTCAATGTCGTTATCACAAGCTACTTTGGACAGTATTTCGTTCATGTGAACGGCGCTGTGGCTTAGTTGTTTAAAGCGCCTGTCTAGTAAACAGGAGATCCCCGGCTCGAATCCGGGCAGTACCTTTTTTGTTTAATTCCTGGGAGGGCATTTTACTAAACAAAAAAAAATGTTATTCTGGATATTATTTCAATGTAAAAATTACACTACTATACAGAAAGATTCAGAGTTCCATGTCGTTATCACAAGCTACTTTGGACAGCATTTCGTTCATGTGAACGGCGCTGTGGCTTAGTTGGTTAAAGCGCCTGTCTAGTAAACAGGAGATCCCCGGTTCGAATCCGGGCAGTGCCTTCTTTTTCATGTGAACGGCGCTGTGGCTTAGTTGGTTAAAGCGCCTGTCTAGTAAACAGGAGATCCCCGGTTCGAATCCGAGCAGTGCCTTCTTTTTCATGTGAACGGCGCTGTGGCTTAGTTGGTTAAAGCGCCTGTCTAGTAAACAGGAGATCCCCGGTTCGAATCCGGGCAGTGCCTTTTTTTTTCATGTGAACGGCGCTGTGGCTTAGTTGGTTAAAGCGCCTGTCTAGTAAACAGGAGATCCCCGGTTCGAATCCGGGCAGTGCCTTTTTTTTTAATTCCTGGGAGGGCATTTTACTTCACGAACAAAAAAAATGTTATTCTGGATATTATTTCAATGTAAAAATTACACTAATATACAGAAAGATTCAGGGATCCATGTCGTTATCACAACCTACTTTGGACAGCATTTCGTCCATGTGAACGGCGCTGTGGCTTAGTTGATTAAAGCGCCTTTTTCATCAGACATACATATATAAATCAAATAAATTATATATTATTTCAATGTAAAAATTACGCTACTAGACAGAAAGATTCAGGGTTCAATGTCGTTATTACAAGTTACTTTGGACAGTATTTCGTTCATATGAACGGCGCTGTGGCTTAGTTGGTTAAAGCGCCTGTCTAGTAAACAGGAGATCCCCGGTTCGAATCCGGGCAGTGCCTTTTTTTTTTTAATTCCTGGGAGGGCATTTTACTTCACGAACAAAAAAATCCATTCTGGATATTATTTCAATGTAAAAATTACACTAATATACAGAAAGATTCAGGGATCCATGTGGTTATGACAACCTACTTTGGACAGCATTTCGTTCATGTGAACGGCGCTGTGGCTTAGTTGGTTAAAGCGCTTGTCTAGTAAACAGAAGATCCCCGGTTCGAATCCGGGCAATGCCTTTTTTTTTTAATTCCTGGGAGGGCATTTTACTTCACGAACAAAAAAATGTTATTCTGGATATTATTTCAATGTAAAAATTACACTAATATACAGAAAGATTCAGGGATCCATGTCGTTATCACAACCTACTTTGGACAGCATTTCGTTCATGTGAACGGCGCTGTGGCTTAGTTGGTTAAAGCGCCTGTCTAGTAAACAGGAGATCCCCGGTTTGAATCCGGGCAGTGCCTCCTTTTCATGTGAACGGCGCTGTGGCTTAGTTGGTTAAAGCGCCTGTCTAGTAAACAGGAGATCCCGGTTCGAATCCGGGCAGTGCCTTTTTTTTAATTTTGGGGAGGGTTTTTTACTTCACGAAAAAAAACATATTCTAGATATTATTTCAATGTAAACTGCTATTTATTCTTTAGATCAGACAAACCTTTTTAAATCAAATTTGAGGGTATGGAATTGATTAGAAATTGTTTTATTTTCCGTACAGCCGTACGAATAGAATTCTTATCATTCGCATTGAAGATGAACATTAAACTTTTCACGAATTAAATCTTGGTATATCATCTTCAATTTTGCAGGGATTCGAATTCGGGCAGTGCCCATTTTTCTAATTTTCGGGAGGGCTTTTTATATCCCGAAAAAAATCAAATTCTGGATATTATTTCACTGTAAATATTACACTACTAGACAGAAAGGTTCAGGGTTCCATGTTATCATAAGCTAATTTGAACAGTGTTTCATTCATGTGAACGGCGCTGTGGCTTAGTTGGTTAAAGCGCCTGTCTTGTAAACAGGAGATCCCCGGTTCGAATCCGGGCAGTGCCTCTTTCTTTTTTTGGGGGGGAGGGTTTTTTACTCCACGAAAAAAAAATCATATTCTAGATATTATTTCAATGTAAACTGCTCTACCTTTTTTCATCAGACAAACATTTATAAATCAAATAAATTATATATTATTTCAATGTAAAAATTACGCTACTAGACAGAAAGATTCAGGGTTCCATGTCGTTATCACAAGTTACTTTGGACAGTATTTCGTTCATGTGAACGGCGCTGTGGCTTAGTTGGTTAAAGCGCCTGTCTAGTAAACAGGAGATTCCCGGGTCGAATCCGGGCAGTGCCTTTTTTTTTTAATTCCCGGGAGGGCATTTTACTTCACGAACAAAAAAATGTTATTCTGGATATTATTTCAATGTAAAAATTACACTAATATACAGAAAGATTTAGGGATCCATGTCGTTATCACAACCTACTTTGAACAGCATTTCGTTCATGTGAACGGCGCTGTGGCTTAGTTGGTTAAAGCGCCTGTCTAGTAAACAGGAGATCCCCGGTTCGAATCCGGGCAGTGCCTCTTTTTTTTTTTAATTCCGGGGAGGGCTTTTGACTTCACAAAAAAAAATCATATTCTGGATATTATTTCAATGTAAACTGCTATTTATTCTTTAGATCAGACAAACCTTTTTAAATCAAATTTGAGGGTATGGAATTGATTAGAAATTGTTTTATTTTCCGTACAGCCGTACGAATAGAATTCTTATCATTCGCATTGAAGATGAACATTAAACTTTTCACGAATTAAATCTTGGTATATCATCTTCAACTTTTGCAGGGATTCGAATTCGGGCAGTGCCCTTTTTTCTAATTTTCGGGAGGGCTTTTTATATCCCGAAAAAAATCAAATTCTGGATATTATTTCACTGTAAATATTACACTACTAGACAGAAAGGTTCAGGGTTCCATGTTATCATAAGCTAATTTGGACAGTGAACGGCGCTGTGGCTTAGTTGGTTAAAGCGCCTGTCTTGTAAACAGGAGATCCCCGGTTCGAATCCGGCAGTGCCTCTTTCTTTTTTTTTGGGGGGGGAGGGTTTTTTACTCCACGAAAAAAAAATCATATTCTAGATAAAATTTCAATGTAAACTGCTCTACCTTTTTTCATCAGACAAACATTTATAAATCAAATAAATTATATATTATTTCAATGTAAAAATTACGTTACTAGACAGAAAGATTCAGGGTTCCATGTCGTTATCACAAGTTACTTTGGACAGTATTTCGTTCATATGAACGGCGCTGTGGCTTAGTTGGTTAAAGCGCCTGTCTAGTAAACAGGAGATCCCCGATTCGAATCCGGGCAGTGCCTTTTTTTTTAATTCCTGGGAGGGCATTTTACTTCACGAAAAAAAAATGTTATTCTGGATATTATTTCAATGGAAAAATTACACTAATATACAGAAAGATTCAGGGATCCATGTCGTTATCACAACCTACTTTGGACAGCATTTCGTTCATGTGAACGGCGCTGTGGCTTAGTTGGTTAAAGCGCCTGTCTAGTAAACAGGAGATCCTCGGTTCGAATCCGGGCAGTGCCTTTTTCTTTTTTTAATTCCGGGGAGGGCTTTTGACTTCACAAAAAAATTCATATTCTGAATATTATTTCAATGTAAACTGCTATTTATTCTTTAGATCAGACAAACATTTTTAAATCAAATTTGAGGGTATGGAATTGATTAGAAATTGTTTTATTTTCCGTACAGCCGTACGAATAGAATTCTTATCATTCGCATTGAAGATGAACATTAAACTTTTCAGGAATTAAATCTTGGTATATCATCTTCAACTTTTGCAGGGATTCGAATTCGGGCAGTGCCCTTTCTTTCTAATTTTCAGGAGGGCTTTTTATATCACGAAAAATATCAAATTCTGGATATAAGCCATTTCGGAGATGCAATCTGAGCATGAGCAGATAAAGGTCATCTGTACAAAATTCTAAAACCCACTGTCACTAATATTCGATATGTGCTCATGAATGTCATGTAATCATTATTCAATTATGCACTAATGGTGCATTCCATGACATCCAGGTGGAAGTATTCTTTTTAAAGGGGGAAACAAATGCTATTCATGAGGCACCTCTATCACTCCCAGAGTTATTTTTCTGAAGTGCACATAAAGGGACCCTCCATGTCTAAAATATCTGTGGATATTCGGGGTCATTTGTACCATGCCCTAACCCCGAACTGGCTTATTATTTCACTGTAAATATTACACTACTAGACAGAAAGGTTCAGGGTTCCATGTTATCATAAGCTAATTTGGACAGTGTTTCGTTCATGTGAACGGCGCTGTGGCTTAGTTGGTTAAAGCGCCTGTCTTGTAAATAGGAGATCCCCGGTTCGAATCGGGGCAGTGCCTCTTTTTTTTGGGGGGGAAGGGTTTTTTACTCCACGAAAAAAAATCATATTCTAGATATTATTTCAATGTAAACTGCTCTACCTTTTTCATCAGACATACATTTATAAATCAAATAAATTATATATTATTTCAATGTAAAAATTACGCTACTAGACAGAAAGATTCAGAGTTCAATGTTATCACAAGCTACTTTGGACAGTATTTCGTTCATGTGAACGGCGCTGTGGCTTAGTTGGTTAAAGCGCCTGTCTAGTAAACAGGAGATCCCCGGCTCGAATCCGGGCAGTACCTTTTTTGTTTAATTCCTGGGAGGGCATTTTACTAAACAAAAAAAAATGTTATTCTGGATATTATTTCAATGTAAAAATTACACTACTATACAGAAAGATTCAGAGTTCCATGTCGTTATCACAAGCTACTTTGGACAGCATTTCGTTCATGTGAACGGCGCTGTGGCTTAGTTGGTTAAAGCGCCTGTCTAGTAAACAGGAGATCCCCGGTTCGAATCCGGGCAGTGCCTTCTTTTTCATGTGAACGGCGCTGTGGCTTAGTTGGTTAAAGCGCCTGTCTAGTAAACAGGTGATCCCCGGTTCGAATCCGGGCAGTGCCTTTTTTTTCATGTGAACGGCGCTGTGGCTTAGTTGGTTAAAGCGCCTGTCTAGTAAACAGGAGATCCCCGGTTCGAATCCGGGCAGTGCCTTTTTTTTTAATTCCTGGGAGGGCATTTTACTTCACGAACAAAAAAAATTTTATTCTGGATATTATTTCAATGTAAAAATTACACTAATATACAGAAAGATTCAGGGATCCATGTCGTTATCACAACCTACTTTGGACAGCATTTCGTCCATGTGAACGGCGCTGTGGCTTAGTTGGTTAAAGCGCCTTTTTCATCAGACATACATATATAAATCAAATAAATTATATATTATTTCAATGTAAAAATTACGCTACTAGACAGAAAGATTCAGGGTTCAATGTCGTTATCACAAGTTACTTTGGACAGTATTTCGTTCATATGAACGGCGCTGTGGCTTAGTTGGTTAAAGCGCCTGTCTAGTAAACAGGAGATCCCCGGTTCGAATCCGGGCAGTGCCTTTTTTTTTTTAATTCCTGGGAGGGCATTTTACTTCACGAACAAAAAAATGTTATTCTGGATATTATTTCAATGTAAACTGCTCTACCTTTTTTCACTAGACAAACATTTATAAATCAAATAAATTATATATTATTTCAATGTAAAAATTACGTTACTAGACAGAAAGATTCAGGGTTCCATGTCGTTATCACAAGTTACTTTGGACAGTATTTCGTTCATATGAACGGCGCTGTGGCTTAGTTGGTTAAAGCGCCTGTCTAGTAAACAGGAGATCCCCGGTTCGAATCCGGGCAGTGCCTTTTTTTTCATGTGAACGGCGCTGTGGCTTAGTTGGTTAAAGCGCCTGTCTAGTAAACAGGTGATCCCCGGTTCGAATCCGGGCAGTGCCTTTTTTTTCATGTGAACGGCGCTGTGGCTTAGTTGGTTAAAGCGCCTGTATAGTAAACAGGAGATCCCCGGTTCGAATCCGGGCAGTGCCTTTTTTTTTAATTCCTGGGAGGGCATTTTACTTCACGAACAAAAAAAAATGTTATTCTGGATATTATTTCAATGTAAAAATTACACTAATATACAGAAAGATTCAGGGATCCATGTCGTTATCACAACCTACTTTGGACAGCATTTCGTCCATGTGAACGGCGCTGTGGCTTAGTTGGTTAAAGCGCCTTTTTCATCAGACATACATATATAAATCAAATAAATTATATATTATTTCAATGTAAAAATTACGCTACTAGACAGAAAGATTCAGGGTTCCATGTCGTTATCACAAGTTACTTTGGACAGTATTTCGTTCATATGAACGGCGCTGTGGCTTAGTTGGTTAAAGCGCCTGTCTAGTAAACAGGAGATCCCCGGTTCAAATCCGGGCAGTGCCTTTTTTTTTAATTCCCGGGAGGGCATTTTACTTCACGAACAAAAAAATCCATTCTGGATATTATTTCAATGTAAAAATTACACTAATATACAGAAAGATTCAGGGATCCATGTGGTTATGACAACCTACTTTGGACAGCATTTCGTTCATGTGAACGGCGCTGTGGCTTAGTTGGTTAAAGCGCTTGTCTAGTAAACAGAAGATCCCCGGTTCGAATCCGGGCAATGCCTTTTTTTTAATTCCTGGGAGGGCATTTTACTTCACGAACAAAAAAATGTTATTCTGGATATTATTTCAATGTAAAAATTACACTAATATACAGAAAGATTTAGGGATCCATGTCGTTATCACAACCTACTTTGAACAGCATTTCGTTCATGTGAACGGCGCTGTGGCTTAGTTGGTTAAAGCGCCTGTCTAGTAAACAGGAGATCCCCGGTTCGAATCCGGGCAGTGCCTTTTTTTTTAATTTTGGGGAGGGTTTTTTACTTCACGAAAAAAATCATATTCTAGATATTATTTCAATGTAAACTGCTGTACCTTCTTTTTCCTCAGACATACATTTATAAATCAAAGAAATTATATATTATTTCAATGTAAAAATTACGCTACTAGACAGAAATATTCAGGGTTCCATGTCGTTATCACAAGTTACTTTGGACAGTATTTCGTTCATGTGAACGGCGCTGTGGCTTAGTTGGTTAAAGCGCCTGTCTAGTAAACAGGAGATTCCCGGGTCGAATCCGGGCAGTGCCTTTTTTTTTTAATTCCCGGGAGGGCATTTTACTTCACGAACAAAAAAATGTTATTCTGGATATTATTTCAATGTAAAAATTACACTAATATACAGAAAGATTTAGGGATCCATGTCGTTATCACAACCTACTTTGAACAGCATTTCGTTCATGTGAACGGCGCTGTGGCTTAGTTGGTTAAAGCGCCTGTCTAGTAAACAGGAGATCCCCGGTTCGAATCCGGACAGTGCCTCCTTTTTCATGTGAACGGCGCTGTGGCTTAGTTGGTTAAAGCGCCTGTCTAGTAAACAGGAGATCCCCGGTTCGAATCCGGGCAGTGCCTCTTTTTTTTTTTAATTCCGGGGAGGGCTTTTGACTTCACAAAAAAAAATCATATTCTGGATATTATTTCAATGTAAACTGCTATTTATTCTTTAGATCAGACAAACCTTTTTAAATCAAATTTGAGGGTATGGAATTGATTAGAAATTGTTTTATTTTCCGTACAGCCGTAAAAATAGAATTCTTATCATTCGCATTGAAGATGAACATTAAACTTTTCACGAATTAAATCTTGGTATATCATCTTCAACTTTTGCAGGGATTCGAATTCGGGCAGTGCCCTTTTTGCTAATTTTCGGGAGGGCTTTTTATATCCCGAAAAAAATCAAATTCTGGATATTATTTCACTGTAAATATTACGCTACTAGACAGAAAGGTTCAGGGTTCCATGTTATCATAAGCTAATTTGGACAGTGTTTCATTCATGTGAACGGCGCTGTGGCTTAGTTGGTTAAAGCGCCTGTCTTGTAAACAGGAGATCCCCGGTTCGAATCCGGGCAGTGCCTTTTTTTTTAATTCCCGGGAGGGCATTTTACTTCACGAACAAAAAAATCCATTCTGGATATTATTTCAATGTAAAAATTACACTAATATACAGAAAGATTCAGGGATCCATGTGGTTATGACAACCTACTTTGGACAGCATTTCGTTCATGTGAACGGCGCTGTGGCTTAGTTGGTTAAAGCGCTTGTCTAGTAAACAGAAGATCCCCGGTTCGAATCCGGGCAATGCCTTTTTTTTTAATTCCTGGGAGGGCATTTTACTTCACGAACAAAAAAATGTTATTCTGGATATTATTTCAATGTAAAAATTACACTAATATACAGAAAGATTTAGGGATCCATGTCGTTATCACAACCTACTTTGAACAGCATTTCGTTCATGTGAACGGCGCTGTGGCTTAGTTGGTTAAAGCGCCTGTCTAGTAAACAGGAGATCCCCGGTTCGAATCCGGGCAGTGCCTTTTTTTTTAATTTTGGGGAGGGTTTTTTACTTCACGAAAAAAATCATATTCTAGATATTATTTCAATGTAAACTGCTGTACCTTCTTTTTCCTCAGACATACATTTATAAATCAAAGAAATTATATATTATTTCAATGTAAAAATTACGCTACTAGACAGAAATATTCAGGGTTCCATGTCGTTATCACAAGTTACTTTGGACAGTATTTCGTTCATGTGAACGGCGCTGTGGCTTAGTTGGTTAAAGCGCCTGTCTAGTAAACAGAAGATCCCCGGTTCGAATCCGGGCAATGCCTTTTTTTTTAATTCCCGGGAGGGCATTTTACTTCACGAACAAAAAAATGTTATTCTGGATATTATTTCAATGTAAAAATTACACTAATATACAGAAAGATTTAGGGATCCATGTCGTTATCACAACCTACTTTGAACAGCATTTCGTTCATGTGAACGGCGCTGTGGCTTAGTTGGTTAAAGCGCCTGTCTAGTAAACAGGAGATCCCCGGTTCGAATCCGGGCAGTGCCTTTTTTTTTAATTTTGGGGAGGGTTTTTTACTTCACGAAAAAAATCATATTCTAGATATTATTTCAATGTAAACTGCTGTACCTTCTTTTTCCTCAGACATACATTTATAAATCAAAGAAATTATATATTATTTCAATGTAAAAATTACGCTACTAGACAGAAATATTCAGGGTTCCATGTCGTTATCACAAGTTACTTTGGACAGTATTTCGTTCATGTGAACGGCGCTGTGGCTTAGTTGGTTAAAGCGCCTGTCTAGTAAACAGGAGATTCCCGGGTCGAATCCGGGCAGTGCCTTTTTTTTTTAATTCCCGGGAGGGCATTTTACTTCACGAACAAAAAAATGTTATTCTGGATATTATTTCAATGTAAAAATTACACTAATATACAGAAAGATTTAGGGATCCATGTCGTTATCACAACCTACTTTGAACAGCATTTCGTTCATGTGAACGGCGCTGTGGCTTAGTTGGTTAAAGCGCCTGTCTAGTAAACAGGAGATCCCCGGTTCGAATCCGGACAGTGCCTCCTTTTTCATGTGAACGGCGCTGTGGCTTAGTTGGTTAAAGCGCCTGTCTAGTAAACAGGAGATCCCCGGTTCGAATCCGGGCAGTGCCTCTTTTTTTTTTTAATTCCGGGGAGGGCTTTTGACTTCACAAAAAAAAATCATATTCTGGATATTATTTCAATGTAAACTGCTATTTATTCTTTAGATCAGACAAACCTTTTTAAATCAAATTTGAGGGTATGGAATTGATTAGAAATTGTTTTATTTTCCGTACAGCCGTAAAAATAGAATTCTTATCATTCGCATTGAAGATGAACATTAAACTTTTCACGAATTAAATCTTGGTATATCATCTTCAACTTTTGCAGGGATTCGAATTCGGGCAGTGCCCTTTTTGCTAATTTTCGGGAGGGCTTTTTATATCCCGAAAAAAATCAAATTCTGGATATTATTTCACTGTAAATATTACGCTACTAGACAGAAAGGTTCAGGGTTCCATGTTATCATAAGCTAATTTGGACAGTGTTTCATTCATGTGAACGGCGCTGTGGCTTAGTTGGTTAAAGCGCCTGTCTTGTAAACAGGAGATCCCCGGTTCGAATCCGGGCAGTGCCTTTTTTTTTAATTCCCGGGAGGGCATTTTACTTCACGAACAAAAAAATCCATTCTGGATATTATTTCAATGTAAAAATTACACTAATATACAGAAAGATTCAGGGATCCATGTGGTTATGACAACCTACTTTGGACAGCATTTCGTTCATGTGAACGGCGCTGTGGCTTAGTTGGTTAAAGCGCTTGTCTAGTAAACAGAAGATCCCCGGTTCGAATCCGGGCAATGCCTTTTTTTTTAATTCCTGGGAGGGCATTTTACTTCACGAACAAAAAAATGTTATTCTGGATATTATTTCAATGTAAAAATTACACTAATATACAGAAAGATTTAGGGATCCATGTCGTTATCACAACCTACTTTGAACAGCATTTCGTTCATGTGAACGGCGCTGTGGCTTAGTTGGTTAAAGCGCCTGTCTAGTAAACAGGAGATCCCCGGTTCGAATCCGGGCAGTGCCTTTTTTTTTAATTTTGGGGAGGGTTTTTTACTTCACGAAAAAAATCATATTCTAGATATTATTTCAATGTAAACTGCTGTACCTTCTTTTTCCTCAGACATACATTTATAAATCAAAGAAATTATATATTATTTCAATGTAAAAATTACACTACTAGACAGAAAGATTCAGGGTTCTATGTCGTTATCACAAGTTACTTTGGACAGTATTTCGTTCATGTGAACGGCGCTGTGGCTTAGTTGGTTAAAGCGCCTGTCTAGTAAACAGGAGATTCCGGGTCGAATCCGGGCAGTGCCTTTTTTTTTTAATTCCCGGGAGGGCATTTTACTTCACGAACAAAAAAATGTTATTCTGGATATTATTTCAATGTAAAAATTACACTAATATACAGAAAGATTTAGGGATCCATGTCGTTATCACAACCTACTTTGAACAGCATTTCGTTCATGTGAACGGCGCTGTGGCTTAGTTGGTTAAAGCGCCTGTCTAGTAAACAGGAGATCCCCGGTTCGACTCCGTTCAGCGCCTCCTTTTTCATGTGAACGGCGCTGTGGCTTAGTTGGTTAAAGCGCCTGTCTAGTAAACAGGAGATCCCCGGTTCGAATCCGGGCAGTGCCTCTTTTTTTTTTTTAATTCCGGGGAGGGCTTTTGACTTCACAAAAAAAAATCATATTCTGGATATTATTTCAATGTAAACTGCTATTTATTCTTTAGATCAGACAAACCTTTTTAAATCAAATTTGAGGGTATGGAATTGATTAGAAATTGTTTTATTTTCCGTACAGCCGTACGAATAGAATTCTTATCATTCGCATTGAAGATGAACATTAAACTTTTCACGAATTAAATCTTGGTATATCATCTTCAACTTTTGCAGGGATTCGAATTCGGGCAGTGCCCTTTTTTCTAATTTTCGGGAGGGCTTTTTATATCCCGAAAAAAATCAAATTCTGGATATTATTTCACTGTAAATATTACACTACTAGACAAAAAGGTTCAGGGTTCCATGTTATCATAAGCTAATTTGGACAGTGAACGGCGCTGTGGCTTAGTTGGTTAAAGCGCCTGTCTTGTAAACAGGAGATCCCCGGTTCGAATCCGGGCAGTGCCTCTTTCTTTTTTTTTGGGGGGGGAGGGTTTTTTACTCCACGAAAAAAAAATCATATTCTAGATAAAATTTCAATGTAAACTGCTCTACCTTTTTTCATCAGACAAACATTTATAAATCAAATAAATTATATATTATTTCAATGTAAAAATTACGTTACTAGACAGAAAGATTCAGGGTTCCATGTCGTTATCACAAGTTACTTTGGACAGTATTTCGTTCATATGAACGGCGCTGTGGCTTAGTTGGTTAAAGCGCCTGTCTAGTAAACAGGAGATCCCCGGTTCGAATCCGGGCAGTGCCTTTTTTTTTAATTCCTGGGAGGGCATTTTACTTCACGAAAAAAAAATGTTATTCTGGATATTATTTCAATGGAAAAATTACACTAATATACAGAAAGATTCAGGGATCCATGTCGTTATCACAACCTACTTTGGACAGCATTTCGTTCATGTGAACGGCGCTGTGGCTTAGTTGGTTAAAGCGCCTGTCTAGTAAACAGGAGATCCTCGGTTCGAATCCGGGCAGTGCCTTTTTCTTTTTTTAATTCCGGGGAGGGCTTTTGACTTCACAAAAAAATTCATATTCTGAATATTATTTCAATGTAAACTGCTATTTATTCTTTAGATCAGACAAACATTTTTAAATCAAATTTGAGGGTATGGAATTGATTAGAAATTGTTTTATTTTCCGTACAGCCGTACGAATAGAATTCTTATCATTCGCATTGAAGATGAACATTAAACTTTTCACGAATTAAATCTTGGTATATCATCTTCAACTTTTGCAGGGATTCGAATTCGGGCAGTGCCCTTTTTTTCTAATTTTCAGGAGGGCTTTTTATATCACGAAAAATATCAAATTCTGGATATAAGCCATTTCGGAGATGCAATCTGAGCATGAGCAGATAAAGGTCATCTGTACAAAATTCTAAAACCCACTGACACTAATATTCGATATGTGCTCATGAATGTCATGTAATCATTATTCAATTATGCACTAATGGTGCATTCCATGACATCCAGGTGGAAGTATTCTTTTTAAAGGGGGAAACAAATGCTATTCATGAGGCACCTCTATCACTCCCAGAGTTATTTTTCTGAAGTGCACATAAAGGGACCCTCCATGTCTAAAATATCTGTGGATATTCGGGGTCATTTGTACCATGCCCTAACCCCGAACTGGCTTATTATTTCACTGTAAATATTACACTCCTAGACAGAAAGGTTCAGGGTTCCATGTTATCATAAGCTAATTTGGACAGTGTTTCGTTCATGTGAACGGCGCTGTGGCTTAGTTGGTTAAAGCGCCTGTCTTGTAAATAGGAGATCCCCGGTTCGAATCCGGGCAGTGCCTCTTTTTTGGGGGGGGAAGGGTTTTTTACTCCACGAAAAAAAAATCATATTCTAGATATTATTTCAATGTAAACTGCTCTACCTTTTTCATCAGACATACATTTATAAATCAAATGAATTATATATTATTTCAATGTAAAAATTACGCTACTAGACAGAAAGATTCAGAGTTCAATGTTATCACAAGCTACTTTGGACAGTATTTCGTTCATGTGAACGGCGCTGTGGCTTAGTTGTTTAAAGCGCCTGTCTAGTAAACAGGAGATCCCCGGCTCGAATCCGGGCAGTACCTTTTTTGTTTAATTCCTGGGAGGGCATTTTACTAAACAAAAAAAAATGTTATTCTGGATATTATTTCAATGTAAAAATTACACTACTATACAGAAAGATTCAGAGTTCCATGTCGTTATCACAAGCTACTTTGGACAGCATTTCGTTCATGTGAACGGCGCTGTGGCTTAGTTGGTTAAAGCGCCTGTCTAGTAAACAGGAGATCCCCGGTTCGAATCCGGGCAGTGCCTTCTTTTTCATGTGAACGGCGCTGTGGCTTACTTGGTTAAAGCGCCTGTCTAGTAAACAGGTGATCCCGGTTCGAATCCGGGCAGTGCCTTTTTTTTCATGTGAACGGCGCTGTGGCTTAGTTGGTTAAAGCGCCTGTCTAGTAAACAGGAGATCCCCGGTTCGAATCCGGGCAGTGCCTTTTTTTTTAATTCCTGGGAGGGCATTTTACTTCACGAACAAAAAAAATGTTATTCTGGATATTATTTCAATGTAAAAATTACACTAATATACAGAAAGATTCAGGGATCCATGTCGTTATCACAACCTACTTTGGACAGCATTTCGTCCATGTGAACGGCGCTGTGGCTTAGTTGGTTAAAGCGCCTTTTTCATCAGACATACATATATAAATCAAATAAATTATATATTATTTCAATGTAAAAATTACGCTACTAGACAGAAAGATTCAGGGTTCAATGTCGTTATTACAAGTTACTTTGGACAGTATTTCGTTCATATGAACGGCGCTGTGGCTTAGTTGGTTAAAGCGCCTGTCTAGTAAACAGGAGATCCCCGGTTCGAATCCGGGCAGTGCCTTTTTTTTTTTAATTCCTGGGAGGGCATTTTACTTCACGAACAAAAAAATGTTATTCTGGATATTATTTCAATGTAAACTGCTCTACCTTTTTTCACTAGACAAACATTTATAAATCAAATAAATTATATATTATTTCAATGTAAAAATTACGTTACTAGACAGAAAGATTCAGGGTTCCATGTCGTTATCACAAGTTACTTTGGACAGTATTTCGTTCATATGAACGGCGCTGTGGCTTAGTTGGTTAAAGCACCTGTCTAGTAAACAGGTGATCCCCGGTTCGAATCCGGGCAGTGCCTTTTTTTTCATGTGAACGGCGCTGTGGCTTAGTTGGTTAAAGCGCCTGTATAGTAAACAGGAGATCCCCGGTTCGAATCCGGGCAGTGCCTTTTTTTTTTAATTCCTGGGAGGGCATTTTACTTCACGAACAAAAAAAAATGTTATTCTGGATATTATTTCAATGTAAAAATTACACTAATATACAGAAAGATTCAGGGATCCATGTGGTTATGACAACCTACTTTGGACAGCATTTCGTTCATGTGAACGGCGCTGTGGCTTAGTTGGTTAAAGCGCTTGTCTAGTAAACAGAAGATCCCCGGTTCGAATCCGGGCAATGCCTTTTTTTTTAATTCCTGGGAGGGCATTTTACTTCACGAACAAAAAAATGTTATTCTGGATATTATTTCAATGTAAAAATTACACTAATATACAGAAAGATTTAGGGATCCATGTCGTTATCACAACCTACTTTGAACAGCATTACGTTCATGTGAACGGCGCTGTGGCTTAGTTGGTTAAAGCGCCTGTCTAGTAAACAGGAGATCCCCGGTTCGAATCCGGGCAGTGCCTTTTTTTTAATTTTGGGGAGGGTTTTTTACTTCACGAAAAAAATCATATTCTAGATATTATTTTAATGTAAACTGCTGTACCTTCTTTTTCCTCAGACATACATTTATAAATCAAAGAAATTATATATTATTTCAATGTAAAAATTACGCTACTAGACAGAAAGATTCAGGGTTCCATGTCGTTATCACAAGTTACTTTGGACAGTATTTCGTTCATGTGAACGGCGCTGTGGCTTAGTTGGTTAAAGCGCCTGTCTAGTAAACAGGAGATTCCCGGGTCGAATCGGGCAGTGCCTTTTTTTTTTAATTCCCGGGAGGGCATTTTACTTCACGAACAAAAAAATGTTATTCTGGATATTATTTCAATGTAAAAATTACACTAATATACAGAAAGATTTAGGGATCCATGTCGTTATCACAACCTACTTTGAACAGCATTTCGTTCATGTGAACGGCGCTGTGGCTTTGTTGGTTAAAGCGCCTGTCTAGTAAACAGGAGATCCCCGGTTCGAATCCGGACAGTGCCTCCTTTTTCATGTGAACGGCGCTGTGGCTTAGTTGGTTAAAGCGCCTGTCTAGTAAACAGGAGATCCCCGGTTCGAATCCGGGCAGTGCCTCTTTATTTTTTTCATTCCGGGGAGGGCTTTTGACTTCACAAAAAAAAATCATATTCTGGATATTATTTCAATGTAAACTGCTATTTATTCTTTAGATCAGACAAACCTTTTTAAATCAAATTTGAGGGTATGGAATTGATTAGAAATTGTTTTATTTTCCGTACAGCCGTAAAAATAGAATTCTTATCATTCGCATTGAAGATGAACATTAAACTTTTCACGAATTAAATCCTGGTATATCATCTTCAACTTTTGCAGGGATTCGAATTCGGGCAGTGCCCTTTTTGCTAATTTTCGGGAGGGCTTTTTATATCCCGAAAAAAATCAAATTCTGGATATTATTTCACTGTAAATATTACGCTACTAGACAGAAAGGTTCAGGGTTCAATGTTATCATAAGCTAATTTGGACAGTGTTTCATTCATGTGAACGGCGCTGTGGCTTAGTTGGTTAAAGCGCCTGTCTTGTAAACAGGAGATCCCCGGTTCGAATCCGGGCAGTGCCTCTTTCTTTTTTGGGGGGGGAGGGTTTTTTACTCCACGAAAAAAAAATCATATTCTAGATATTATTTCAATGTAAACTGCTCTACCTTTTTTAGTCAGACAAACATTTATAAATCAAATAAATTATATATTATTTCAATGTAAAAATTACGTTACTAGACAGAAAGATTCAGGGTTCCATGTCGTTATCACAAGTTACTTTGGACAGTATTTCGTTCATATGAACGGCGCTGTGGCTTAGTTGGTTAAAGCGCCTGTCTAGTAAACAGGAGATCCCCGGTTCGAATCCGGGCAGTGCCTTTTTTTTTTAATTCCCGGGAGGGCATTTTACTTCACGAACAAAAAAATGTTATTCTGGATATTATTTCAATGTAAAAATTACACTAATATACAGAAAGATTTAGGGATCCATGTCGTTATCACAACCTACTTTGAACAGCATTTCGTTCATGTGAACGGCGCTGTGGCTTTGTTGGTTAAAGCGCCTGTCTAGTAAACAGGAGATCCCCGGTTCGAATCCGGACAGTGCCTCCTTTTTCATGTGAACGGCGCTGTGGCTTAGTTGGTTAAAGCGCCTGTCTAGTAAACAGGAGATCCCCGGTTCGAATCCGGGCAGTGCCTCTTTATTTTTTTCATTCCGGGGAGGGCTTTTGACTTCACAAAAAAAAATCATATTCTGGATATTATTTCAATGTAAACTGCTATTTATTCTTTAGATCAGACAAACCTTTTTAAATCAAATTTGAGGGTATGGAATTGATTAGAAATTGTTTTATTTTCCGTACAGCCGTAAGAATAGAATTCTTATCATTCGCATTGAAGATGAACATTAAACTTTTCACGAATTAAATCCTGGTATATCATCTTCAACTTTTGCAGGGATTCGAATTCGGGCAGTGCCCTTTTTGCTAATTTTCGGGAGGGCTTTTTATATCCCGAAAAAAATCAAATTCTGGATATTATTTCACTGTAAATATTACGCTACTAGACAGAAAGGTTCAGGGTTCAATGTTATCATAAGCTAATTTGGACAGTGTTTCATTCATGTGAACGGCGCTGTGGCTTAGTTGGTTAAAGCGCCTGTCTTGTAAACAGGAGATCCCCGGTTCGAATCCGGGCAGTGCCTCTTTCTTTTTTTGGGGGGGAGGGTTTTTTACTCCACGAAAAAAAAATCATATTCTAGATATTATTTCAATGTAAACTGCTCTACCTTTTTTAATCAGACAAACATTTATAAATCAAATAAATTATATATTATTTCAATGTAAAAATTACGTTACTAGACAGAAAGATTCAGGGTTCCATGTCGTTATCACAAGTTACTTTGGACAGTATTTCGTTCATATGAACGGCGCTGTGGCTTAGTTGGTTAAAGCGCCTGTCTAGTAAACAGGAGATCCCCGGTTCAAATCCGGGCAGTGCCTTTTTTTTTAATTCCTGGGAGGGCATTTTACTTCACGAACAAAAAAATCCATTCTGGATATTATTTCAATGTAAAAATTACACTAATATACAGAAAGATTCAGGGATCCATGTCGTTATCACAACCTACTTTGGACAGCATTTCGTTCATGTGAACGGCGCTGTGGCTTAGTTGGTTAAAGCGCCTGTCTAGTAAACAGGAGATCCCCGGTTCAAATCCGGGCAGTGCCTTTTTTTTAATTCCTGGGAGGGCATTTTACTTCACGAACAAAAAAATCCATTCTGGATATTATTTCAATGTAAAAATTACACTAATATACAGAAAGATTCAGGGATCCATGTCGTTATCACAACCTACTTTGGACAGCATTTCGTTCATGTGAACGGCGCTGTGGCTTAGTTGGTTAAAGCGCCTGTCTAGTAAACAGGAGATCCCCGGTTCGAATCCGGGCAGTGCCTTTTTTTTTTATTTTTGGGAGGGTTTTTTACTTCACGAAAAAAATCATATTCTAGATATTATTTCAATGTAAACTGCTATACCTTTTTTCATCAGACATACATTAATTTTAAATCAAATAAATTATACATTATTTCAATGTAAAAATTACGCTACTAGACAGAAAGATTCAGAGTTCAATGTCGTTATCACAAGCTACTTTGGACAGTATTTCGTTCATGTGAACGGCGCTGTGGCTTAGTTGTTTAAAGCGCCTGTCTAGTAAACAGGAGATCCCCGGCTCGAATCCGGGCAGTACCTTTTTTGTTTAATTCCTGGGAGGGCATTTTACTAAACAAAAAAAAATGTTATTCTGGATATTATTTCAATGTAAAAATTACACTACTATACAGAAAGATTCAGAGTTCCATGTCGTTATCACAAGCTACTTTGGACAGCATTTCGTTCATGTGAACGGCGCTGTGGCTTAGTTGGTTAAAGCGCCTGTCTAGTAAACAGGAGATCCCCGGTTCGAATCCGGGCAGTGCCTTCTTTTTCATGTGAACGGCGCTGTGGCTTAGTTGGTTAAAGCGCCTGTCTAGTAAACAGGTGATCCCCGGTTCGAATCCGGGCAGTGCCTTTTTTTTCATGTGAACGGCGCTGTGGCTTAGTTGGTTAAAGCGCCTGTCTAGTAAAC
This sequence comes from Heliocidaris erythrogramma, assembly GCA_025617745.1. Classification (NCBI taxonomy): domain Eukaryota; kingdom Metazoa; phylum Echinodermata; class Echinoidea; order Camarodonta; family Echinometridae; genus Heliocidaris; species Heliocidaris erythrogramma. The sequence continues at coordinate 38,560,979 of CM046860.1, forward strand.
AGGAGATCCCCGGTTCGAATCCGGGCAGTGCCATTTTTTTTAATTCCTGGGAGGGCATTTTACTTCACGAACAAAAAAAATGTTATTCTGGATATTATTTCAATGTAAAAATTACACTAATATACAGAAAGATTCAGGGATCCATGTCGTTATCACAACCTACTTTGGACAGCATTTCGTCCATGTGAACGGCGCTGTGGCTTAGTTGGTTAAAGCGCCTTTTTCATCAGACATACATATATATAAATCAAATAAATTATATATTATTTCAATGTAAAAATTACGCTACTAGACAGAAAGATTCAGGGTTCAATGTCGTTATTACAAGTTACTTTGGACAGTATTTCGTTCATATGAACGGCGCTGTGGCTTAGTTGGTTAAAGCGCCTGTCTAATAAACAGGAGATCCCCGGTTCGAATCCGGGCAGTGCCTTTTTTTTTTATTCCTGGGAGGGCATTTTACTTCACGAACAAAAAAATGTTATTCTGGATATTATTTCAATGTAAACTGCTCTACCTTTTTTCACTAGACAAACATTTATAAATCAAATAAATTATATATTATTTCAATGTAAAAATTACGTTACTAGACAGAAAGATTCAGGGTTCCATGTCGTTATCACAAGTTACTTTGGACAGTATTTCGTTCATATGAACGGCGCTGTGGCTTAGTTGGTTAAAGCGCCTGTCTAGTAAACAGGAGATCCCCGGTTCGAATCCGGGCAGTGCCTTTTTTTTCATGTGAACGGCGCTGTGGCTTAGTTGGTTAAAGCGCCTGTATAGTAAACAGGAGATCCCCGGTTCGAATCCGGGCAGTGCCTTTTTTTTTAATTCCTGGGAGGGCATTTTACTTCACGAACAAAAAAAATGTTATTCTGGATATTATTTCAATGTAAAAATTACACTAATATACAGAAAGATTCAGGGATCCATGTCGTTATCACAACCTACTTTGGACAGCATTTCGTCCATGTGAACGGCGCTGTGGCTTAGTTGGTTAAAGCGCCTTTTTCATCAGACATACATATATAAATCAAATAAATTATATATTATTTCAATGTAAAAATTACGCTACTAGACAGAAAGATTCAGGGTTCCATGTCGTTATCACAAGTTACTTTGGACAGTATTTCGTTCATATGAACGGCGCAGTGGCTTAGTTGGTTAAAGCGCCTGTCTAGTAAAAAGGAGATCCCCGGTTCAAATCCGGGCAGTGCCTTTTTTTTAAATTCCTGGGAGGGCATTTTACTTCACGAACAAAAAAATCCATTCTGGATATTATTTCAATGTAAAAATTACACTAATATACAGAAAGATTCAGGGTTCCATGTCGTTATCACAAGTTACTTTGGACAGTATTTCGTTCATGTGAACGGCGCTGTGGCTTAGTTGGTTAAAGCGCCTGTCTAGTAAACAGGAGATCCCCGGTTCGAATCCGGGCAGTGCCTCTTTTTTTTTTTTTTTAATTCCGGGGAGGGCTTTTGACTTCACAAATAAAATTGATATTTTGGATATTATTTCAATGTAAACTGCTATTTATTCTTTAGATCAGACAAACATTTATAAATCAAATTTGAGGGTATGGAATTGATTACAAATTGTTTTATTTTCCGTACAGCCGTACGAATAGAATTCTTATCATTCGCATTGAATAAGAACATTAAACTTTTCACGAATTAAATCTTGGTATATCATCTTCAACTTTTGCAGGGATTCGAATTCGGGCAGTGCCTTTTTTTTCTAATTTTCGGGAAGGCTTTTTATATCACGAAAAAAATCAAATTCTGGATATTATTTCACTGTAAATATTACACTACTAGACAGAAAGGTTCAGGGTTCCGTGTTATCATAAGCTAATTCGGACAGTGTTTCGTTCATGTGAACGGCGCTGTGGCTTAGTTGGTTAAAGCGCCTGTCTTGTAAACAGGAGATCCCCGGTTCGAATCCGGGCAGTGCCTTTTGTTTTTTTAATATTTTTTTACTCCACGAAAAAAAAAATCATATTCTAGATATTTTTTCAATGTTAACTGCTATACCTTTTTCATCAGACATACATTTATAAATCAAATAAAATATACATTATTTCAATGTAAAAATTACGCTACTAGACAGAAAGATTCAGGGTTCAATGTCGTTATCACAAGCTACTTTGGACAGTATTTCGTTCATGTGAACGGCGCTGTGGGTTAGTTGTTAAAAGCGCCTGTCTAGTAAACAGGAGATCCCCGGTTCGAATCCGGGCAGTACCTTTTTTGTTTAATTCCTGGGAGGGCATTTTACTAAACAAAAAAAAATGTTATTCTGGATATTATTTCAATGTAAAAATTACACTACTATACAGAAAGATTCAGAGTTCCATGTCGTTATCACAAGCTACTTTGGACAGCATTTCGTTCCATGTCGTTATCACAAGCTACTTTGGACAGTATTTCATTCATGTTAACTTTTGCAGGGAGGAGGGCTTTTTACTTCATTTTCCGTACAGCGGTACGAATAGAAATCTTATTCAATATGAACATTAAACTTTCCGCGAATTAAATTTCGGTAAATCATCTTTAACTTTTGCAGGGAGGAAGGCTTTTTACTTCGCGAAAAAAATCATATAAAATTCTGGATATTATTTCAATGAAAATATTACACTACTAGACAGAAAGATTCAGGGTTCCATGTTGTTATCACAAGTTACTTTGGACAGTATTTCATTCATGTGAACGGCGCTGTAGCTTAGTTGGTTAAAGCGCCTGTCTAGTAAACAGGAGATCCCCGGTTCGAATCCGGGCAGTGCCTTCTTTTTCATGTGAACGGCGCTGTGGCTTAGTTGGTTAAAGCGCCTGTCTAGTAAACAGGAGATCCCCGGTTCGAATCCGAGCAGTGCCTTTTTTTTTTAATTTTTAGGAGGGCTTTATACTTTACGAAAAAAAATCATATTCTGGATATTATTTCAATGTAAATATTACACTACTAGACAGAAAGATTCAGGGCTCCATGTTGTTATCACAAGCTACTTTGGACAGTATTTCATTCATGTGAACGGCGTTGTGGCTTAGTTGGTTAAAGCGCCTGTTTAGTAAACAGGAGATCCCCGGTTCGAATCCGAGCAGTGCCTTTTTTTTTTAATTTTTAGGAGGGCTTTTTACTTTACGAAAAAAATCATATTCTGGATATTATTTCAATGTAAATATTACACTACTAGACAGAAAGATTCAGGGCTCCATGTTGTTATCACAAGTTACTTTGGACAGTATTTCATTCATGTGAACGGCGCTGTGGCTTAGTTGGTTAAAGCGCCTGTCCAGTAAACAGGAGATCCCCGGTTCGACTCCGTTCAGTGCCTTTTTTTCATGTGAACGGCGCTGTGGCTTAGTTGGTTAAAGCGCCTGTCTAGTAAACAGGAGATCCCGGTTCGAATCCGGGCAGTGCCTCTTTTTTTTTTCATTCCGGGGAGGGCTTTTGACTTCACAAAAAAAAATTCATATTCTGGATATTATTTCAATGTAAACTGCTATTTATTCTTTAGATCAGACAAACATTTTTAAATCAAATTTGAGGGTATGGAATTGATTAGAAATTGTTTTATTTTCCGTACAGCCGTACGAATAGAATTCTTATCATTCGCATTGAAGATGAACATTAAACTTTTCACGAATTAAATCTTGGTATGTCATCTTCAACTTTTGCAGGGATTCGAATTCGGGCAGTGCCCTTTTTTCTAATTTTCGGGAGGGCTTTTTATATCACGAAAAAAATCAAATTCTGGATATTATTTCAATGAAAATATTACACTACTAGACAGAAAGATTCAGGGCTCCATGTTGTTATCACAAGTTACTTTGGACAGTATTTCATTCATGTGAACGGCGCTGTGGCTTAGTTGGTTAAAGCGCCTGTCTAGTAAACAGGAGATCCCCGGTTCGAATCCGGGCAGTGCCTCTTTTTTTTTTTCATTCCGGGGAGGGCTTTTGACTTCACAAAAAAAATTCATATTCTGGATATTATTTCAATGTTAACTGCTATATATTTTTTATCAGACAAACATTTTTAAATCAAATTTGAGGGTATGGAATTGATTAGAAATTGTTTTATTTTCCGTACAGCCGTACGTATAGAATTCTTATCATTCGCATTGAATAAGAACATTAAACTTTTCACGAATTAAATCTTGGTATATCATCTTCAACTTTTGCAGGGATTCGAATTCGGGCAGTGCCTTTTTTTTCTAATTTTCGGGAGGGCTTTTTATATCACGAAAAAAATCAAATTCTGGATATTATTTCACTGTAAATATTACACTACTAGACAGAAAGGTTCAGGGTTCCATGTTATCATAAGCTAATTCGGACAGTGTTTCGTTCATGTGAACGGCGCTGTGGCTTAGTTGGTTAAAGCGCCTGTCTTGTAAACAGGAGATCCCCGGTTCGAATCCGGGCAGTGCCTTTTGTTTTTTTAATATTTTTTTACTCCACGAAAAAAAAAATCATATTCTAGATATTTTTTCAATGTTAACTGCTATACCTTTTTCATCAGACATACATTTATAAATCAAATAAAATATACATTATTTCAATGTAAAAATTACGCTACTAGACAGAAAGATTCAGGGTTCAATGTCGTTATCACAAGCTACTTTGGACAGTATTTCGTTCATGTGAACGGCGCTGTGGCTTAGTTGGTTAAAGCGCCTGTCTAGTAAACAGGAGATCCCCGGTTCGAATCCGGGCAGTACCTTTTTTGTTTAATTCCTGGGAGGGCATTTTACTAAACAAAAAAAAATGTTATTCTGGATATTATTTCAATGTAAAAATTACACTACTATACAGAAAGATTCAGAGTTCCATGTCGTTATCACAAGCTACTTTGGACAGTATTTCGTTCCATGTCGTTATCACAAGCTACTTTGGACAGTATTTCATTCATGTTAACTTTTGCAGGGAGGAGGGCTTTTTACTTCATATTCCGTACAGCGGTACGAATAGAAATCTTATTCAATATGAACATTAAACTTTCCGCGAATTAAATTTCGGTAAATCATCTTTAACTTTTGCAGGGAGGAAGGCTTTTTACTTCGCGAAAGAAATCATATAAAATTCTGGATATTATTTCAATGAAAATATTACACTACTAGACAGAAAGATTTAGGGCTCCATGTCGTTATCACAAGATACTTTGGACAGTATTTCGTTCACGTTAACTTTTGCAGGGAGGAAGGCTTTTTACTTCGCGAAAAAATTCATATAAAATTCTGGATATTATTTCAATGAAAATATTACACTACTAGACAGAAAGATTCAGGGTTCCATGTCGTTATCACAAGTTACTTTGGACAGTATTTCATTCATGTGAACGGCGCTGTAGCTTAGTTGGTTAAAGCGCCTGTCTAGTAAACAGGAGATCCCCGGTTCGAATCCGGGCAGTGCCTTCTTTTTCATGTGAACGGCGCTGTGGCTTAGTTGGTTAAAGCGCCTGTCTAGTAAACAGGAGATCCCCGGTTCGAATCCGAGCAGTGCCTTTTTTTTTAATTTTTAGGAGGGCTTTTTACTTTACGAAAAAAATCATATTCTGGATATTATTTCAATGTAAATATTACACTACTAGACAGAAAGATTCAGGGCTCCATGTTGTTATCACAAGCTACTTTGGACAGTATTTCATTCATGTGAACGGCGTTGTGGCTTAGTTGGTTAAAGCGCCTGTTTAGTAAACAGGAGATCCCCGGTTCGAATCCGAGCAGTGCTTTTTTTTTTTATTTTTAGGAGGGCTTTTTACTTTACGAAAAAAATCATATTCTGGATATTATTTCAATGTAAATATTACACTACTAGACAGAAAGATTCAGGGCTCCATGTTGTTATCACAAGTTACTTCGGACAGTATTTCATTCATGTGAACGGCGCTGTGGCTTAGTTGGTTAAAGCGCCTGTCTAGTAAACAGGAGATCCCCGGTTCGACTCCGTTCAGTGCCTTTTTTTTTCATGTGAACGGCGCTGTGGCTTAGTTGGTTAAAGCGCCTGTCTAGTAAACAGGAGATCCCCGGTTCGAATCCGGGCAGTGCCTCTTTTTTTTTTTCATTCCGGGGAGGGCTTTTGACTTCACAAAAAAAAATCATATTCTGGATATTATTTCAATGTAAACTGCTATTTATTCTTTAGATCAGACAAACATTTTTAAATCAAATTTGAGGGTATGAAATTGATTAGAAATTGTTTTATTTTCCGTACAGCCGTACGAATAGAATTCTTATCATTCGCATTGAAGATGAACATTAAACTTTTCACGAATTAAATCTTGGTATGTCATCTTCAACTTTTGCAGGGATTCGAATTCGGGCAGTGCCCTTTTTTGTTTAATTCCTGGGAGGGCATTTTACTAAACAAAAAAAAAGGTTATTCTGGATATTATTTCAATGTAAAAATTACACTACTATACAGAAAGATTCAGAGTTCCATGTCGTTATCACAAGCTACTTTGGACAGCATTTCGTTCCATGTCGTTATCACAAGCTACTTTGGACAGTATTTCATTCATGTTAACTTTTGCAGGGAGGAGGGCTTTTTACTTCATTTTCCGTACAGCGGTACGAATAGAAATCTTATTCAATATGAACATTAAACTTTCCGCGAATTAAATTTTGGTAAATCATCTTTAACTTTTGCAGGGAGGAAGGCTTTTTACTTCGCGAAAAAAATCATATAAAATTCTGGATATTATTTCAATGAAAATATTACACTACTAGACAGAAAGATTCAGGGTTCCATGTCGTTATCACAAGTTACTTTGGACAGTATTTCATTCATGTGAACGGCGCTATAGCTTAGTTGGTTAAAGCGCCTGTCTAGTAAACAGGAGATCCCCGGTTCGAATCCGGGCAGTGCCTTCTTTTTCATGTGAACGGCGCTGTGGCTTAGTTGGTTAAAGCGCCTGTCTAGTAAACAGGAGATCCCCGGTTCGAATCCGAGCAGTGCCTTTTTTTAATTTTTAGGAGGGCTTTTTACTTTACGAAAAAAATCATATTCTGGATATTATTTCAATGTAAATATTACACTACTAGACAGAAAGATTCAGGGCTCCATGTTGTTATCACAAGCTACTTTGGACAGTATTTCATTCATGTGAACGGCGTTGTGGCTTAGTTGGTTAAAGCGCCTGTTTAGTAAACAGGAGATCCCCGGTTCGAATCCGAGCAGTGCCTTTTTTTTTTCATTTTTAGGAGGGCTTTTTACTTTACGAAAAAAATCATATTCTGGATATTATTTCAATGTAAATATTACACTACTAGACAGAAAGATTCAGGGCTCCATGTTGTTATCACAAGTTACTTTGGACAGTATTTCATTCATGTGAACGGCGCTGTGGCTTAGTTGGTTAAAGCGCCTGTCTAGTAAACAGGAGATCCCCGGTTCGACTCCGTTCAGTGCCTTTTTTTCATGTGAACGGCGCTGTGGCTTAGTTGGTTAAAGCGCCTGTCTAGTAAACAGGAGATCCCCGGTTCGAATCCGGGCAGTGCCTCTTTATTTTTTTCATTCCGGGGAGGGCTTTTGACTTCACAAAAAAAAATTCATATTCTGGATATTATTTCAATGTAAACTGCTATTTATTCTTTAGATCAGACAAACATTTTTAAATCAAATTTGAGGGTATGGAATTGATTAGAAATTGTTTTATTTTCCGTACAGCCGTACGAATAGAATTCTTATCATTCGCATTGAAGATGAACATTAAACTTTTCACGAATTAAATCTTGGTATGTCATCTTCAACTTTTGCAGGGATTCGAATTCGGGCAGTGCCCTTTTTTCTAATTTTCGGGAGGGCTTTTTATATCACGAAAAAAATCAAATTCTGGATATTATTTCAATGAAAATATTACACTACTAGACAGAAAGATTCAGGGCTCCATGTCGTTATCACAAGATACTTTGGACAGTACTTCGTTCATGTTAACTTTTGCATGGAGGAAGGCTTTTTACTTCGCGAAAAAAATCATATAAAATTCTGGATATTATTTCAATGAAAATATTACACTACTAGACAGAAAGATTCAGGTATCCATGTCGTTATCACAACCTACTTTGGACATCATTTCGTTCATGTGAACGGCGCTGTGGCTTAGTTGGTTAAAGCACCTGTCTAGTAAACAGGAGATCCCCGGTTCGAATCCGGGCAGTGCCTTTCTTTTTTTAATTTTGGGGAGGGTTTTTTACTTCACGAAAAAAATCATATTCTAGATATTATTTCAATGTAAACTGCTGTACCTTTTTTTTAATCAGACATACATTTATAAATCAAATAAATTATATATTATTTCAATGTAAAAATTACGCTACTAGACAGAAAGATTCAGGGTTCCATGTCGTTATCACAAGTTACTTTGGACAGTATTTCGTTCATGTGAACGGCGCTGTGGCTTAGTTGGTTAAAGCGCCTGTCCAGTAAACAGGAGATCCCCGGTTCGAATCCGGGCAGTGCCTTTTTTTTTTTTAATTCCCGGGAGGGCATTTTAATTCACGAACAAAAAAATGTTATCCTGGATATTATTTCAATGTAAAAATTACACTAATATACAGAAAGATTCAGGGATCCATGTCGTTATCACAACCTACTTTGGACAGCATTTCGTTCATGTGAACGGCGCTGTGGCTTAGTTGGTTAAAGCGCCTGTCTAGTAAACAGGAGATCCCCGGTTCGAATCCGGGCAGTGCCTTCTTTTTCATGTGAACGGCGCTGTGGCTTAGTTGGTTAAAGCGCCTGTCTAGTAAACAGGAGATCCCCGGTTCGAATCCGGGCAGTGCCTTTTTTTTTAATTTTGGGGAGGGTTTTTGACTTCACGAAAAAAATCATATTCTAGATATTATTTCAATGTAAACTGCTGTACCTTATTTTTTCATCAGACATACATTTATAAATCAAAGAAATTATATATTATTTCAATGTAAAAATTACGCTACTAGACAGAAAGATTCAGGGTTCCATGTCGTTATCACAAGTTACTTTGGACAGTATTTCGTTCATATGAACGGCGCTGTGGCTTAGTTGGTTAAAGCGCCTGTCTAGTAAACAGGAGATCCCCGGTTCGAATCCGGGCAGTGCCTTTTGTTTTTTAATTCCCGGGAGGGCATTTTACTTCACGAACAAAAAAATGTTATTCTGGATATTATTTCAATGTAAAAATTACACTAATATACAGAAAGATTCAGGGATCCATGTCGTTATCACAACCTACTTTGGACAGCATTTCGTTCATGTGAACGGCGCTGTGGCTTAGTTGGTTAAAGCGCCTGTCTAGTAAACAGGAGATCCCCGGTTCGAATCCGGGCAGTACCTTTTTTGTTTAATTCCTGGGAGGGCATTTTACTAAACAAAAAGGGTTATTCTGGATATTATTTCAATGTAAAAATTACACTAATATACAGAAAGATTCAGGGATCCATGTCGTTATCACAACCTACTTTGGACAGCATTTCGTTCATGTGAACGGCGCTGTGGCTTAGTTGGTTAAAGCGCCTGTCTAGTAAACAGGAGATCCCCGGTTCGAATCCGGGCAGTGCCTTCTTTTTCATGTGAACGGCGCTGTGGCTTAGTTGGTTAAAGCGCCTGTCTTGTAAACAGGAGATCCCCGGTTCGAATCCGGGCAGTGCCTTTTTTTTTAAATATCTTTTTTACTCCACGAAAAAAAAAATCATATTCTAGATATTTGTTCAATGTTAACTGCTATACCTTTTTCATCAGACATACATTTATAAATCAAATGAATTATACATTATTTCAATGTAAAAATTACGCTACTAGACAGAAAGATTCAGGGTTCAATGTCGTTATCACAAGTTACTTTGGACAGTACTTCGTTCATGTGAACGGCGCTGTGGCTTAGTTGGTTAAAGCGCCTGTCTAGTAAACAGGAGATCCCCGGTTCGAATCCGGGCAGTGCCTCTTTTTTTTTTTTTTTAATTCCGGGGAGGGCTTTTGACTTCACAAAAAAAAATTCATATTCTGGATATTATTTCAATGTAAACTGCTATTTATTCTTTAGATCAGACAAACATTTTTAAATCAAATTTGAGGGTATGGAATTGATTAGAAATTGTTTTATTTTCCGTACAGCCGTACGAATAGAATTCTTATCATTCGCATTGAAGATGAACATTAAACTTTTCACGAATTAAATCTTGGTATGTCATCTTCAACTTTTGCAGGGATTCGAATTCGGGCAGTGCCCTTTTTTCTAATTTTCGGGAGGGCTTTTTATATCACGAAAAAAATCAAATTCTGGATATTATTTCAATGAAAATATTACACTACTAGACAGAAAGATTCAGGGCTCCATGTCGTTATCACAAGATACTTTGGACAGTACTTCGTTCATGTTAACTTTTGCATGGAGGAAGGCTTTTTACTTCGCGAAAAAAATCATATAAAATTCTGGATATTATTTCAATGAAAATATTACACTACTAGACAGAAAGATTCAGGTATCCATGTCGTTATCACAACCTACTTTGGACATCATTTCGTTCATGTGAACGGCGCTGTGGCTTAGTTGGTTAAAGCACCTGTCTAGTAAACAGGAGATCCCCGGTTCGAATCCGGGCAGTGCCTTTCTTTTTTTAATTTTGGGGAGGGTTTTTTACTTCACGAAAAAAAATCATATTCTAGATATTATTTCAATGTAAACTGCTGTACCTTTTTTTTAATCAGACATACATTTATAAATCAAATAAATTATATATTATTTCAATGTAAAAATTACGCTACTAGACAGAAAGATTCAGGGTTCCATGTCGTTATCACAAGTTACTTTGGACAGTATTTCGTTCATGTGAACGGCGCTGTGGCTTAGTTGGTTAAAGCGCCTGTCTAGTAAACAGGAGATCCCCGGTTCGAATCCGGGCAGTGCCTTTTGTTTTTTAATTCCCGGGAGGGCATTTTACTTCACGAACAAAAAAATGTTATTCTGGATATTATTTCAATGTAAAAATTACACTAATATACAGAAAGATTCAGGGATCCATGTCGTTATCACAACCTACTTTGGACAGCATTTCGTTCATGTGAACGGCGCTGTGGCTTAGTTGGTTAAAGCGCCTGTCTAGTAAACAGGAGATCCCCGGTTCGAATCCGGGCAGTACCTTTTTTGTTTAATTCCTGGGAGGGCATTTTACTAAACAAAAAAGGGTTATTCTGGATATTATTTCAATGTAAAAATTACACTAATATACAGAAAGATTCAGGGATCCATGTCGTTATCACAACCTACTTTGGACAGCATTTCGTTCATGTGAACGGCGCTGTGGCTTAGTTGGTTAAAGCGCCTGTCTAGTAAACAGGAGATCCCCGGTTCGAATCCGGGCAGTGCCTTCTTTTTCATGTGAACGGCGCTGTGGCTTAGTTGGTTAAAGCGCCTGTCTTGTAAACAGGAGATCCCCGGTTCGAATCCGGGCAGTGCCTTTTTTTTTTAAATATCTTTTTTACTCCACGAAAAAAAAAATCATATTCTAGATATTTTTTCAATGTTAACTGCTATACCTTTTTCATCAGACATACATTTATAAATCAAATGAATTATACATTATTTCAATGTAAAAATTACGCTACTAGACAGAAAGATTCAGGGTTCAATGTCGTTATCACAAGTTACTTTGGACAGTACTTTGGACAGTACTTCGTTCATGTGAACGGCGCTGTGGCTTAGTTGGTTAAAGCGCCTGTCTAGTAAACAGGAGATCCCCGGTTCGAATCCGGGCAGTGCCTCTTTTTTTTTTTTTTAATTCCGGGGAGGGCTTTTGACTTCACAAATAAAATTGATATTCTGGATATTATTTCAATGTAAACTGCTATTTATTCTTTAGATCAGACAAACATTTATAAATCAAATTTGAGGGTATGGAATTGACTTGAAATTGTTTTATTTTCCGTACAGCCGTACGTATAGAATTCTTATCATTCGCATTGAATAAGAACATTAAACTTTTCACGAATTAAATCTTGGTATATCATCTTCAACTTTTGCAGGGATTCGAATTCGGGCAGTGCCTTTTTTTTCTAATTTTCGGGAGGGCTTTTTATATCACGAAAAAAATCAAATTCTGGATATTATTTCACTGTAAATATTACACTACTAGACAGAAAGGTTCAGGGTTCCATGTTATCATAAGCTAATTTGGACAGTGTTTCGTTCATGTGAACGGCGCTGTGGCTTAGTTGGTTAAAGCGCCTGTCTTGTAAACAGGAGATCCCCGGTTCGAATCCGGGCAGTGCCTTTTTTTTTTTTAATATCTTTTTTACTCCACGAAAAAAAAAATCATATTCTAGATATTTTTTCAATGTTAACTGCTATACCTTTTTCATCAGACATACATTTATAAATCAAATGAATTATACATTATTTCAATGTAAAAATTACGCTACTAGACAGAAAGATTCAGGGTTCAATGTCGTTATCACAAGTTACTTTGGACAGTATTTCGTTCATGTGAACGGCGCTGTGGCTTAGTTGGTTAAAGCGCCTGTCTTGTAAACAGGAGATCCCCGGTTCGAATCCGGGCAGTGCCTTTTTTTTTAATTTTGGGGAGGGTTTTTGACTTCACAAAATAAAATTCATATTCTGGATATTATTTCAATGTAAACTGCTATTTATTCTTTAGATCAGACAAACATTTATAAATCAAATTTGAGGGTATGGAATTGACTTGAAATTGTTTTATTTTCCGTACAGCCGTACGTATAGAATTCTTATCATTCGCATTGAATAAGAACATTAAACTTTTCACGAATTAAATCTTGGTATATCATCTTCAACTTTTGCAGGGATTCGAATTCGGGCAGTGCCTTTTTTTTCTAATTTTCGGGAGGGCTTTTTATATCACGAAAAAAAGGTTATTCTGGATATTATTTCACTGTAAATATTACACTACTAGACAGAAAGGTTCAGGGTTCCATGTTATCATAAGCTAATTTGGACAGTGTTTCATTCATGTGAACGGCGCTGTGGCTTAGTTGGTTAAAGCGCCTGTCTAGTAAACAGGAGATCCCAGGTTCGAATCCGGGCAGTGCCTTTTTTTTTTAATTTTGGGGAGGATTTTTTACTTCACGAAAAAAATCATATTCTAGATATTATTTCAATGTAAACTGCTGTACCTTTTTTTTCATCAGACATACATTTATAAATCAAATAAATTATATATTATTTCAATGTAAAAATTACACTAATATACAGAAAAATTCAGGGTTCCATGTCGTTATCACAAGTTACTTTGGACAGTATTTCGTTCATGTGAACGGCGCTGTGGCTTAGTTGGTTAAAGCGCCTGTCTAGTAAACAGGAGATTCCCTGTTCGAATCCGGGCAGTGCCATTTTTTTTAATTTTGGGGAGGGGCTTTTTAATTCACGAAAAAAAAATCATATTATAGATATCATTTCAATGTAAACTGCCATACATTTTTTTAAATCAGACATACATTTATAAATCGAATTTAAGGGTATGGAATTGATTAGAAATTATTATATTTTCCGTACAGCGGTACGAATAGAATTCTTATCATTCACATTGAATATGAACATTCAACTTTTCACGAATTAAATCTTGGTAAATCATCTTCAACATTTGCAGGGATTTTCCCTTATATTCTTAGCCAAATCTATAAACAAATCAACACATATCACATTTTAATTTTCAATTATTCCATATCGAAGCACTTGCTCAAAACGAGTTTCATATAAATGGGCAGTGTTATTGCTTACTCAAAATGAGTTTCATATAAATAGTTTTATTCATGTATATTTCAATACTGTAAGTGTACTCAGTTACTCAATTTCATCGCATTGTTCCCTGATTTACGTAATCTACATTATATTTACTGTATATAGTCTGTGATATATCATATTGTATTATATTTAATTTTTAATCATCATCAACATCATAATCTTATCATTCACATTGAATATGAACATTCAACTTTTCACGAATTAAATCTTGGTAAATCATCTTCAACATTTGCAGGGATTTTCCCTTATATTCTTAGCCAAATTTTATTATTACTTTCAAGTGCACGCTGAAATGACACACAGTGCCTTTAAAAGGGGAAAAAGGGGAAATCCAACCTTGATAGCAAGTTGCAGTGAAAGAAGGAGGAAAAATCAGAGAAGCATGCAGATTGGTGAAAGTTTGAACGAAATCGGACAAGCAATAAGAAAGTTATGAATTTTTGAAAGTTGTAATCACTATACATATGGGAATTTAAAATTGGCCGAATAGGAAATGTCAATGTGATGTATCTGTGGACAACTCCCCCATTCGCCCCAACACAAAAAATGACTAACATGCCACTTTTTTCGAAATGTATTACTCAGTATAGGATCCTTTTCTTTCATGAGGACCTATAACAATATGCTATCTCAATATATTTTGAGTCCTGCCCCAAGGATAAAAGCGCCTCGAAGTAAACCGCAAATTAATGATATTTTTGTGTACGATAAACGGGAGAATTGTCCACAAAAATGTCACAATCGACTCACCAAATTGCCAATTTGAGATTCGAATAGATGTAGTGATGTCATATTTCAAACATCCATAACTTTGTCCGATATCCTTCCGATATCCTTCATAAGTTCACCGTCCTGTTTTCTTATTTTTCTGCTTTCACACAAATCATCTTATTACCAAGGTTGGATTGCCCTTTAAAGTGTTTTTTTCTCCAAAGCTCAAGTTCTACACCAAAGCCCGGATGAAATAAACCGTGTATCGCTAGGTATCTTTCATACAATGTATGATTGTTAATAAAATCATCTGGCTGAATAAAATGGGAATGGGTGATTCTCACTCGGTAAAATAAACTGGTTCACCCTGTACAAAACAACAAATCAAACCACAAAGAGTGATGCTACCGGTATAACTTCCGGATTAAGGTTCATATGAATGGTTTGAATAATAAAGGGCGCCATACCATTTCCTCTGTATGAAATCAATGTCATGGAGTGAGACAGAAAAAGAGACAGAGAAAGACAGAGGGAGAGAGGGAGAGGGAGACGGGGTGTGGAGGAGAGACAGACACAGAGACAGGGAAAGGTTGAGGGATAGGGAGGAGAGAAGACAGAAAGAGGGAAGAGGGAAAATGAGGAAAAATAGGAGGGAGATTGGAAAAGGGAGATGGGAGAGAGAGGGAGGGGGGCGAAAAGAGGAGATGAAGAGAGAAGAACAGGAAGAAAAGTCAAACGAACTACGGAGAAAAATAGAGCAGGTCAATGATAAAAAGGAAGAGAGTTGAAGATGAAAAGAGATGAAGAGAGTGTGGGATAAGAGAGAGGAAAAGAAATAGAAAGGGAAAGAGAAATAGAGACAATCGTACAGAAATAAAGAGAATGAGGGAGGGACAGAAGGTGAACGAGACGAGTGCAAGAGAGCAACAGAGAGTGGGGAGAAGATGGATGAATAGAAGGAAAGATAAAGAGTGAGAGACAAATGAAGAGAGAATAGGAGAGAAATAGAGGGAGGGAGTGTGAGAGAAGATCGAAAGACAGAAAAAAGGGAAGAACCGAGATAGCAACAGAGAGGAGGGAATAAACAAAGAAAAGAGCAGAGAGACAGGGAAAAAAGGAGTGAAAGAGAGCGGGAGAGGGGAAGAGCAGAAAAACAGAGATGACCGGGTAAAGATATCCTGACGTAAGCTTTTGTCTTCCTGACAAGTGACACCGTTAACGTCCCGACACTATACTGCTGCATTGTATACATCTCTTTCATAACCCCGCGATACTGTAAGAACTCTGGTAGTTGTAGTAGCTCCTCACGTAACCGTGTATCACATTTCCATACCAGGAAGCTCAATGCATCCACTCCCCCTTCGTTCAACGCTCATTCTGCTGGGTTGTTCAGTCCACTCCAATCACTGTTGATACTGTTGCGAAGACCACTGGTGTCACAACCACCTTCTCCCTAATCAAAGGCTTGCTATACATTACCGGATACTTTGCACCTGTAACTATACTGGGTGTGCTCGCATTTTTACAAGGATAGAACGACGAATAAAATGAGGACCACCATGCAGATTTTAAGTGCTTTCGTGGTTTTGATATTTTTGGCAGGTAAGTCCACTCAGCAAATTGCTTCCTACGAAGTTCCGCGCTTTAAAAAAAAACGTAATTCCTATCCAATGTACACGCGAATGCCATGTTACTTGATGGCAAATGATCGATACCGGGACGTGTTGTAACTAACAGTAATAGTACATAATATGATTGGGTGTAGTTAGAATACAACAGAACAAATTGCATAGATTATGTCTGATATCAAAATATTATCTAGCGCTAGCAAGTTAACGTAACGTATCTCTTGTTTTGCTATTAAATTGGTCTAAGATACACATTTTCACTACACTAGAGCTAAAACATTCTTCAAATGGAAGTTAATATTTTAGAAAGCCTATAGATTGAACTCTTTAATCGAATATTCGTGTTTTGGATTCAATTTTTAAAAAGCGAACTATTTAACAACAACAAAGTCCAGAGAGAAAGGAGTAATACTTATACCTATCTTTAAATACAAACGAAAATAAACATATTATAAACCGAATAGTGCATCGACTTATACATTGTATACAAAAGAAAAAAACCCGCCTGACACAAAGTGTATCCATAAAAGTAATCTCTCAGTAATTTTATTTTTTAATGAAAATATATGATGCATGCCGTGTATGGCGTGCCTACATGTACTTTGATGTGAGATCGAAAATGTATATTCTGTATGAAATATTTAGGGAGTTTATTTTGAAGTTGGCAATAAGCGTCTCATCAATGGTATGTATTGGCTATACCAAAGTCAGGTTCAACGATGCGTTTAACATTGGTCCAAGGATAATTTAACAAAGCGACTTTGGTCGCGAATTTTGTACGTGCATAAAGCAAGCATGTTCGGGATTATAGCGTCAATAGTTCTTTCGTTTAACTTTCTTTTGAAAAACATGTCGGGGTAACGGATAATTCGAGAGCTCATAGGCATTGTGATAAGAAACCTCGTCTCTGCCATAACATTCAAATCGCGACGCCCCATTATAGCCTTTTGTGCAAAACTTTTTTTCTTTTGAATTGGGAATCTATTGTGTCGTGACGATTCCTTTCTTTCTTGTGGGTACTGCCCAACGCTCCTATAAGTCCTATTAGGGATCCCTTTTTATTTGTACAATAGGTGAGCTGTCTTTTGAAAAATGTCGGGGTAACAGATAATTCGAGAGCTCATAGGCATTGTGATAAGAAACCTCGTCTCTGCTATAACATTCAAATCGCGATGCCCCACTGTAGCCTTTTGTGCAAATCTTTTTTCATTTGAATTGGGAATCTATTGTGTCGTGACGATTCATTTCTTTCTTGTGGGTACTGCCCAACGCTCCTATAAGTCCTATTAGGAACCCCTATTTGTACAATAGGTGAGGTGTGTGGAGTCCAAGTTTTTGAAACGTCGGGACAGTCATTGCTCTTTTAGCATTGCTTTTGAAGATAAAAGCTATGGAAAAGCTTTAATACAGCTAGAGTCAATTAGAGATTAAACAAACTCTCAAGAATAATGGTCAAGTAATGTCCGTTTATCTTCTGTATCAAGTACATCACCCTTGAAGGGCATGGTGGTCATCATTGTGTGTTTTCACATCTCCAAAAGATATCAACGTTGCTGAGAGGATGAGTTGGGGTTAGCGAGGGATGCAATAATGCCCCTCCCGGATTTTAAGAGATGCTTTCGGCACATTTTTTTCTTTTTGTAGTAACCCTGTCATTCCTGTTTACGTCTGTACAATCGCTCAGGCAATATTACCCTCTCCCCCGGTTTAAAAAAGTTTTCTACGCCAGTGTTCTCAAGATGTGATAGTGCGAATAGAGACCGGCTTTCGCTTTTTCAAATATAGATGAACACCATTTAATCTTTCAGAGCTCTAAAGATTTATTAGATGGTGTAACCCTGAAAAACTAAACCTACCATTCAGTTTTCCACCATGAAAAGTATCGCTGATACTTCACTAAACTTCATGTTTCGTTTTAAAATAGCAGGTTCATTGTTTCTGTATCTCAATTTTCATTTGTTTACGAAAAGCGAATCTCACTGTACAGGGCAATGCGATAAAAGTTTCGTATGAATAATAAAACTGTAGCATTTCTGAAAGGTGTTGTATTAATAATAAAACTGTAGCATTTCTGAAGGGTTTTGAGGGTTCGAACCACTTCATATCTTTTCAATTGAAGTCCTTGTGCTCGCCTGCATGGGAGAGTATAGAAATAATCACAATTTCTTAAAGAGGTCTGAGATGCATTATGAAATTAGATTAAGTCTTATCATTTTGTTTTGCGATCGTGATAGATGCATATTTCTTTGATACCCAGATTGATTTTGATCTCAATGACACCACAAGAACGAATAATCATATCAAATCAAAGTAACAATACTTAATGATTTAAAGAGAAGGGTGAGTTTTGGGAAAGGGAAAAAAATAACTTGTGAGCTTTCTCATTCTTTTTATGCTAGTTTGGAAGAGTAGCATACATGTAGTAGAAATGTCCGCTGAAAAGGATTGCTATTCAGTTCAATTCAATTCAATTCAAAGTTTATTTCCACTCAAACATACATACAATAAAAAACAATGATACATTTGAGGCATAAAACAAATAATCGACAATTCACAATATATAAAAGAAACATTTGTGTATAGTCCCATATGCACATTTCTGTGTGCAGATTCCAAACATTACAGCATACCCCAATTCGTATGTGCTATTATAGTCAATCTTTCTTAATTGCTTTAAGACAGTTTCTTTCACACTTCAGTCTCATGTCAAGAACTCAACTTTATCTTTAATAAAGGGGATGGTATTTGATTCATATAAAAAAAAACTGTTTGGCTATAGTTTAATTAATCGTAATTCTACGCCACATAATGTTAAGATATACTTTCGATGGGACTTTGCGGTCCTAGCAGCTAATTATTCTAGCATGACATGAAAAGAACATTGATGGGATAGCGAATCATTTCCGAAACACGCTCCAAACATCATTCCAGTGGCTTGCCTACATATAAACAAACATTTCCGAATGACATTAACATTAACCCTAAAAGCTATTGATACTACCTTCGTTGTATCGCTACCTTAATATATACATGTACATGCATTGTTCGAACTATATTACTGTTACTGCGTAGTATGTGGTTTCCCTCAACATGTTTTACATTTTGACTAATCAAGGCCAAAATTTGGGTACTATCTCGATGTACAGCCCATAGCATGTATAGTTCGACTATAATTCTGTTACTGCGATATGTGGTTTCCCTTTTAACATGTTTTACATTTTGACAAAAAAATCCGGGTCCGCTTGCTATTCATAAGGACCGCTATTCATAGGAAACCGCTATTCATTTAACACGCGTTAAGAATAGCGGTCCTTATGAATAGTTATGACTAGTGGTCCTTATAAATGGAGGTCGTTATGAATAGCGAGGTAATTTGTCTATGGTTTGCTTGCTATTTAGAAGGACCGCTACTCATACAAAACCGCTATCCATTTAGTCATGAGTTATGGATAGCGGTCCTTATGAATAAGTGGTCCTTATAACTAGCGAGGTTTCCCAAAAAAATCAAGGCCCAAATTTTTGTGCAACCTCGATATATAGCCCATATCACGCATAATTCGACTATAGTAATATTACTGCGATATAATTATTACCCACGCCGATAAATTCGGCATGGTTATGTAAAGGGCTCCGTATGTTTGTTTGTTTGTTTGTTTGTGTATTTGTTTTTTTTTTTTTTTTTTGTTTGTTTGTTTGTTTGTGTACAAGATAACTAGAGAACGGGTGAACGGATTTGCACCAAATTTTCAGGGAATGTTCGGATAGTGACAGGAAAGAATCGAGTAGATTTTGGTGATGATCGGTTGACCCCTGCAAATTCTATGTGACCTTGAAGCTTTGACCCCAACTTCAGTTCGGATAGTGACAGGAAAGAATCGATTAGGAATAATCGATTAGATTTTGGTGATGATCGGTTATAGGAACTTCAGTTTGGATAGTTTTTTTGTTTTTAAGAATATTTTATTACTTCCTTTTTCAAGATAATATTTTTCACAATAATCAAGGTAAAATACACAAACAAATATATTCACATGCATTATCATTGTAACCATAATATTTTACATGCATGTATTAAATAGTAGATTATGCCAAATCTGGAAGTCTTTATTGCGATAAAAAAAAAATATATAACATATAAAATATAAAATATAGTGACAGGAAAGAATCGATTAGGGAAAGAATGCAACTACTCTGTAGCGCTGCTAAGGCGTGGGTCTGCCGCCTTTGACGGCTTTTCTAGTTATATTTATTATCATCATTTATTCAGCAAAGACAAAATCAAGAAACCAGTCAATACAACACAACAGTAGATTTAGAAAATAGTCACATAGATGCCGGAAAAGAAGACTTTACAAAATAATAATAATAATAATAATAATAATAATAATAAAACTAGAAAGGCCGTCAAAGGCGGCAGACCCACGCCTTAGCAGCGCTATACAGAGTAGTTGTAATACTATACTAACTATGGGGTAAAAACTACAAGGTTACACAGAATTTTTTGTTTGTATTCAGTAGTTTTTATTTCTCAAGAACTTCGATTTGCAGGCGTCAACCGATCATCACCAAAATCTAATCGATTCTTTCCCGTCACTATCCGAACATTCCCTGAAAATTTGGTGCAAATCCGTTCACCCGTTCTCTTGTTATCTTGTACAATAAACAAACAAACAAACATACGCAGCCATTTACATAACTTTGCCGATTTTATCGGTGTGGGTAATAATAATACTGTAATAATGGCGCCTTTCCAGTTAGTAACTGCTCAAAGCGCTTTACATTGTATTATTACCGCGGTTATTGGATCGTATTACGATTCTGCGCTTATAGTGCACATTCTCCACTCCACAAGGGAGCATTCCAGTCTGGCTGCCATTTTACAGGTGCACATACTATTCCAGTCACAGTGACATTCGCATCCTACCGGGTACCCATTTAACACCTGGGTGGAGAGTGGCGTTGGTGTGACTGAGCCTCTCTAGGGTATGGCAAGAGATGGGCCTCGAGTCTGGACTCTTACCGAGTATTTATTGACGTGTAACAGTACCAATGTTAACTTAAAATAAAACATATTGATTCTGATATTTTAGCTGTCCTTGCATTACCACATGGAGAGCACGTAGTGTTATTGACACACTAATCAAAGTTATTGCTTTATATTCGTTTTAAATGTTTTTACAAGCAACCGCGTATCTACATTGTATGTCTGTTTCTCCTATTGGCATAACATTGCGTAGTTTCGTTAATGGAGGCTAAGAATACTACGGAAACCACGACTGAAAAATATCGTTCACGTTATTATTGTGATTTAATGGTTGTTTATGCAAAAATTTTTGATTGTTACAAGGGATACAACCTTTAATATTTCTATAACCAAACATCACTCACTAATAAAACAAAAACACAGGGATCCAGTTCGTTAATGAATTCTAATTACAAGTTTTGGCCGTTTTTCTGTTAATACGGTATTTTTCTTGTGAAATGGCAGGAAAATTGCTATTTTTCCTGCCATTTCACAAGAAAAATACCGTATTAACAGAAAACTTGTAATTTTACAAGTCAAAAAACCTGTTAATCTACAGTTATTTTTTACAGTGTAGATGTCATACCCGTTAGTGTTCATTGTGCTTCAATGCGGGTCCATGGAAAATTTCACGACGTTTAAAGTGATACGCTCCCTTTAATGTTTCTATGATCAACCATGTTATCGATGTTTACGTCACTAACTGATAATACAACTCAGGGGTCGTGTATTTTCGTTAACAGAGGTTAAAAACATATTACACGAGCTATTGCTTGATAAAATGCTGGTCCATGCAAAATTTCACGATGTTTCAAGGGATACATACATTCCCTTTAATATACCAACCAGTGGCGGATCTACATAATATAATAATAATAATAATAATGCAATACATTTATTAGGCGCTTAATACGGATGTTTCTAAGCGTACGGTTTACCGGGAAATTAAGATTAAATCCAAAATAATACAAAAATACAAAAATTATTAGAAATCTTATGTAATTCAAACAATGGATACAGTGTATCCATACATAGGAGGAAAACCGGCCCGTGTGCCCCCCCCCCCCCCAACTGGCATACCTTAAGTACACAATCAAAGAAAAACTGCCCCCTTTATTGTGTACTTTTACGGCACTGTGCCCCCTCTTTTACAAAATCCTGGATCTGCCCCTGTAACCAACTATCACGTCCGTGTATCCCCGGCGTGTATCATTCACTGACATAACAAAAACATATAATAGGGATCGCGTAGTTTCCTTAATGGAGGCTAAAAACAGCGTCTGTAAATGTAGGAACCATCTGTTTTCATTGGTAAAAAAAAAAAGGATTTCAGAGAGGATATGGAATAGGACCTTATCCTCTGACAGCGGAAAGGCAGTGGCAGTGTACGAATTGCACTTTACATTGTAATTACTTAACCTTAACCGAGCAATGACAGAGCGGCAGATCAAAACGCCTGCTTTAAAGGTACCAATATTGGCATGGTCGATTACAATATTGAACTTTTATTAGATTGGGACTTTGAAAATCCCTGAGACTCGTATTGATAAAGGTGGGCAAAGTTAAACCTGGGCCATGTTTCTTAAAACCTTTTATCTATGACAACTTCTGCAAATCTGTGAGAAATTTGTTCTTAGCCAATGAAGTTCAATGATTTCAGTAGCTTATAACAACTATCCTAACTTGTCATTGATATGACAAGTTTTATGAAACGGGACCCTGGTTTAACTTAGGATGCGTTTAGAGCTCCTTTCTCAAGACAGAATTGGCGTTTTGATACGCGTTTAGTTCAAAACACGGTGGTGTACGGGGCGTTGGTGTGTTTTTTTCTTCACAGAAACACAGTTTCAAAACATGTCCAACTTCAAAACTCACTCAATGTGGTGTGCGAATCTGACAGCACAGCCTGACTTTGCCTGCATGGAAAAAAGAGCTATAAACAGGGTACCGTGAAACAGCGTTTAAAAACTGTGTTTTACACCCGTGTTTCGAAACGCTGATATTATGGCTTTGCAACTGAGCTATGAACGCACCTATAGTCCGCTGAATTATGAAGCGCCAAGTGTCTACCTTTTTATTATGTACGAAGTACTAGACTTCTGTTAGAAAAATGCATAAACGGAATTAATCCAGTGAACAGGAGAAATTGATTTCACGTGGACAAGATTTTTGTTTGTTCAATTAGTTACCATGGTTACAGAATTATGGTAGTTTCTTTACGAGAAGAGGAGGTTGGCACTTAGCGCTCTATAAATCAGTGGACTAGATAATCCACTAAACATGGACTAAAGTTAGTGCGCTTTATACCGGCCTGAAAGTTTAGAGATAGATAAGCACCGCTTAGAAATGGAAATGTCAATGTTCTTTGAAAAAGTGTATTCGTACCGCGGTATGAATATGAATGTGTATGTTTATTTTCTTATGTTTTTATGTGAACAAAAACAAAAACTGTATCTCATGGGGACTCAAATGTTGATGGTAAGATAATATTGCATGCTGAATATGGGTTTGAGACAAAATATCTTTACATTTGTGTCCAAGATTTAATGTTTCCAAGAAGTATATGTAGGAATGCGTTTATTAATCATACTCCTGTGGGATATGGTAAAAGTTTTCAGTATTTTTTTTATTCAGTGTAAAATAAGAATATACCACTGCCTTGTCGATAAAAATGACTTTAACATAAAATAACAGTTCACATATTGTACTCAAACTTTTAAAATTAATGCTCTTTCCCCCATGCACACACTGTCTTGTGATAAAAACGCCCGAAGCTGTTATGACAGAGAGTAACTCTTGTGTATTAGTTATGATGTCGGGCAACCCTCATGCAATCTTTCAGGTCGACAAGGGTAATTCTTGTCGAATATGTTTTTTTTTGTGTAATTTGAGTATACATGTAGTCATATTGCATTTCTTACACACAACCAGATACCAAAGAACTATGTAAATAGTGTGAGTCAATAAGAATGAAACCCAGATACAATCCTAAATATTTGAGATTGGTACATCAAGATTTAATCAAAGATACTCACATTGTAACCTCTCATGTTTTCTTTAATTTGACACTTTGATCAACAAAACCTACTATGGACAGCTGAACAGTAGCATTTTCCTGAGCCATATCAAATTTGCCTCTGCCCAAGTTTTAACTGAAATAGATGGTCAGTCCAAGTCTGAATTGAATGGTCTCGGTTCCAATTGAATGCACCCACACCAAAGAAAGTAACTCCTGTGGGGCGTTTAATCAAGTGTCTTGTCGGTGCTTTTTACCGACAAATTTGCTGTCAGCCAATCAGATGCAAGGATTTCAGTATAGCTTATAACAGTCATTGCAATGCAACTTGTCATTGATGACAAGTTTTATGAACACCATTCATCCCAAACCTGGGCAAAGGCGATTTCGACATGCTTTTTAAAATTGGCCTGAGCTCAGTGTTGCACCCACACCAAATGAAAGTAACTCCTGTGGGGCGTTTCATCAAGTGTCTTGTCGGTGCTTTTTACCGACAAATTTGCTGTCAGCCAATCAGATGCAAGGATTTCAGTATAGCTTATAACAGTCATTGCAATGCAACTTGTCATTGATGACAAGTTTTATGAACACCATTCATCCCAAACCTGGGCAAAGGCGATTTCGACATGCTTTTTAAAATTGGCCTGAGCTCAGTCACCCATAGTCGGAATTTGGTGAGCAGCCTGTCAAATTAAAGAAGACGTGGTAAATTACCATTCCATTACGATATATTTCCACAATTTTACTTGGATTTTTGAGATATTAGGGTCTAAATATTGGATTCCTTTTTATTGACTTACAATGTATAATTGTCGGAACAGTGATTTCGAAATATGCTTTGTTAATTAATAAAATAATAAGAAAAACGATATCTAACGAAGAAGTTGCAGAGTTAGACACCTGTTTCGTAATGTTTTTGTGGGTACGTGGTTTTTCCCTTCTATATCTTTCTTCCTGTAAATATCACCACAAATGTGCTCTCTTCTCTTCAAAAGTGAAACAGAAAAGTAAAACCGAAACTGAGCAAGTCCGGTGAAGACAAGGTAATTCTTGTCGAATATGTTTTTTTTAATGTAATTTGAGTATACATGTACTCATATTGCATTTCTTACACACAACCAGATACCAAAGAACTATGTAAATAGTGTGAGTCAATAAGAATGAAACCCAGATACAATCCTAAATATTTGAGATTGGTACATCAAGATTTAATCAAAGATACTCACATTGTAACCACTCATGTTTTTTTTAATTTGACACTTTGATCAACAAAACCTAC
This sequence comes from Heliocidaris erythrogramma, assembly GCA_025617745.1. Classification (NCBI taxonomy): domain Eukaryota; kingdom Metazoa; phylum Echinodermata; class Echinoidea; order Camarodonta; family Echinometridae; genus Heliocidaris; species Heliocidaris erythrogramma. The sequence continues at coordinate 38,586,391 of CM046860.1, forward strand.
TATGGACAGCTGAACAGTAGCATTTTCCTGAGCCATATCAAATTTGCCTCTGCCCAAGTTTTAACTGAAATAGATGGTCAGTCCAAGTCTGAATTGAATGGTCTCGGTTCCAATTGAATGCACCCACACCAAATGAAAGTAACTCCTGTGGGGCGTTTCATCAAGTGTCTTGTCGGTGCTTTTTACCGACAAATTTGCTGTCAGCCAATCAGATGCAAGGATTTCAGTATAGCTTATAACAGTCATTGCAATGCAACTTGTCATTGATGACAAGTTTTATGAACACCATTCATCCCAAACCTGGGCAAAGGCGATTTCGACATGCTTTTTAAAATTGGCCTGAGCTCAGTCACCCATAGTCGGAATTTGGTGAGCAGCCTGTCAAATTAAAGAAGACGTGGTAAATTACCATTCCATTACGATATATTTCCACAATTTTACTTGGATTTTTGAGATATTAGGGTCTAAATATTGGATTCCTTTTTATTGACTTACAATGTATAATTGTCGGAACAGTGATTTCGAAATATGCTTTGTTAATTAATAAAATAATAAGAAAAACGATATCTAACGAGGAAGTTGCAGAGTTAGACACCTGTTTCGTAATGTTTTTGTGGGTACGTGGTTTTCCCCTTCTATATCTTTCTTCCTGTAAATATCACCACAAATGTGCTCTCTTCTCTTCAAAAGTGAAACAGAAAAGTAAAACCGAAACTGAGCAAGTCCGGTGAAGACAAGGTAATTCTTGTCGAATATGTTTTTTTTTAATGTAATTTGAGTATACATGTACTCATATTGCATTTCTTACACACAACCAGATACCAAAGAACTATGTAAATAGTGTGAGTCAATAAGAATGAAACCCAGATACAATCCTAAATATTTGAGATTGGTACATCAAGATTTAATCAAAGATTCTCACATTGTAACCTCTCATGTTTTCTTTAATTTGACACTTTGATCAACAAAACCTACTATGGACAGCTGAACAGTAGCATTTTCCTGAGCCATATCAAATTTGCCTCTGCCCAAGTTTTGACTGAAATAGATGGTCAGTCCAAGTCTGAATTGAATGGTCTCGGTTCCAATTGAATGCATGCACCCACACCAAATGAAAGTAACTCCTGTGGGGCGTTTCATCAAGTGTCTTGTCGCTGCTTTTTACCGACAAATTTGCTGTCAGCCAATCAGATGCAAGGATTTCAGTATAGCTTATAACAGTCATTGCAATGCAACTTGTCATTGATGACAAGTTTTATGAACACCATTCATCCCAAACCTGGGCAAAGGCGATTTCGACATGCTTTTTAAAATTGGCCTGAGCTCAGTCACCCATAGTCGGAATTTGGTGAGCAGCCTGTCAAATTAAAGAAGACGTGGTAAATTACCATTCCATTACAATATATTTCCACAATTTTACTTGGATTTTTGAGATATTAGGGTCTAAATATTGGATTCCTTTTTATTGACTTACAATGTATAATTGTCGGAGCAGTGATTTCGAAATATGCTTTGTTAATAATAATAAAATAATAAGAAAAACGATATCTAACGAGGAAGTTGCAGAGTTAAACACCTGTTTCGTAATGTTTTTGTGGGTACGTGGTTTTCCCCTTCTATGTGCTCTTCTCTTCAAAAGTGTAACAGAAAAGTAAAACCGAAACTGAGCAAGTCCGGTGAAGACAAGGTGATTATAAATAATCGATTATGTGACAATCGAAAATGTGATCGCGATATATTGATAGTCTGAAGCAAGGGCGGATCTGGGATTTTGTGAAAGAGGGCAGGGGCACAAATCTTAGAATTTTTTTTGACAAGTAAACAAAAAGGTTATCAGATTTTTTTTTAGTACTGTTTTCCTCCAAAATTCTCTGACAAGCAAAAAAAAAGGGTTATTAATACAAAAAGGGGGCACAATGTACAATTTTCTTTCGAAAGGGGGGACACGGGCTGCAAGTGCCCCCTAAATTTTCCACTGGTTTTGAAGCATATGGGTGAAGAGAAGGTTAAGTTGAGTTATGGTAAAGGTGACACATATTTTTGTGAACTTTCTCATACTTTTATGTCAGTTTAGAAGAATATGACAGTAGAAATGTCCCCTAAAAAGGATTGCTCTTCAAATGCTCTCACAATTCTAAATATGACGACGACGTATCGGGAAAGTTTGGTAAAGACTTTCATGCCGCATGTGTGTTTTCTTTCATATACCAAATTCTGTGGGCAGTGCATGTAATTTCGTTAAGACTGGGTCAAATTCGTATCATTTTGATAATTCCAAAAACAACACAGTATACACCAATTCGTATATGTACTAAATAATAAATATTGAAGAAAGTAGGGTGTATAACAAATAGTCTGATTTGGAAAGGGATGTTTAAGTGTAGACATAACCGTTAGACTGTTTATTCTAACACCATAACTAGAGTGGAATGGGCAATAACTACCTTCCTATTTCCTCTTGATTATTGTCTGATGAAACGAAGAAGGTATTAAAGGTGAGGTCCACCCTGATATCAAGTTGATTTTCAAAGAATTCGAAACATTAAAGAAACAGATCAATTGAAGTGTGAGCAAAATCCGACATGAAATAAGACATTTTTCAAGTTGTAAAACAAACCAATGTTTTGAAAGGTTCATTTTGCATTCACTTCTTATGTACGATGTCACTCTCGGATGATGCTTAAAGAGCCGCGCCAGACCCTGACGCAGTCATACGCCAGGCAAATGACGGTTCGTTTGCAACAATCTATGGCTGTGTCATATAGCAGTAGCAATGCAGGGAATATGGACATGATATAGTCCAGTCGACCATGCAGTGTACATAGTCTTTGCAGTTCAAAAGCAGCTTAAACACAAGCTTTCGTGCCTGCTAACTACCCTTAATCCTCCAACTCAAGATTTAAAAGATCATGAAATGCATGATTGCTAAAAAGAACGAGAAAATTAGTTGTTGTGCACTATGAAATCATTTTTATGTGCACGTTTTTCTTTCTTTTTTCTGATATGAACATTGCTTTACCTTTTTGTCCGTCCTAGCTGAAAGCCGAGGATTTTACTACTGTAGTTTCGACCAAGAAGTCAATCCTACGTGTGGCTGGAATCTGGACATCGCAAACAGTGACCATCCGTGGATCCTGAAGTATGGACCCTCCCCTCAACCTCGAACAGGGCCACCGTCTGACCGATCAGGGAGTATGTATCAAAGTGCCCCTCACCACCACCCCCTCCCCTACCCTTCCACTCTGTATACATGTATATGTATATATACATTTTTAATGAAACTACAAAACTCCTTATTATACAAGTTGTAAAAAAAGGTACGACACCTAGTCAGCAAGTCATTTCATACAAATTGCCTCTCCCCATCCAGGTGTTAACTAGCAGGATGCCCCTCTCTCTCTCTCTCTCTCCCACTATCTTCTATTTATCTATCCTATCCTTCCCCTCCCCCTCTCCCTCCATCTCTTTTTATCTCCCCCCCCCCCCCCTCTCCCTCCATCTCTTTTTATCTCCCCCCCCCCTCTCTCTCTCTCTCTCTCTCTCTTTCTCCCTCCTTCTTTCAAAGCAATAAGCCAGTTCGGGGTTAGCGCATGGTACAAATGACCCCAAATATCCACAGATATTTTAGACATGGAGGGTCCCTTTATGTGCACTTCAGAAAAATAACTCTGGGAGGGATAGAGGTGCCTCATGAATAGCTTTTGTTTCCCCCTTTAAAAAGAATACTTCCACCTGGATATCATGGAATGCACCATTAGTGCATAATTGAATAATGATTACATGACATTCATGAGCACATATCGAATATTAGTGTCAGTGGGTTTTAGAATTTGGTACAGATGACCTTTATCTGCTCATGCTCAGATTGCATCTCCGAAGTGGCTTATTGGTAATGTCTAATGTCAAAGGAGACAACCCTCACTAAAGTAAAGCACTCTTGTGTTTAGCCAAAACCATGGCGGAAGGAAGTGACACACGGTGAAAAAGTGTAAAGATCATTATCTCATGTGTATAAACCTAGAGCTCTGACCTACCGGGCGGATTCTCTTTGTATCACAGGTTGTATATAGCGTTTCTTTTGTTTTCTGCAGGCAATATCATGTTTCTTTATGATAACAAATTATGATTATGAACATTTATGATTTTAATCTAGCTGGCATGTCTGGATTTCCTTATTAGGCATAGTTATATTGGTAAACAACAAATCAAAACACCAATTTGCCGAAGCTTGAAAATTACCAAACAAAGTAGTAGTAGTAGTAGTAGTAGTAGTAGTAGTAGTAGTAGGAGGAGGAGGAGTATTTGTTGCTGTTATGGTGATTGATGTTGTTGCTGTTGCAGTAGTATTACTAGCAGTAATAAGTACATTGTAGTAGAAGATGAAGTAGCAGTAGTAATAGTAGTCGTCGTCCTCGTCGTCGTCGTTAGTAGTACATTGCAAAGTTGAAGATTATATCAATTTTCTTTGAGTATGTGTTAGAACATTTCTTCATAATCTTAAGAAATTTAGAGTATGTCTTCAATATTTTGACGAATTGAAGAATTTACCACACGAATGCCAAAGTCCATGTTATTTTGCTTTGGGTTTCAAAAGGTTTTGGGCTACAACAGGGTTTATGGAATGCAAAGATGTATTGTTGTGTCTGAATTCTGGACTACTGGGTGTTTCCAAAAAAAATTCTTACAAGTAGACCATATATTTACCAGTGTTTGATTTTATATCTTATGAAAGAGTAATTAATTTGCTTTCCACTGGTACATTCGTCAGGTTTCCAGGGTCACACATCAATGAACACCAATGTCTTCAAATTGTTGTGCAAAATTCCAGTTGGTTCACTTTCTTGTAAAACACAATAGGCATGGTTTGGGTTGAATGGCTTTGTCAGCTACCTTGGTTGCTCTTCATGACCAAGCAAATCTCATAATGATTAATTTTACGCCTAAACAAAAAGTTAAAAAGTTATTAAATTCATAAAGCATGGAACGAGTTTTTAGTTATAAACTCTGACCAAGAAGAAGTGAGATCTTCAGAGATCACAGAGAACATGCTCGTTTATCTTGAGTGCTGCAGGCATCTTCCGCCGATTTTCAGCTAAAAGCTGAACTTCTTGAAAATCATTTAAGTAAAATCTTCAATCACACGTATGAGTGTTTGATTTTCCTTCTCTATGCTCTTTGTTTTTGATTTGCGATTCTTTGTGATAATGCAGTCCTTTTGGTTCGCACTGGTTTTGTGGCATGCAAACTTGTAAAAATTCACCGAGACTGCCTTCTTTGCAAAATGACTCCTATCTGAGAGGGGTTTTATAAAGCAAAAATCACAAATTTCAGACAGAAAATTATCCAAAATGAGAATTGGAGCACCCATGCCATTTCACAAAACAAGTTAGCATTGGAAAGAATATGAATTACTCTTTCATATAGTATGGATTCCATTGTCGGTTAACATGTAGTTCATTTACAGGAATTTTTCAAAGTTGGGTTTTCTTTTTTTTTTAACGCCCAGTATAACACACATAATATAAATTTATCCCAAGCCCAAAACAACAATATTTCGAATCTCAAAACATTATTAGAAAATATTGTTTGGAGAAATATTCCTCCCAGCAAATTGGACACCCTCTAACTTTACAATTTGCAGACTTTATTTTGATGTTGGTTTTTAACTTTTAATTTGAGTTATAATAATAAAAGGGTAAATGCTATCAGATAATAGTAGCCTAGCTCAGTAGAGGCAGAAGTGACAGTTGTGTAATTCTATAGTAGCAAATAAATACATTTGGCGGATTTGGGGGCACACTCGACCCGTGCCCCCCTTCTTTTTAAATATCAGTGTTGCGAATGTTCCCCATCAAATTTTCGAACCAAAAGACACATGAAACATAACATGAAATAATACCTTTTTTCCGCCTGTGTGTGATATTTGTGGAAATTATGACCTGAGAAGATATGCTAACTTTTTTCCTTGTCAGGAATTGTCAAATAGTGCCTCCCCGCCTCCTCTTGTTTTGTTTTTTTTACAAAACCGTGGATATGCCCCTGATTTGTATTATTATTCATACATTATCAATGTTAGGCGGGAAGTACCTGCTAGCGCAGTCGTCTAGTGTAGAACCCAGCGGACTGCTCTTACCCGTCGGCCGTGGTCAGCGATATCGCCTTTCCAGCCCCTCCGTCGACACCGGCAACCGGCACCTCCTCCTCCGCTTTTACTACTATATGTGGGGCAAGCATGTCGGTGTCCTCAACGCTTTCGTGGTCGTGAGAGGGGAGAAAAAGAGTCCAAAACCAATATGGCGGCAGACTGGAGCTCAGCAGGACATGTGGCTGGTCGGAGAGATCAGATTGCCGGTCAATGCGACAGTTAAGGTACTGTTTAATTTTATTTGCTTTGATTCGATTTTGATGTGATGTGATGTGATTTGATTTGGTTTGATTTGATTTGATTTTGACTTGGTTTGATTTGATTTGATTTGATTTGATTTGATTCGATTGTGATGTGATGTGATGAGAATTGATTTGAATCGATTTTATTTTATTATATTTGATTTGGTTTGATTTGAATTGATTTGGTTTGATTTGATTTGGTTTGGTTTGGTTTTATTCGATTTAGTTTGATTTTATTTTATTTTATTTGATTTTTATTTGATTTGAGTTGATTTGATATTGATTTGATTTGAGTTGATATGATTTTGATCTGATTTGATTTGATTTGATTTGATTTTGATGTGATGTGATGTGATGTGATGTGATTTGATCTGGTTTGATTTGGTTTGATTTGATTTGATTTGATTTGATCTGATTCGATTTTGATATGATGTGATGTGATGAGAATTGATTTGAATCGATTTTATTTTATTATATTTCATTTGGTTTGATTTGATTTGATTTGGTTTGATTTGATTTGATTTTTATTTGATTTGAGTTGATTTGATTGTGATTTGATTTGATTTGATATGATTTTGATCTGATTTGATTTGATTTGATTTAGGCCATATAAGATAAATGTTTAGCAAAAGGGGTTTTAAAAACCTTCCAAGCCCGCTTTTCAGCACGAGTGAATCGAATGCAGAATAATTGAAAAATATAGTACAAGTTTATCTGTTTATTATGCTTATTATTTGGCGATTTCCAGTTTTTTTCAGAACCATTTTCCAGATAATATTTATACATACATAATTATAAAGGTTTGTTGATAATCAATTATCATAATTTGGTTAGAATTTGTTCTAGATAATATTGTTATTATTAAACTCTTTTCTTGTGGATCCTTTTGTCATTCTCTGTTCTAGGTCATATTTGAGATGGTAAGCGGTAGAGGTCTTATGGGTGATGTTGCCATTGACGATATTTCCGTACTGGGTGAGCTACTGTCTCATTATTGAAATTCAAATCTAAATCATCCTTTGTTGTTTTTTCTTTCAAAAATATAAAAATATATATAAAAAGGAATGTGCTTTTCAATCATTTTCGTTATTGTATTAACATCATTAACCTCACTTGACGAGCAACAATGTCTTTTTTTTTTAATCTTAAAATAAACATGTGGGGAAATCCATGTTTAACATTACTTGGATCAGTCGAGGATTCAATGGGCCACAGGCTGCATATGCCCCATCTATTCTCTCTACACACGTAAAGCCCCAGGACAAAATCTACCTCTGCTTAGTAGACATATGTGTCCCCCGGACAAAATCTACCTATATATTTACTACTACTAATAATAATAGGTAATAGGTAATGCTTGTATAGCACTTATATAGCATAGCTATCTATCTCTAAGCGCTTCACATACACTTCACAAATTAGAACATGAAATTCACAAACTATATCAATAAATATATATTTACAAGAAAGAAAATGTGATAGTGATAGTTACTATGATATAATTAAAGCAATACAAATTATCAAATAATTATATTAAGATTTGACAAGAATCACGAGATAAAATCATAACTTTATACCTACGTATTAATTACAATTATAGTGAACATGTGAGTGACAAGTTTAAAGTCTATTGAGAAGTAAAATGGTGATGCTTAAGTGCAGACTTAGATGAGTTGACTGTCGGCTTGGTCCTGAGGTGCAGTGGTAGAGCAGGGAAGTGTTGGGTAGAGCATTCAATACTTTGGGTTCAGTGAAGGCAAAAGACCGTGAGTTATAGTACTGTGTGCGTTAAGAGGGGACTGGAAGAAGAAGTTGATTTTTGCGAGCGAAGCGTGCGAAGTGGATTTATACCATTGAAGTTCAGAAATGTATGTTTTACTACACACATGTGCACCGGAAAAAACAACTTTACCAATACTTCATGCACGCCCGTCCCCACCCCTCCCGACAAAATTAGTTTACTTACTACACACGTGTACCCCCCCCCCCCCCTCCACCAGAAAAAAATCTACCTCTACTTAGTAAACACGTGTGAAAAAAAATCTACCTCTACTGACTAAATAGGTGTGCCCTCCCCTCCCCCCCCCCACCCCCACCCCCGACAAAATCTACTTCTTGTTAGTAAACACGAGTGCCCCAAGAAAAAATTTGCTCATTCTGACTACACAAGTAAGCCCTCCTGACGAAATCTACCTATACTTACATTACACGCGTGCCCACCCCCTCACAGGACAAAAACTGGCTCTAGTGACTGCACGCGTGTGCGCCACCCCCCTTCCCCGGACAAAATCGAGCTGTAATGACTACACATGTGTGCCACCGGACAAAATTTACCTGTACCGTACTTACTTCTCACGTGTACCACCTCCTCTCTCTCTCTCTCCAGAAATTAATCCTCCTGTCTTGCCTTTTTGTCTCAATTCAGAATATGTGATAGATTGTACGTTTGAGGATGCGGTTTTCAGTAAAGAATGCAACTTCACCCAGGAGGGAAGTGAGAATTTGAGCTGGAGTATAAACAGCGGGAAGACCCCCACCAAACGGACCGGTCCAACCCGGGACCATACCCTCCAAAACTCCAAAGGTATGTTCAGCTTAATCGTTATGCGAGCTGCACAAAATAACACGGTCGCGAGGATACCTTCGGCAATTTCAGTATAGCATTGTCCATCAGCTCTTGAAATGTGCGAACGTTACAATGCAATGTTACGGAATCCAAACACAATAGGGTATATCCTGAAAGTCTTTGCGATCGGACCAGATATAAAATTGCAATGAATATGCAATGACAGAAGTTCAGGCTGAAGGATTTTTGCGTTTCGTTAATTTTAATTGAATTTTGATTTGGATCAGATCGAGGCGAATTCAGTCTACTGAGATGAAATTTATTTGGATCAGGATCATTGAGTTATGTTGCAGTGAAATGAATTGAATCGATACAGATTTGAACGAAAGCCGAAAAATACGTATAAATCTTCTGCATTAGATTTTTTCAAAGGAATCAAATTAAGTAGAAGGTAGATCAATCTGAAATAAATGGGATTGATATTAATGAAGTGGAATGGATTAAAATCAATCCAAATGCAAGATATTCTAGGAAATTGCCCCACCCTTGTATGCTTGATAACCTTCTTTTTTTTCCTGTCAGACCTTACGTGAATTGCCCCCCCCCCTTCTTCCCTTCCCACTGTACAAAATCCCGATGTTGCCCTGGATTCGAGGTACATTTAATTGATATATGTTTGTTTGAACTTCTTTTTAAATTTACGTCACAATGAAGGGACCTACATGTACCTGGAGGCAACGACCAGGATCCCGGGCCAAGCAGCCCTGATCAGCCCGGTCTATATCAAGGACGAAGACCTGGCCTGCAACGTCTCTTTCTTCTACCACATGTACGGCAACCACATCGGCCTCCTGAAGGTCTACGTGATGACGTCACCCAACGCGACCGACCTCGGGACGCTGGTGTGGCAAAAACAGGGCGAGCAGGAGAAAGAATGGTTGGAGGGCGTCACCAACGTTGACAACATTGGAGGCAGCTATCAGGTAAATGTTACCACGATCGCATAGACTTTCAAGAAATCAATTCAAGTGAGATTTAATTGTATTGCCTATAAAAATCGTGTTCGGATTATGTAATATGTTATTGTTAATGTCCGCACATTGCAATAGGTTACCATAAGGATGTTGAAATTGCCTCCGTCGGATTTGTTGAAAGTGTTTGCGATCGTGTCAATATTATTCAGTAATAATTGGCATATTAGTTATCATCCCCTGTCTGAGGTCATAACCTGAAACGTTTTCCTTACTTATCGGCCATTTAACATGTGTTAATGTAACTATGTTTATTGAATCTCATAAATGATTTAAAAGTCTTTCAGATATTTTAGTCTATTGTACAGATTGAAAGAAGTTGAATTTAGTGTATTCCGGCATGTTTTTATCAAGACATAAAAGGAAGATGGATTAAAAAATTAAGGATGGATATGGAAAAATGATTAGACTGAATGATAAATGAAAATACTTTCTTCTCCCCCTTTCTCTCCCTCTCTCTCTCTCTCTACACTGATTTCACTTTAAACTGTTTTCCTTCTCCATATATACAGATAGTATTGGAAGGGGTACGAGGCGTTGGTACCTTTGGGGATATCGCCATCGATGACTTTAAACTGATAGGACCAGGATGCCTCAACCAAGAATACTACGATATGAGTGAGTGACAAGTTCAATGTATGTTTGTTTGTTTTTGTGCTTAATTATTTGTTTTCTTTGACGGGGATGCTTTAATCAAGAATACAAGATGATATGAGTGACTAGCTCTATGCATAGTTGTGTCTGTCCTTACTTATTTGATTTAAAAAAATATAAATACTGCTCAGAGATATTCATAACATTTTATGATATTACCATTCTTCCCAACATTGACAAAAGGCACTGCCCGGATTCGAACCGGGGATCTCCTGTTTACTAGACAGGCGCTTTAACCAACTAAGCCACAGCGCCGCACACAATTGTCGGGTTCTAATTCCGAATCAAAGTCCAGATTCATACATCTAGGTTCTCTCAATATTATGTATTATGTATTATGTATACATTACATTTGTTTTTAAAATCATTTATTTATTCGATATATATGTGAGAAAGAGCACTTATTTTCATTTCGTTTTTAGCGCATTCCTGTTTTTCCAGCAATAAATTATAATGAGGACATGACAGATTCATCGAAATTCATTTCAGGCATTTATTATACCAAACAGCTGTTGCAATCACACAGATTTTGATTATCTGTTAAGTTTAGATATCGTTCAATATTTGTACAATATTTGTTATACGTCCCTAGTCTCGTGTGTGTATGATATACGTCTATGTGTTGGGTAGTTAGTCAACATTCTTTCTCCTCTATATGATGTGTGTGTGGGGGGGGGGGAGTGTCTGTGTGTACCAACAGAGGTATACTTGTGTTTGGACAGTCAAACACAATAGATGCCTTTATTCCGTCAGGCTTGTGTGGCTTTTTAGCTCACCTGAGCCTATGGCTCGAGTGAGCTATTGCGATGGAAATTTGTCCGTCGTCCGTCGTGCGTCGTGCGTCGTGCGTCGTCCGTCGTCCGTTAACTTTTTACATTTTCATCTTCCTCTCCAAAACCCATGATCGGAATTCAACCAAACTTGGTAGGAATCATCCTTAAGGGTAGGGGACCCAAAGTTGCTAAAATGGTACATGTGACCCCAGGGGGGCCCAGGGGGAGGGCCCCCACTTGGTATTTTGTATGGAGATACCTCTATAGATGAAGAATGAATGTTGTTCATAAAATTTCTCTGAGTGGCCCAATAGGGGCCCTGTGGGGGTAACACACTACATGTGGCCCCCAGGGGGCCCCGGGGGGAAGGCCTCCAGTTGTAAAAGCTATGTACATTTCAAACATCTTCTTCTCCAGAACCAGGCATAGCTCATTGGTATTGTGTATGGAGATACCTCTATAGATGAAGAATGAATGTTGTTCATGAAATTTCTCTGAGTGGCCCTATAGGGGCCCTGTGGGGGTAACATACTGGAGGGGGGGGGGCGCTGCCAGGCAAAATGTACATTCTGATCTTCTCCAGAACACATGATCGGAATTCAACCAAACTTGGTAGGAATCATCCTTAGGGGTAGGGGACCCAAAGTTGCTAAAATGGTACATGTGGCCCCCAGGGGGGGGGGGCAGGGGGAAGGCCCCCAATTGTAAAAGCTATGTAAATTTCAAACATCTTCTTCTCCAGAACCAGGCATAGCTCATTGGTATTGTGTATGGAGATACCTCTATAGATGAAGAATGAATGTTGTTCATGAAATTTCTCTGAGTGGCCCTATAGGGGCCCTGTGGGGGTAACATACTGGAGTGGGGGGGGGGGGGGGCGCTGCCAGGCAAAATGTACATTCTGATCTTCTCCAAAACACATGATCGGAATTCAACCAAACTTGGTAGGAATCATCCTTAGGGGTAGGGGACCCAAAGTTGGTAAAATGGTACATGTGGCCCCCAGGGGGGCCCAGGGGGAGGGCCCCAAGTGTAAAAGCTATGTAAATTTCAAACATCTTCTCCAGAACCAGGAATAGCTCAGACTTGGTATTGTGTATGGAGATTTTTTTCTGGGTGGCCCTATAGGGGGTCTGTGGGGGTAACATACTGGAGGGGGGTGGGGCAAGTTGTCCGCCATCCATAAACTTTTTACATTTTCAGCTTCTTCTCCAAAACCCATGATTGGAATTTAACCGAACTTGGTAGGAAGCTCAGACTTGGTATTGTGTATAGAGATACCTCTATAGATGAAGAATGAAAGTTGTTCATGTGTTAGAGAGAACATGCACCATGTGAATTGATCCACCTCAGGTGAGCGTCGTGCCCCCTGGGGCTCTTGTTTTGTTGCTTGTGTGGCTATTTGAACAATAGAGAGAACAAAGGGAAAGACACACAAGTATACCTGCGTGAGTAAGGGTGTGTATAGGTGTGTGTGGGTCTGCTGCTCTATTTTTTCTCCACCCCCCCCCCCCCCCCCCCCCCCCCCCCCCCGGCTCTCTCTCTCTCTCTCTCTCTCTCTCTAGCTATATTTTAATTCCTAGACGTTTTCATTTCCTATATATTTTTTTTTACACTTTTTGTTCGTCAAAATACCACAACAAAAAACAAAAAACAAAATACAAGGCACTGCCCGGATTCGAACCGAAAATCTCCTGTTTACTAGGTCTACAGGCGCTTTAACCAACTAAGCCACAGCGCCGTACATATGGACTCATTATAGACCCAAAATCAAAGTACATCAGGATAACGATGACAATATTCCAAACTCAAGATCACGGCCCCGTCTTATAAAGAGTTGTGATTGATTCGAATCGATCTCAACTTGAAATCAACCGCAACTTCTACCTCTTAGTACCCAGTTGCGATTAATTTTAAGTTGCGATCGATTCGAATCAATCGCAACTCTTTATAAGACGAGGCCCCGGTCTCACCTATTCCTTGATGACTGTGAGAATGACTATCTAAATTATTATTACAAGAAGCCCTGCCTTAAGAAACATGATGGTTACCTAAATTTGTAAGTAAATCTGTCCTACTGTTATTCAAAATATTCAACAAAATAGATCATAATTTGCAGTGAAAAAGAAATTTTCAGCTTCTGTATTTCGTTGTTTGTTTTTTTTAAAGAGAAAATACTCTAAGTGCACGCAAATACGCTTGTTGTGCCGTAAGCTAGTATGTTGCTAAAGTCAAGTGAAAGCCTCGATTTGTAGTTCGTACAAATTTTTATAGTCACTAAAATTCAGCGGAATCATCATTGCCAAGCTTCATTCCCGTCTTATTTCCAATATTGATGCTTTATTGATTGGTTTAAAATTTCCCTCAAACAATATTTATTTAACCCTTGCCAGTGAACTCGGTATCCATTTTTGGATTGTATGTACCTCTAAACCTCTAAACTTTCATTCTTACTTAATACTTTCTTACTTCTCAGCGCATAGAGACATGCAATTTTGCTATGTGTAATGCGCTATAAAAGAACCAAGTATTATTATTATTATTATTATTATTATTCTAAGATTAATTTTATCGATTTGTTCTTCAGACCGTCCGGATTTATGTGCCGATCAGCCATGTCGACATGACGGAGTGTGCACAAATACTTTGGATGGATATTTCACATGCAACTGTACTTCCAACTGGACAGGTCAATTTTGTAATACAGGTATTGGACTTCTCTTACGAACTCTCTCTTTCTCGCCCTCTCTCTCGCCCTCTCTCTCGCCCTCTCTCTCGCCCTCTCTCTCTCCCTCCCCTCTCTCTCCCTCCCCCTCTCTCTCCCTCCCCTCTCTCTCCCTCCCCCTCTCTCTCACCCCCTCTATCTCTCTCTTTCATTTGTCTCCCCTCTCTCCCGACATATTCTTCTCTGTTTTCCTTTCTCTGAATATTCATCCCATTTGCTCACTCTCACTGCACTCCCTGCTTTTCCGATAAAATTCTCTTGCTTGTGTCGAAGCGTCTTTTCTTGGATTTATCCGTCTTACCGGTCCTGTGTAAATGGTTATGAACTAATATAAGCCCTTCCCTCTCTCTCCATGTCTCTCTCTCTTTCTTTCTTTCTCTCTCTCTCTCTCTACCTATCCCTCTCTGTCTCTTATTCTCTATCTCTTTCTCACTCTCTCTATCTCTATCTCTCGCTCTCTCTCTGACTATGTCTATATATAGACATAGTCAGAGAATTGCAATGGCGATGATCATAGTCAGATCATTGCAATGGCGATGATCTATCCAGGAAGAGAAGGGAGGAAAGACTGATTTTCCACCTGGGAACCCTTCATCCTCGTGGGATGAATGTAACATTTCGATCATTTCGTACGAATTGAATGTTTTCTTTTTGTCCTTTCCACCTTTCTCTTCCATTCTTCGTTCTGCTTTTCTTCTACTTTTTTTTTCCTCTCTCTCCCTCACTTCCTTTTGCTCTTTACTCTCTTTCTTCACTACTTCCTCCTTTTCCCCCTTTTCTTCTTTTTTTCTTTCCGTTGTGCTTCATCTTCCTCTCTTTATTTTCTTTGTTCCTCTCCCTCTCTCTCTCTCTCCCTCTTCCCCCCCCCCTTTCTCTCTTTCATTTTCCTTGGTTTCTTTATGACGTTTTACTACGTCACCCTCTCTCCCTTTCCTTCCTTCTCGCTTTTGTGTTTTCTTTTGTTTCCCTTTCTTTCTTTGTGACGTGTTTCTCTCTCTCTCTCTCTCCTCTTAACTTTCTTTACCATGGTTGCGCGAGTTTCCATGGAGCTTTGTCCCTTTTAGCGCTTCTCCTTTTTTGTTTTCTTTTTCTCTTCTTTTATGACGTTTTATTACGCCTCTATCTCTATTTCTTTCTCTCTTTCTCTCTCTCTCTCCTCTTTAACTTCTTTTACCATGGTTGCGCGAGTTTCCATGGAGCTTTCTCCCTTTCTGCGCTTCTGCTCTTTTACGCCTCTATATCTTTCTCTTTCTCTCTCTCCTCTCCTTCCTGATCTCTACCATGGTTGCGCTGGTATCCATGGAGCTTTTGCGTTGTTTTTTTTTTTTTTTTTTTTTTTTTTTTTTTACGCTTCACGCTCTTTTGTGTACCTATCTAATAAATTTTCATCATTTCCTGATGAAGGCCTATGGCCGAAAATTCGAATTTTTTCATCGTATACGGACTTTTCATTCCTATTTTGTCTATAACTTTGCAAGTCCGAAGCAGAACTATATTTTTTTATATATATATATATATATATATCTCTCTGTCTATCTCTCTCTTTCTCACTCTCTACCCCTCTCTCTCCTTCAGAAATAAAATTAGATGCCTGTTCCAGCAACCCCTGCATGAACGACGGGAAGTGTGTCCCCGTCAACTACACCGGCGATCCCAGCAAAATAGGCAGAATGACACCCCCTCCACCGTTCTCCCCCGATGTAACTCCGGGACAAAACATGACGCCTCCCTTTGGGAACCAGTCTCTAGCCTTCGGGAATCAGACGGTCTTCAGCGGGAACTGGTCGGCATCTAACGGGAATGAGAAGATTATGAGCGGCAACTGGTCAGATCCAGATGGAAAGAAGGTGGCACCGTATCCCGCGTTTACGTGCGTCTGCGAGAGTGGTTGGACTGGGTCTCTCTGCGATGAAGGTACATGTTCATTTGGGTTTAATCCAGTTTAAAGTTCAGAACAATTCAGTCGGGTTGATATCAATTCAGTTTTCAGTGAAACCTGTATATAAAGACCACTCAAGGGAGACGAGAAAAGCGGTCTTTATGAGCTGGTGGTCTTTATGTACAGGTTCCTTTTGTACACGTTTCAATGAAAAACATTTTTCAAGGGAACCTAAAATTGTGGTCTTTATAGACAGGTGGTCTTTCTATACAGGTGGTCGTTAAAGCAGGTTTGACTGTATTATGTTCGCCTTTTTACAGCTGATGTAACGTTTGATCCATGTGTGAACAACCCCTGCGCTCATGGAGGCACCTGCCGGCGTTACGACGGTCAGTACACATGTGAATGTCCCCCTGAGTGGAGTGGAATCAATTGCGAGGACGGTAAGAATGGGGGAGATTAATAAATATCCCTACATAAGTTCAAAGTTGCTGATTGGATTGTATTTTTGGATTTTATTTCACTTAATATGGTCTCTGACATTAAGAGGGGAACAGCAGAAGTGGGCAATTTTCACATACTGATTCTAATTCTCTGAATGTCAATAGATATAACATGCAAGTCCATAATGAAACATTAAAGACGAGAATAGGCCATTTGTGAATGCAACTAGCTTTAATTTCAAAAAGCTTTGAATGATCTAAACAGATGTACCAAGGTTTCAAAAGGCAACAGACTATATTTTAATAATTTCGTCCGGGCCTGCAAATGGGGGAGGGTTCTTAGGCGGCTCCACCCTATGTTGGATACGCCTTTGATATTTAGGAAAGGCTGAATCACCAAGTTCACAAACTAGGTGTCGTGGTCGAGTGGAGATGCAAATTTTGGGGGGTTCGATCCCCGTCACGGCAAGTATATACTCAGGCAAGACAATTTATCTACATTGCTTCTCTCCACCAAGGTGTTAAATGCGTACCTAATAAAATGAGAGAAGTATTGTGGTTCATCATCTATGCAAGTAAAAGTGATAGGCGCCTCTCTGGAATGCTCCCCAGGAAGTGGGAAAGATGCATAGTTACGTTGTGATCGGGCAAGCCTCAATTCCTTGTCCGGGCTAGTGATATCTGTAAAGCGCTTTGAGGCATTGAACATGTAGTATGGGCGCTATAAGTACAGAATGATATTGTCATTAATACTGATGCCCGACATTCATACCGTAGATTTTAACGAGTGTAATGTGAGTGCAAACGATACGAGCCCCTGCGAGAACGGTGGAACCTGTATCAACATCGTCGAAGGGTATAACTGCTCTTGTCCCGACGGTTTCTACGGAGACTACTGCGAGATTGGTAAGGGATGCTGTTGGCTGTCCTCCAAACCTCCATTAGTGCAATCTGCATCACTTTTTCCATGGCGGCAGCATGGTGTAACAGCATCCCATTGTATTATTTTCTTCTTTCTTCGCTGCTCCATTTTGCGTTATATTTCTTTCTTTCTTCGCTGCTCCCTCTTGTGACTTCATTGCTGTTTTTTTTATATTGCTTAATTATATTTCGCCACTGTATTTCTTTTATCTTGGCATGTTGCTTCGAAATATTTTTCCCCCTTTATTCAATTTACTCATCCGCCTGACTACCATAATGCATTGCACATTTTTTGCATGAAAACATTTTGGGTTATTTAATCTGAATGCTTTCATGAATTCTTTCACGCGTTTTATCCTTAGCCTTGTGTTAATCAAATACTTTAATTACATACAGAATTGCATATTCATTCAATTAAATATTTTAATTCCACTTGAAAAAGGTGGCTTCCTCAATGATGCCAACCAAAGGCCCAATCCAACTACAGAGTCTGTTTTTATTGTGCTCCATACAGTATCCACAGTATACTTTTCTGTCATTTGCTTATTGTGAGAAATATCCTTCATTAGGAGACAATATTAAAGCAGAGTCAAAAGTAAATTATTGATTATTTGCAACACTATTGTTCTAATTATTTCGTATTACGTTTCATCTATTGTGAGCCAGAGGATTGTTGATTCACATAATTATTTTAACATATAGAGATAACACCCTCTCCTTTATCAACAGAGTATCTTGTGTTTGATTGTTTGTTTGTTTGTTTGTTTTTAATCTCCTATTGTTCTATATTCCTTCAAATACAGCATGCACCGACCGACACCATAGCTGTGCATACTGGGCCGGGATCCGGGAGTGTGGAAAGAACCCGAACTATATGCTGTCCTACTGCAGGATGAGCTGTGGAGTATGCATTAATTACGGTAGGGAACGTTCGCACTGCCCACTGATACTGACAATGGATCAGGGGGTTCTAAATGAATAAAACACATTTTATGTTGATGCATAGATAGAGGATTTTTCTTTCAACAGGTCTTCGATTTAACCTTTTTAATATTGGCTCGTATTCACCAAGGCGGTCTTAGTCACACCGGCCTGTTTCAGAAAACTTGTTGTCAGTAACATCTACCAAAGTTCTATGACAAATTTGCTCTCAGCCTATCAAGATGCAAGGCTTTCAGTAGCTTATATTAGTTATCGCAATTTTTTTGGTTGATAACAAGTTTTATGAAACAGGACGTCTGGTTTAAGTTAATATAGTCCATTAATGTATAGGGGCAAAGTGTCAATCATTATTACTGTAATTCTGTACTGACATGACTAAAATGAAATGAATACATTGATGATATAGAAAATGAGAAATCGGTTTCACAATGACGCATGTATTGTTGTTCCATTTAGTTACAAACGTATGGTGGTTTTTAAGGGATAAAAGGGTTGACACATGACGATCCATAATTCATTAGACTGGCTCTATCCACTTAGTCGTAGTTTGAACCGGGATCAAAATTAATTCAATGTCGTTAAAACCGACATATTTGCTTTTTTTCACCATAGTTTGTGAGGACAAAGATCCAAGCTGTGGGCGATGGGCTGCCGAGGATGAATGTACCAGGAACCCCTTCTACATGCTTGCACACTGTCAAAAGAGTTGCTCCGTTTGTTTAGACGGTGAGTTGTCATCATATCCACTTTATAGTAGGATTTGATGGACCAATCAGCATCAGGATCTCCACAAAGCCAACATCAAAGAAAACAGTATATCTGAGCCAATTCAAATCGACAAACCAACAGTTTATGATTTTATATATTTATTATGGAAGTAGTGCAAATTGGAAATAACATAATAGCTATTCATGACAACAGGTGGCAGGGAATGACCCGATGGATAACTAGTGTAGAATAAAAGTAAAAATGATATAATGTGAACACAGTATGTATTTTTCACTCTGAATGAGTAACTGTTTTGTATATTTAAAGTGACCAAATAAATAGCATTTAAAAAAAAAGAACATCAACGAATATTTAGGATTGGCTTTTTTTAGAAATATTATATATGGTTAACTGAGGGACATTTTTAACGCAGTGGAGTCCATCTTCCATTTTCAATTGCATTTAAGTGCTCAGAGATTACTGATATAGACAATAGAAGAAGTAACTTAACCAGAACCAACAAAAAGATACCTTTTAGAACTCATCTAGCAGTTTAGCTCATCTAGTAAAAAGCTAAGAATTTCTATGTTCCATTTTCAGACGAATGCTTCTCAAACCCTTGCCTCAATGGAGGAACCTGCACTGATGGTGAGAACATGTACACATGCACATGTCCCGATGGGTTCGAAGGAGATGATTGTGAACGTGGTAAGTACACTGACTCTCATAGCGATACTTCAAATCGCCCTCTTTTGGTTTGAGCTATTTCTTTTGTGACGAAATACGCTAAAACACGATCGAGAAATCAACTCTCGATGGCAATTTCAGTACCGTACTGTATCAAGTTTGTATTTTGTAAAAGATCGTTGCAATGTGCACAAATTTCAATAGGTGATGGGCATGGTTAACAAATACGGGAACATATTGCAGTAGGTTGAGTAGGTTGAGTTTTCGAAAGACTTTGCAATCGTGTTGCTACACGAGGCTACGATTAGGTACGATGTTCTAGGAAATCGTAACTTATCCTGGCTTATCGCTATATCCAACCAACACAGCTTGTATGATTACCTACGACAAGATCCGTTATGCCAAGTAACGAAAAGCCACACCAAGCTCAGACAGAACTGTGAAAGATGTTATTCTGCTTCTGCATACAGAATAAAAAAGGCTGACAAAAGAGCTACGGTATATTCCTTACGAGGCTACGCTACGAAGGCAATAAAACCTATTTTTATTACAGTGTTCTTCAGAGATACGTAAAATGGTTACCTATTACCCTACTATTCATCTTATTCTTAGTCAGCGGAGAGATTGTGAAAGTGAATTACGAATAAAACTAAATTTGTTGTGAGTCTAAATTCCTCCTTCCATGCACTAGTCCCATTTTTTTTATAAATCAAGTTTAAAATCAATGTGGCATGATCGTTGATCACAGGAGCGGACACGAAATTTAAATGCATCAGAAGCTTTTAAAAAAGTCCTCTATCCAGGCAGGTGACATGACCGTGTTAGAAAAAAACAGGGATATTCAATGGGGCTGGTGTGGACTTACGTATATGACCATTGCAAATCTAGCCTTGATAAACCCCAGTCAATCCGCCAAATCAACTCCAAATTGACCGATAATCAACAAAATCTTGGCCTTTCAAGGTAATGTAATTCTCTGTTCATCCCTTTATCTGTCTGGTGTCAGTACTCATCGGTGTGACTAAAGTATAACATTTATCGTGATATTTCAATTTCTTTCCCCCTTTTTTCTTAATTCTGCAGATATCGATGAGTGCTCTAGCGCCCCCTGTCTAAATGGAGCGACCTGCGTGGACGGGGCCAACAACTATACTTGTAACTGTACTGACGATTATGAAGGATACGATTGTGAACATAGTAAGTTGTTTATTTAAAGACCATTGTACACTCTGCAAATTTGCCGTTTGATTCGTTCAAGTCAAGTCAACAAATTGCGAAATAATTATGTAATAATTAGCCAGAAATGGGATGTTCGTTATATGTTTGCTATTTGCAGAAGGGAAAGAGAGTGGTATATAATCGCATGATGTGATGTTTATACTCTATTTCTCTCTCTCTCTCTCTCTCTGTCACTCTCTTTCTCTCCTTTTTCTCTTATCTCATATTCTTTAGAATTAGCAACACGGAATATATGCCCATCTCTTTTCTTTTGGTTGCTGTGGGAATATTCGCAAACATTACAATCATATTGTGATTTCTTATATTTCATTACTTCAATGACATTCCTGTTAAAAGAATGTACCATGTGATTAATCTTAGATAAGTTCACTGTTTATACTTTTAAAAAATGTAATTCCTTGTTTATTCATTTTTTTTTTCTAAGAATTGAAGTCAATGTTTACTTTCTATTCTATATAGGAGTTGATGAGTGTAGTGCGGCCCCGTGTCTCAATGGAGCAACTTGTACACAGACAGACACACACTTTAACTGCAGTTGCGCAAAAGGGTTCGAAGGAGAAACATGTGAAATAGGTATTAAACATCTAGTGCATTTAAAAATCGCTTGATCATATGTTATTAATGTAGTAGATAAACACACTAGATTATCATTACTACAATAACATATTATTTACTTTTCAATACACTATTATCGGATTATGCTGCGTTTCATTTAACAGCAATTAATTTCTATTACAGACTTAAAGTGGGCTATTTTAGAGCATTTTATTTGAACTGTACTCTACAATATATTATCTGATAATGAATAATGATTAATAGTTTTACTTTATTTCTAGATACTATTTTACTGATATACATATTTTCTTCTCTCTCTCTCTCTCTCTCTCTCTCTTCTTAAAATAAAACTGTAAGGTTTTCAATACACGCTTATAAATTCATGTTAATGTCTATTCAAAGATAGGTAACTGGTGTCATTTCGTACACTTTAAAACGATTACTTGAATTTTAACTTGTACTTGGACTCTCCTTTAGTGTAGTAACATAGGAATATCTTTTAAAACCCGATTGGATCATCTTCAGAACTACGTGTTATGTTGTTTTTTCAATCACTTTCATCTTTCTTTCCCCTTGCACAGATACTGATGAATGTGCAGAGTCACCGTGTTCAAACGGGGGCACCTGTATTGATCGTCCTGGCGGGTTCATTTGTAACTGCACTCAAGAATGGACGGGCCCAACATGTGAACACGGTATGGTTCAACGAGCGTATTCCTCGTTTAATCTGGGATATGTTGATAAATTTTTTCATATCCTGAATCCTCAAAATCTGAATTTGGTATTATAAATTATCTTACCGAATTTCCCTCTATTATCTATGACAGTATGAGAGTTTATTAGTATAAAGAAAAACTCGATAAATAATTGTTATTGTAGGACTTTGGTAAGGACAACACAGCGTTTCAGTGTTGTGCTTTGTTTAGTTCATTATTCATTTCCATATTACCTATGATGTAATCATAGTTAAGAGTTTTTTGTATGAATAAAAACTAGATAAAGAAAAGATAACGGAGGAAGAAGGATAACACGTTTCAGTGCTTTGTTTTTGTTTTCGTATTTTACGTTGCAAAATGCTAATATCAGCCTCACCAGATTTGTTTAATGTGGAGAAATAAGCCGACTCTAACTGATCGCTCTGGTAGGCTGACGGACTACATTTCGTAAAAACAACACAAATCGTAAAAATCATCCTCAACAAGTAACAAACTTACGCGATTCGTTAAAAAAAACTTACAAAAAAGACGCAGTTCGTAAAAAAGGGGGTCTCGCAAAACGTAAAGATCATGTTGCCTAGGCGCTCCATCACCGTCACCGTCATGGTCATCCTATTATAGTGATCTCCTGTCTCTGTTTTTTGTTATACGAATTCAGATAAGCTAAAGATAAAGTTGTACAGGAAGCGGTATGCGCCCCAACATCGTCATCATGTTGCCTGCGCGCTCTCGTCATCATCGCATCATCATTGCATCATCATCGCCAACATGTTATAGTGATCACACTTCTGCCTTTTCACTTTCTTTCTGTTATATTTTTCTTCATCTTCTGTTCAGGCACATCAATTATGGTTGTATCTTGGAAGTTTATAATGCGATATCTCACTACGTAATAAGCCTTCTCGGAATGTCTCGGGTGGGGGTACGTTTTGCGACACCCCTGTTTTACGAATTGCGTCTTTTTTTAGTAAAAACATATATTTTTACGAAACGTGCTTATTTACTTTTTGTTTTACTTTTTTGCGTTGATTTTTACGAAACGTGGTCCTACATGGGCCAATCAACCAGTTTTACCGCCTTCTTTAGTTATCCCTGTGTTCCATTAGACCTTTATCCCGACCTATGTTCCTGACGTTGGAATACACTCCGGTGCAAATATACATGTACATATACCAGTCCTAACTTAATATTCTGCAGCACTCTGTAGACGCAAGAACTGTTTTATCTGGTTTCTAAAACCGGTTTGAATAAACACTCTCTTCGAAGGCATATCACGTACATTTTGAGTTCCGGTAGTGAATCCTCACTTCATCTTTATTTTCTCATTACTCATTTTCTACAGAAATTGTTTGCAATTGCCTTCTATTAATGATTGATGTAGTCTTCAGCATTCAGTGTAAGTTTCGTTGGATTCTGTGAGACTTTATTTTCCACCATTTTGTAATGCCCCTACGTTGGCATAACTTCAAATGACATGGAGGGGAGGATGATATTATGTAATTTTCACTTACCTTTAACATGACTCAACTTGCGACTCTATGATCTCCCTAGATAACGTGCATCTAGACTGCCTCCATAATTAACGTTTGTGAGTCACTAGTTTACTCTTGTATCTTCTAAAATCATATCCAGATTTTAACGAGTGCCAAAGTAATCCTTGCCTCCATGGAGGATCTTGTTTCCATGGCATCGGGCAAGCGCTCTACTTTTGTAATTGTCTGGATGGATGGGAAGGAACCAACTGCGAACAAGGTAGGGGTGCTATCATTCATCTTTTTTTATCAGATCATGTTCGGTTGCTCATAGTTATGTCAATCTCTTCCTCTTCTTCTCTCTCTCTCTCTCTCTCTCTCTCTCTCTTTCATGCCTGCCTGTCTGTCTCTCTCATTCTTCCTTGCTTTCTCTGTCTCTCTTTCTCTGTCGTTCTGTCTCTCTCACTCACACACACACTTTCTCTTGGTCTTACTACCACCCCCTTCTCTTTCTCCACCCATCTGTCTTGCTACATCGCATTAAATCTGTTTCGTCTCTCAGTTTCAAAATTCCTCTTCAATATCCCTCCCCCCACCCTATCTCTTCTCCCTCTCCATCTCTCTCGCTCTCTCTCTCGCTCTCTCTCTCTCTCTCTCTCTTTCCCTCTCTTTCTCTCTCTTACTTGTCAGTCTCTGAATCAGTCTTCATGCATTTTTTGCTGTATATGCGATTATCATGCCATTCCTGATTTATGAAGTCATTCTGTTTTGTAATCGCAAAACTCTGCCATTTTATTCCGAGTACAAATTAAACCGACTGTTTCTTCGAGAAATGATTAAAGTTTCTAATTAAGAATGTAGATGTAGCAAATAAGCTCAAGTGAAAATAAATCTCTTCTGTTAAACAAATAGCTCAAATCATTATTTTCCTTCTCCTTTTCAGAGATCAACGAGTGTGCCAGTCTTCCCTGTGAAAATGGAGCGACTTGTATCGATGCCTTCAACTCCTTCAGCTGCGCATGCGTGTATGGATGGTCTGGCACGACATGCAATATCAGTAATATTTGGCTTTCATGAAAATTTCCTCTCTTTTTTATTAGATATTGATAAAAATGATGAGGTATTTTTTAAACCCAGGGCAGCATCGTCAGTATTAATACTTCCCTTCCTCAAGCCCCTGCTATTATTATCACCTCGTCAATTGTCAGGTATCCATTTAATACACTTGAGTCCAGAGGAACAAAATTGGGTAAAACACTTTGTCCAAGGATGTAAGCACCGAGTAAGGATAGAACCCAGGACTTCTCGTGTGAGAGTAAGAGCCTTTACCAATATACCACATTACTCACACATGATTTATTTTTTATCGTTTTACACAGTCCATCACGTGTTATTGCTTTTTAGCAAGATTCGCAAATTATTAGAAGTGATGAATGATAGATGTATTATTATTATTATTACATTTTTCCTTTTTGGGGTACATTTCTTTTAGACGTTATTGCCCAATGCAAACATAACGCTACAAATATGTAAAATACACATTTAGAAACTGATTTAAAGTCAGCAAGCTATAAGAGATATTTGCATAATTATTTATCGGTACTCATTTAATTAGTTAACCATTTTAGTCATGAATCATCTTCCGTCTTTAACGAATATTACCGGAAAGAAATTAAAGCAGTATATCATCATCAGAATTTAAATATAGAACTCGACAAAATCACCCCAAAATAACAATTATGACACCAACTACAACAATTCGAATAATATCTTTGATTTGCAGATATTGACGAATGTGCAAGTGGTCCATGCGTAAATGGAGGAACATGCATCGACAATATAAATGGTTATGATTGTCTGTGTGAGGAAGGATTGGATGGGGTAAATTGTGAAATAGGTGAGTAACTGCTCAATAAACTTTTTTTTACTTTCTTTGTTGTTGTTGTTGTTGTTCCTGTTCTCGTTCTTGTTCCTTTGTGTTTTGTTCCTACTCTTGGTTCATGTACAGTGTATTTGACTTCATTTTTTAAAATCTCAATCCTTTTGTATTTATAGTACCGGTAACTCAACGAAGTCGCTTTGGTGGAAAAGTCGAAGCTATTTTTAACCCATACGTTACCAACTACATCTAAGATTCTGGTATATCTAAAGATTGTACTAAGTTGATAACCCTACTAGAGTTTAGATCACACCCAATATCGATTAAAATAATAATTTGAATGACTTCATATTCATTATTCCATGACACATGGTAACGTATAGGACACCAAATGCCCAAATATTTGTACTTGCCCTAGTTAAGTATATGTTACGCCCCCACCCCCTTTAAAAAAATCCTGCATGCACCTCTGGTTGTATGTTCGTCAGTGATGATGACATGCAGATATCATTGTATGCTAATGTGGTTTCATTACCGCCATGGTTACGTGTACGGATGAGAACCTTACTCAAAATTGATGACTAAAAGCATCAATTTACCACTTTGATTTTCCCCTACAATGCCGAGCATTTTTTTTTGTAAAGATGGAATACATATATAAATAGAACATGATGACACTGTGATTTATTTAACTTTACTTAACTCATCCGCGTTCATAATCTAAGAAAAACCATAAAGCTTAACCTGTACGGTTTTGTGTCGCGGTTTCATCCTGCGCTTTTTATCTCTTGTCTACGTCAGGAATGATGTCATTGATCATGTGACAGATCATCTGGTGGAGCCGTGTCTTGGCATGTTGCGTCAAGGTTCCCCCAACAACAGGGGCAAATCCGGGATTTTGTAAAAGAGGGGTATAAATCTAAGAACATTTCTTACAAGCAAAAAAAAAGAGGTGATCAGACATTGGGGTCTCGTTTTTTTCTCCTAAAATCTCTGACAGGCAAAAAAAAGATCATTACACATTTTAGGGTCTCATTGTCCTTAAAAAAAAAGGATCATCAGGTCTAAAAGAGGGCCACGAAATACACATCGGTTTCAAAAATGGGGCCGGAAGCCCCCGGCCCCCCCCCCCCTAAATTCGCCACTGATGAGGCATACCATAATTTTGGCAACAATTTAACTTTTGACAGAAGTGATTCATATACTGCTCATATTTAATTCTTTTTTTTTCTTTTCGGTTTGTTTAACTTTCAAGAAACAGTATCTGCCACAAATGCAAAGATCAATCTTCGATAAACGTCTGCCAGGCAGATAACTATCTCGATTTCAGAATGTAACATTATTTTATGTAAGGGAAGATAGCACGAAAGAGGTATATTTCCCTTCTGGGCATCGGTTTACGTTTCTCTTTAGTGTGTATGTTCTAGAGAAAAGTGAGAGAGAGTGAGATAGAGAGAGGAGGGAGCGCATGCGTTTGAGTGATGCACAATCGAACAAAAATGGCAAAAATGGCAAAAATGGCAAAAATGGCAAAAATGGCAAAAATGGCAAAAAGGCACTGCCCGGATTTGAACCGAGGATCTCCTGTTTACTAGACAGGCGCTTTAACCAACTAAGCCACAGCGCTGGACACATTGATCTGAAATATAATCATTCATTACAATTCCATCTTGATAATGACTAAGATAGTGAGATATGTCCATATAAAAGTTTATAGGTATAAATTAACTGTTAGACCATTTTCCATGCAAGGTGTCGGACCAAACTTGAGGATAAGTTAGCCGAAAAACTCTGCAAAGAGCAAAGATACATCCCTGTCACTAACATCAACACAAGTACAAAAACAAAAACGAAACCCGCACCCCTTCTCTCTCTCTCTCTCTCTCTCTCTTTCTCATCCTCCTTTTAGTTTCTAAATGACCAGGGTCACGGAAATTGATCCGAATTACAAAATCCGCGAAAATCTTCACTATCAACAAACACATGTTTATTATGTAATCGATATTCACGTGTTTTGACACGAGGATTAGCAGGCCTTGTACACCAGGATTAAGGCGAATCATACTTCAAAAGAATTATATCGTTATGGTACGCATATGTATTATAGTCATTTCTGTATTACCCATTTATTTAAGCCACACAAGTTTTATCAAAATCAAATCTATGTCGCAGTACATTAATTGCACCTTCCCAATGCTATAATTGTTTTACTTTTCATCGCTAAGTATTGAGTAGAACCCTAACCTCACCCCCTTGCCGGGCCTCTCCCCTTTCCTCCATAAAGTTCCATATTGGAGAGTAATTGCCGCCAATCTCCTGTGTACTGCTTTAACCTCTGCGTATAAGCCAATATGTTTTATGTTTTGTACAACGCTTTCCCCTTTCAAGTTACGCCAAACCGTCAAATCAGTTTACTAGATTAGGAATTGACCTGTACCTTGTCAAACTCAATATCAAACGACAATGTCCTCAAGACTTCAAAGACATCGAATTACAGATTTCTATCTGTCTTCACACAAGTTAAAGTTAAAGTTAGGTGCTTCTTTTAAAAGGTTCATTGCTACAAATACTGTTAGTAGCTTTGATACAACAACGACAAGAGACATCATCTTACCAAAACCTGCTAATGGAGGGGGAAATTAATCGCAATAACTCGTTTTCACAGATTCCGTCGCCTCAGTGGTATTTATAGATCTCTTAAACCCACAAGATCCCTGGACGAATTCCAAGTGCAGTTCGGACAGGTGCGCAAGGCCAGCTCTACCCCGCTCGGGGTTTCGTTTGGCTTACAGCCCCTGGCTGACCCGAACCTTGCAAGCAATGAAATTAACTTCAGAGAAATGTTGAGTCAAGGTTTTCCCCGAGATTATGAAGAGGAAAATTATTAAAAGCAATTAGCATTATATCGAAATGGACTAACCTGTATTTGAAATGTCTTACTTTCTATCAGTCTCCATGTATAAGCAAGATGGCATTGTCAGCTTTTAATTTACAAAGCAGAATAAATCAAACCGAATTGTATGGATGATTTGATTTGAACACTCAAATGTGAAATCCAACAGTTGATGGTATGGTGCTCTGAAAAAGGAAGAAAATCAAAGAAATAGATTATTAAAAGTTTACAAAGTTTAAAAGTTTACAATATCATGATTTGTTTTTGTGTGTACATCGAATGGAATAGTGATTTTTATAGAGCAAATGGGAGAGTACCCATCTCCGATTGCATCTCAGTCATACCATGCATCGGTGCATACAGATGACATATAATAAACCCATCCTAGATAGATATCCATCAGGGAAAAATATTTTCCACTATTCATTTCGCTTTGTGAATTAAAAGCTGTCTATTAGAACAATTGGTAACAAAACATTTTTGGGACATATAAATTTTTAAAAAGGGATTGTGATTATGACATCGACTTTAAAGTCAGAAACCTGGCACTCATGCAGGTAAAACTTTTTAATCATCAGAGTTATTTTTGATGACTTTCCAAGAGACTATTGGCCTTGCTAATTATAAACTTGATAAAGCAGTGACTAATAATCACATATATAGTCCAAAAACATTTCTGAAATGCAAATCTATTTCCAGTATT
Organism: Heliocidaris erythrogramma; assembly: GCA_025617745.1. NCBI lineage: Eukaryota > Metazoa > Echinodermata > Echinoidea > Camarodonta > Echinometridae > Heliocidaris > Heliocidaris erythrogramma. The sequence continues at coordinate 38,615,564 of CM046860.1, forward strand.
GGCATTATTCATCGGATGGTAAGGAACCTTGCGGATACGGAACGTGAACTTATCAGTATACGCAGGCTGGATTTTAGTTGCTAGGGTTTACATGTCCCTCTTTCGGCTAGCTCAGCAGCAAACGGTTTGGAAAAAAACAGATAGTGATGAGAAAACAGTGACCACAATTTTGAAGTAATCCATCATTTTTTCTTTTCCTTTTCTTTTTTCTTTTTTTTTTGTTATACCGTTAGAAAACATGTCATGTATTATACATATTATAGTCACCTCTTCGTTATATTCTCTGTAATTATGAACATTGTTCTAAAAGTGAAAGTCATAAGAAGTTTTCTGACATTTTGGGTTGAAATTCAGACCTTTGCCCAGTCAAAAATATGTCAGGGAGTTGAACAAAAGATATGGAGAAAGGCAAAATGCAAAACTATATTAAAGGCAGTGAGGTAACCCTTGGCAATAACGTGTTATTTAGAGTTTGAAATGCTTAAGAAATAAAGAAAAGAAAAGGTTCGCATTCGACAGAAAAGGTTCTGTCACCCTAGTTATCTCAACTATAATTCTTTTTTTTTTTATGTTTTGTCTGCTATTTAAAGATACGTATATAGCAAAGGCCCAGGAATATACCTTTACTCCAGAGTTCCTCGGCTGACGTCACCCCTGCTCGAGGCAAGCACATCCGTTCTCAATATCCTTCAATCCGTTTCTTAAGCATGTTCACACTACCACAAAAATACAAATTGAAAAAACCAGGGCCTATATGTTGCGCGCTTGGAGCTGTCTTAGTGTAGGATGTCAGGGGGGGCGTTTGGCATGGAACATTTTGATTGGAGGTATCGATTAGGATTTTCCGACAAGGATAACCAAACAAGTATCATTAAATGCAAGAAGAAGAGGGTCTTATAATATTATTATTATTCTCCAATGCATTTAAAGAGTAGTGAGATTTTTGATTTTGAGCGCAAGGATAGGCCTGTAAAGACTTGCTTACAGAAAATTTGATTAGGGGGTAGGGTTTACACCCTGTTAACACAGTACAGGCTATATACACATGTAATGTAAATGGAAGTGATTAATTCATACATTTCTTGTAAATTACATTATGAACTATTAAAGGTCACTTCGGGCGTAGTGCAGGTATATGCGTAGATCAGGTGTAAGCTTTCTCATCTTTTCTACCAGGGGCGGATCCAGGATTTTTAACAGTCATTCTAAAAGAACCCGTAATACATCTAAAAATTCCGTATAGGATATAGAATTTCGCTTTCAGGAAAAGGAACAACAACAAAACAGTTACAGAGTTAGGGTTGCGATCGGGTTTCAGGTTAGGTCTACGGTTATAATATATGTAAAATTTATGTATAGAGTTAGGCCTATTGTTAGGCCTGTTGTAGAGAAATATATCCTCAGCAGTGCAGACGTTCAAGCCTTAATGTTTGGCTTCTGAGTGGACAGACCTTATTGCCTAGTCGCCTCTCGTGGGAGCTGACTCTATATACTGTAATAGGGGGAAATGATCTTGCAAACGTGAAACATAAACTTACAAAGTTCTGGAACTCAATCGCGGTAAATTGCAGTGCTGCCTAATGCATAGATAGCGCACAAAACAGCCTCAATCATCCGATGATTTATCCTGAACTACACTTTTGGTTATGATTTTAATATGACTACATGACCATTCCAATTGTGTTTTTAATAACTTTACAATTTATTGCAAAATAGCTGAAACAAAACAAAACAAAATAATATTTAGCCATGCCCCAAAGTAATAATTCTATTATTATCGGACAACCCTTTTCCAGTCTTCATTAATTATATTATTGAAAATTCTCATCTGTGAATTGCAGATATTCGGTGAGAAAAACTTTGAACTTTTTAAAGTATATTTGTATTTTGTTTTTTCTGTTGTTTTTCACTGGAGATTGAGTGTGAAGAGGAATAATCATTTCGGAAGATAGAAATACGTTGGTGGTTTTTGTTTTTGTTTTTTTATTTTTTTTTTTGTAATTAGGTTAATCGGAACAAGTTAGCAAGGGAAACTATATTCGGGAAAGTGGGCATCTGAATTGTTTATACTTTGCCAATTGCAACGAATTATTCAAGATGTTCTTTAAGGATTTGCGAATAGGATTTGCTCTTACATTGCTTGAGCATGATCATCAAACTTACATTTTTTATGTTTCGTTTGATGTATTGCTTGGTTGAAATCCAAGGGGCAAAAAATCAAAAAATGTTCTTTTGGCACCATTTATATGTTTAAAAGTTAAAATTGTAAAATTCTGTTCTCTTTCCTCATTTTGGCACGAAGATTTTCACATTCGAATCTTGCACATATACATAATCATCTTGATAATGACACTTTGTAATGTTATGTGGTCAATGATTTTAATCCTCAATAATAGCTAGGGGATGTGACCCCCCCCCCCCCCCCCCCCCTGTGCTATATTTTTTTTCGGAAAATATTGAATTATAGTTTTGTTACTTGTATAGCTCAACCTATGTCGGCAAATGAGATCGATAGAAGACTTTTCTTCGTATATTTCGTTTTAGTTATGTATTATTGTCTTTTTGAAGGGGAGAGAGGTTATTGAAAGTTTATCGGCAAAAATTGCAGTATCCCCTCCTCCCCCCCCCCCCCCCCGTCCATTAAAATGGTTGAGCAACGCCTAATTGACTAGGATGCATGTCACACCTATAATCTTTGTTTTTATAACATTTAGACAATTCTCTTAACAGTTCGCACTTTATTAGATGGTGTAGAGTAGACCTATATGATTTTCATTTTTAATTAACAGCAATTAACGACTCTTAAATTGGACAATGTTATAATAGGATATTGTGCCGACGATATTATAGTTACTGATTATTTCTTATTGATTGATTCTTATGCTCTGAAAAATTGTATATACAGGAATAAACACTAAAAATTTACCCATTTTGATATACGGACCGTTTAAGGGGCTTACAATTAAGTCAGGTTTAAAGATACACTTGATTTTTTTTTTAAATGTTTCGATGCCGAGAGCTTGAGAATCCGCCCCAGCCAACTAAAAATTCCAAGGGCAGCCGTATCAGAGGAAATCTTCTGGGTGTATTATTATGCGGGGCAGTGATCGATGACTCGGCGCTATAAAGAGGAATTATCCTGGGTTTTTGAATACCCGGTGGATTAATACGATCACGCAACATAAAATCCATGCTGATGCGTGATGTTCCAAAATTAAATGTGGTCTTTGGAAATGTGTTAGTTTCAGAAAATCATTCGCTCAACGTGTGCGGTGATTTATTTCAGTGTGTAACGGGCCTCTTTTTATCGGTTATCAGGCAACATCGGTTCCACGACACATGATCCGGCGACAACTGCTTCGAAGTCAATTTCCTGTACTAACCGAAATCCCAACATCAATCCTAGACCAAAAGCTAGACCTAACCATAACCATAAATCCAACCTATAACCCATTTGCAACTCAAACCCTATGACCCGTATTCTGAACTCCGATTTAGCTTAAGTTAACCGGATTTTAACTACCCCTAGCTGCAGTCTACATTATTTTTTTTGTCTGTACGAAGATAAACCACACTTAGTCTAGACTGCTCCGGAGTTCAGTATGTGATTACCTTTAAACTCCAGTATAAAGGGCAGGTTTACAATGGGTTTAAACCGCACTTATACAGCGGTATAAGTTAAATTGGAGTTATGAGTACGGGCCTATAACTTTGACGGAATAAAAAGCCCAGAGCAGATGTTAAACTACATAATTATGCATCCGTACTTGCAGTTTTCAAAGTTTTGATTGATCAATGTTCATTTAGTCAGATTTATACAAGAACCTCATCCCTCTCCCCCCCCCCCCCCCCCCCCCAAAAAAAAATGTCTAGCTTTTTTAAACCGTTTTGAAGTTTTTAACCAGCTAATCCTCATTTTCACAATGTCTTCCTGATTTAGTTTTCATTAACTTACTGCGAATAGCTCGCCAATTACTTTTAGATTTCAGAAGAGTTGAAGAGGTTATGTGAAGGTCGTGACTGAGCTGAAGTATCAACTTACGTCACAATCGCATCATACTCTTTAATCGCTGTCATCTTATTGAAAGTTAAGATTTTGAAGCCATCTAGGGATGCTGAATTTCGTCCTTCAGACATGGAATTGAGGCGACCTTTCCCCAAAAAAATAATCGGAGATGACTAAGAACAAAATGTAATTCGCCAAAATTTTATTTTCTAAGCGGAAAATAAGGACAAATAAGACTGTGTGGGAGAGAGGCGTGCAGAAGTGGAAAGAAGAGGAGTGTAAAGAAAGGAGAGAGTAGGAGGGAAACAGATGACCCTGATTCCATCAATTTTCAGTGTCGAAGTCCTTGCTTTTTAAGACTAGCAAAAATTGTTGAATGTGTAGGACCTGCAGATCTAGTATGAAATGTTTTCGTTTATTTGCTAATTTTGAATTTCTCTCTTTCTTTCTTTCTTACTCTGTCTGTCTCCCCCCCCCCCCCCCCACCTTCTCTCTCTCTCTCTCTCTCTCTCTCTCTCTTTCATCTCTCGCTCTCTCTCTCTCTCTCGCTCTCTCCCTCTCTTTCTCTCTAAATATTTGTTGCATTTTTGTTTCTATCTTCTATCTCAGTCTTTCTCTCTCTCTCTCTCTCTCTCTCTCTTTCTCCTTCCCCACTCTTTCCTTGCTACCTTACCTTTCTCACTTTCATTGACTGTTTTCTCAATTCCATTTGAAACGTTATCTGACATATCATCAAACGTCGTCGGCCACTTTAAAACTGACAGATTAACGGCTTCTCCCCGACACTCCGGATATCGAGTGATATCAACGGTGATCGATAATGCGACCGATAATAGACGGTTTCCCCTCCCCGAAAACAAATGGCATTTGGCATTTGTAACGTGAGAAACGCCGATTATGATACAAAAAAGTGCTAAGCCGACGTGTGAATGATGGCTCCTAAAAATGGAAGTTTAAAGTTCAAGTTCGTACATCTATGCTTGGCAGTGACATAGAAATTACTTGCTGTATAAGTTATAATAATAGAAGATGATAGTGGAAAAGAGATTCATACTACATTGGCGCGCCGAGTGATCATGGCGACATGGCAGTCTTGATATGATTATATGAAATGATTTAAACATTGTGCTTCAGTGTAACGAAACAATATGTGCAAGGGATAGATATGATTTTCTATATAATTATGCTCTTTGATTTCATGTGTATTTGCAGACTGGGCTAGGAGTGCCCGCGTAAGATAGGATTCAAACCGTATACGACGCCGTATTTTTCTCCAACTTGTAATTATAATGGAATACTTAATCGAAGTTACAAACTCTGCAAACTCGAACATGCCAATTGTCGGACTAATATGGAACCTCTCAGCGGGTTATCCAATTACATTTGTAATTTAATAGTGTCCACACCTGTGCGCACGAGTCTAGGGAATTACAAAAACGACAAACTGCTCTTCACGCCTCGGCATGAACCGGAACAGTAACCGGATGTTTCGTAAAAATGAGGTGAAGTCATACAGCTTCTGGTCCAACAAAAGTCAACTTCTTAAAACATCCAAGTTCTTAAAATCCTATATTCAAATTTGGTTTGAAAACTTGCCTTTAACAAAAACGTTCGTTTCATTGATACAGTAAATAAGCTCTGAGGATGGTATGATAAAAAGGAAAAGGGTAACACTGTACAAAAGAAATCAGAAAAGGAAACTGCAAGGTACTCTGAAAAATCCCTATAGATTTTGACCAAGGTCACTCACTACCTTAATTATATGGAATGCAATTTTCAATTTTCATATTTTTATATATCTCCTCGTACAGTTTAAACATTTTTTATCGAGCACAACCATTCAAGTGAGACGATACACGAGTGATAAAAGTGGGGAATAGAATTATCCAATTAAAACGTTTTTCCTTTGAATTAGACAGTTCTGATTTCTGCGGTTGTTTCCATTTTAAAAGGGCTTCAGACCACATAAAGCTAGCGTATGAAGTCCATTCTTCATAACTTATGACCCATTTCCGAAGAAAATTAGCTTCAAAAGTACATTATTCATGTCATTTTATTTTTGGAAATAACTAATGCCTCTCTTGACAATTCCCTTCGTGACCTCTTACTTAGACCTAAATTCGTGATAAAATCACCGGAGGTGTATTCTTCCCTCCCCCCCCCCCCCCCCCCCCCTCTCTCTCTCTCTCTCTCTCTCTCTCTCAACATTTTCATAATCCAAATAATCATCCCCAGTACTTTTGCATTGAAAATTAGTCTTGAATTTTTGACAATGAAATGGAATTTCGAAAGAAAATGTCCAAAATTCATTTTGAACGGTTTACCACCGTACCGTAAATAATATGCGAGGACTAACAAAATGTAAACTAAGATATAGAAAAAACTTGCAAACGTAAGGAGGCATCATAATAGAAAAGTGGCTACATGAAGGGCTACATGTTTTATTGATAGGTCTCATCGCCCCAAGTTACTAGTAGCTAAAACATACACAACTATTTTACATTTCCTTCGAATAATCGTACCTCATTTCCCCCCAAATTGAAACTACCTTTAATAATCCTTTGTAACTCTTGCAATCTGGGACTGTTGGCTCTAAGATATAAAAATGATAATCATGATAACCAAGTCAGGAATCGTGTAAAGCGATAGCTTATGACATGTTCGTTGCGTCCTTGGGGACTTCCGTTGAAAGCCCATGTGGATACGGTTGGTGACTGTCACAGTTCGAAGCACCTACGCAACATATGGGTGAATCTGGATGACTCCTTTCAAAGACAGTCCGACTGATTCTTTAAAGGTAGCCTTGAATTATGGTCATGACGGCAAAGAAAATGCACACAGAATTCAAGAAATATAATGTTTGATACTACAAACAATTGATATCTGGTTAGGACGTTAAAGAAAATATAGTAATAGCTATAGGTAATAAGCAAGAGGGAATGTTTCAAATGAGATGGGTAGTCCAGAATAATATAGTCCAATGTGTGCAAATACCTGTTGGTATATAGGATATTTTAGTTTTGCTGGTCCACCCAATAAATTTACTGCTTAATAAACAATTCAGGATGGCTTATAAAAATGTTTTCGGAATGCTGTCCCATTTTCAAAACCCATGATTACCTTTAAAGGAGAATTAACCCCAGAATATAAATGTACTTATGTTCTAAGGTGTAATCTATTCCTTCTTGTTGCCCTACGGTTTTTTTTTGCATTAAAATATACGAGATGGGTATAAATCAGGATTTTCTCAGCAAGATTTATCGTCTGCTAGCGATACCAGGGGGCTGCCATTTTCTTGATGTGTACATAAAGATATTTTTAATCCGAATGCAAAATTGTCTTTCTTCCTGATACAAAATTCCATTTGAGATTTAAAATATTTAACAGATATATACATATATTCTAAAAACGAAAATGTGTTTTATATTTCTTTGAAAATTACGATTTTACTAAATATCAATCTATTTTCTTGATACTATGACGTACGTGACGGAGCGAATTAATTCAAATTTATGGATGATGACTTTCCCCGAGCGTCAATAGTGACAAACTATGCATTCACCTGCTTTGAGATAATGGACTTCAAAAGTCAGAATGCGCGTTGTATAAATTATGTTCTGCTCTGCCAGGTAAGACCAAGAAATCGATTTCTAGTTAGCAAAACCGGAGAATTTAAAAAGAAATCTATAAATTTCAAATGTTAAAATAAATGTATACACCTGTTATGCATTTTCCATCATATATGGGGCTTTTTTATCATAAATAGAAGCAATTTAGCTCGTGGATTAAAAATATCTTCCTGACCGGAACGGTCTCCAATGGTTCATGTACAACTCCATGTCATCAAGAAAATGGCAGCCCCCATGAAGTGTTAGCAGATGATACCTTGTGCTAGAATGTCTTGATTTAAACCCTTTTCTGATATTTTATTTCTAAAGTGATACAGGTCAATGATTAAGAACATATTACGCCTTTGAACATAAGTACATTTATATTCTAGTGTTAATTCTCCTTTAAAACTGATTTCTCAATAGAGCGAATGCCAAACTTATATCGGTTGATCAATGCACTAAATTAGCTATAGCAAAAGCAAGTCTATAATCAGGGGCTGAAACAACTAATGATGCAACATCAGTGTATTTTTTTAAAAGGTTTACGAAAATGGGTCCACGGAAATGATGTATCAGAGCGTATTATTAAACATTAAGGAGATTACTTGGGATGTTTATGTTCCACAACGGTGCAATTTAGCATCGCTTAACTCCATGACATTAGTGTTGTTTCCTTTGAAATCTCTGATGACGTCATACAGTGTACGTGACAGGATCACGTGTGTCATAGAAATATGTTGATCATATACATCTCATACATCCCCATGTATATTCATATGAAGTCGAATTTTATCTATTTTTGTATATCTTCCTCCTTTGTGATTTGCTGTGTCCGGTAATTTATGCCAGTTTTTGAAGTCTTCTTTTACTTTCACAGTTGATTCCTTAATCATTTGTGATTTCACATTCCATCTTGAATTCTATTCCTGAAATATAAATGGAGTCTAATTCCACCACTGTACTCTTTGCGGGGAAAACTTGGGGGAAAATTTAATCAAGTTAGAAGACAGTCAAGACTATTTTAGAGTGACATCACAAATGGACCGTTCTTCCAAAGGCATTCGATAAAGATCTAACAGCTCCATCATCTGCATCATCTACTTTACATTATATGAGAATATTGTGTGTGTGTGCGTGGGGGGGGTCAATCTTTTCTTTTGATATATTCTGTCATTCTTGCAAAGTGATATTATAAATGATGATCTACATGTATATGCAAAAAGTTTCTATATTTTATAATTTTCATTGTATCAACCTCTCAATGAAATATCAAATTCCCAATCATTTCTCCTCCCTCTCTCTCTCTCTCTCTCTCTCTCTCTATATATATATATATATATATATATATATATATTTGTCTATCTGTCTTATTTATCTTATCTATCTCCCTCATTTTTCTTTTAACACAGATGTTGACGAATGCCAAAGCGCTCCTTGTAGCAATGGAGGCACGTGTGTGGATCAGCGAAATGGTCATATCTGTGAATGTAATAACGTCTGGACGGGGAGATACTGCGATATAAGTGAGTACAACTTGTTCAGGAGTACTAATATCTTTAGGAAAGTTGAAGAGACTGAGGCCTATATTCTAACTTAACGATTACTCATCACAGCTATTTTTTCCCTCCTCCTCCTCCCTCCTCACCTTTTATTTTGTTTTTTATTCTTATTTTTCTTTAATAAATCCCGATGTCCATCGCAACCTTCATCTCCTTTCTCTCTCTCTCTCTTTCTCTCTCTCTCTTTCTTTCTTTCTTTCTCTATCTCTATTTCCCTTCTCTCCTTTTCTCTCTTTCTCTCTCTATATTTGTCTCTCAGTTTCTCGCCTTCTCTTCTCCCCTTCAAAATCTCTCCTCTCTGTCACCTTTCTTTCACTTCTCTCTCATTTTCTCCCATTTTCTCCCATTTCTTCTCCCTTTTCTTCTCTCTTCTCTCCATCTCTCCCCCCCTCATTTTCTTTCCGTATATTTCTCTGGGTCTCTCTTTCTTTTAATCTCTCTTTCTTTCTTTCTTTCTCTCTTTCCTTCGCCTTTCTTTCACCATCTCTCCCTCTCCTCAGCCTCATACCTGGACCTCTTTCTCTCCTCCTTAGAATTAATGAATTTCTTATGTCAGACACTGTGAATCATGCTCTAAATTGCGTTAGAAATCCCATGACATATATCGTTCCACCTTGGGGCACCCCGTCGCCCCTCGGCAGTGTGTCTCCGTACAACGTCCCCCTCAGCAATGTGTTGTATATTGAAAGTTTGGCCTAGAATATTGAACTCCGTATTGCCAGTTCATGGCAAAAAAAGGAAAGGGTATATAAATCGTGCATCAGGAATAACAGATGGAGTATATATATATATATATATATATATATATATATAATATATTTACATTTGTATATCATGGTTTGTTTATAAGCTATACTTGCTCCTATTTGGGTGTCGTGGTATAGTGGATACGTCACCAAGCTATGAATCAAATGGTTCGAGATTCAAATCTCAGCCGCGGCACTAATGTCCTTAGATAAGACATTAGTTTAAATTTGTCACTGTCAACGAAGGTGTAGTGAGTGGGTACCTGGTTTAGGCTCCTTGAGTGACATTATTATGATGAGTGACATACGATGAGTAAATTAAGTATGCTACCGGTAATTAGTGAAGAACAATGATCATTCGGGATAATTGAAACTTATAGCTCGACATGAAATTGTAGTCATCGTTCATGTCGTTAAAAAACCCAAGGGCGCATCATTATCATGACTTGTCATCTGACTAATAGTACTTTTAGTTCATCTGAATTGCACTTATGATCAGTCACAAACATGACAAAAGGTTGTGAATTATTTTCTGAAAGTACTGCAAGCGGGGCCCATCGGGAGCACTTTCTTAAGAAGAGAATAGAGGCAAGCTGTCATGGCTGTCGCCATCATGGGTGAGAGTTGCAGGAAAGGGAAGTTAATTAGTGGGCACATAATGATTATTAGTGGTACATTATACCTTGTAATATAACGTTATAAGTGAAATAAATGTTACGTCGCTTTAACTCATTGTTCTTCCTTACTGTACAGTTTGAAATTAAAAACCGTTTCCCCGAGTAAAACCCGGGTCTTGGGCTTTGCAATGCATGTAGGTGCGTCATAGTCAGGAGATTTGGACAAGTGAGTGGTGATTGGAAGGTCGTGAGTTCGAGCCCCGACATGACACTTATGTCGTGGAGAGTGGCATTTTACCTACATTACTTCTCTTCAATTAGGTGTATAAATGGGTACCTAGTAGATTGCGAATTTTATTGTGGTCGGGTTATAGCTGGTCGCTGGTCGCGAGTGCACAGTGACGAGAGCGAAATTACAATTGAATCAATGAAGTAAGAAAATTAACTAACACGTAAAGCTCTTTGATCAATTACTAGGAACGGGAAAGTAGCACTTCACCCAAATAGTTATCATTTTCATCATTATTATCATGAATCATCCGTTACCATTCAAAGGCCTACTGAGAGGAGGGCTCCAAATGATGAAATTTCCGTCCGCTTGCACTATTTACTATAATTGACTCAGATGTTTGGCTTGGGGGAAATTTGGCGACTATAAGTATTACTCAGTCTATATCTCTCTATAAATTGGTTAAATAGTAGTCATCAAACATGTGGTTGCCAGTCAAACTTAAACTATTCCTGCTGTGACCAACTCCAACCATAAAGGACAGAGCAAAACAGAATCACTGTTCGCCCCTTCACCGCCCATTCCCTTCCCCCTGCATTATACCTCATGGATATGTTAGCTGGGGAAACATGTCAATTTGATATGACCGTAATTTGGAATCACCGTGAAATCAGTAGGCTATGAACTTGACAGGTTTGAGTCAACATCCTCGATCAAATGATGTTAGTTACTATCAGCATGATGAAGAGGGTCCAGTTTCTTGAAGGGGTGGCGATGATGTTTCATGTTCGTCATGACAAAGCTATTTTTGTAGGGGATTTAAAAGAACTCTTCTTTATTTTCTTTCCTGCTGGAGGAAAGCACAGAGGGGATTAATTTAGAACTGTTCCATAGTGTGGATCGGCTGTAAGAAAACACTTTGGTCACAGGAAAATCACCAAGAATTAAGTGCACTTAACACAATACCTCAGTGTGACTACAAAGTGAATTTGGCGCACTTCCATTGAATGAGGACATACTGTGTTCACACTGAATTCAATCTGTTTTCACACAATGTTCTCTTTTTTCACGCTTTTTCATGCAGTGTTCATATCCTTCTTTAGGGTAGAAAAAGCTATTTCGATTTCTTCGCCTTATCCTGATTCATCTTCTTCTTGATCCTTCTCATCTTCTCCTCTTTCCTGGATTTGATTTCCTTCCTTGATATTGCTATTATTTCTGTTCCTCATTTCAAACCCTTCTTGCCTAACTCATAATCCCCAGGTTCATTTCCCCTCCTTTGTGTCTGTCTGTTTCGAGTTTATAGTTTCAATCTTAGCTTAGATTGATGATTGTCATCTTAAGCATCATCATCTTCTTCTTCCTCTTCTTCTTCATCATCATCATCATCATCATTATCATCATTATAATCATCATCATCATTTTCGTGATCCTAATATTCGTCCTCATCATTTCCTTTCCCTCTTTATCCTCGTCGTCCTTCGCTTCCCTCGTTATCGCCACAAATGTCACTGTTCCATTAACTGTCGAATCATCCAAACTTTATCAAACGTTACAAGAGATTTCTTGAATTCTAGACTGCTTCAAATTCCATTAATACCCTTTAGTCTAACAACTAAATATACATTCAACCTCAATATCACATATATGTTATTCTTTTCTATTTCCTGCTTCAAATGCCTTGACCCGATTTCCATCTTTCCAGTGGGGCTTACTTTCTTATCATATTGAAATAAAACGTGTAAAAATAATTGTTTTTATAAAACTACAAAGTCATCTTGCTCAGGAAGTATAACTATGATTTCACACTTTCAGACCTTCGTATTGAAAACTGAGGGAAAAGAGATCATGACACAGTAACAGAAAAAAAATGTTTAATAGAAAGGGCTTTGCTATCTCTGAATTCAGAGAGGGTTTTTTTTTTTTGGAGGAAGTCCGTGATTCATTTTTGTCTAGGACTGAGGGGGAAGAAGGGTAATATTCGAGGCACTTTGTCAGTTATGATATTACTAGATATACGTTCGGGACAGAATTCAAAAGAACAGCTGATACTAGTTACACTGATGTAACCGCAATTCTATTCTTGCCCATTTTCCCAGGTCCGACATCTTTACTTTATGATTTATGCTGTCACAGATTCTACAGTTTCTTACATATTCAGAAGGCAATGTTATAATGGCAAAATAAGTCATTGAAGATTTCGTAGAGTATATAAGCGCGGGGAAGGTGTATAGGCTTATAGCTTAAAGCATGATTCATTTGACCGTTTGAATCCTAAACACACCAGTGAAATGTTCCTATACAATGAAGAGCAAAAAAAAATATGTAATTCAAGGTAGATTGAGATCAACTAGTTATCGAATCTGCCTTAACTTGTCAAAAATGACACGATAGTTTAATTCTATGGGTACATTATACGGTTATACATTTATATTAATTCAAGCTAAAATTGTAGAGTGACGTTTGCGTCAAGTGCGCTTCAAATATATATATTAATTTATCTATTATTGCTATTTCATCAGTTGACGGCGTTAAATGCAGGATATCCATTATCATCAAGGATAGAATTCAGTCCATATTTTTTAGGATATTGTTTCTTAGCTAGCATCGCAATATCCCACATAATACTCTCTCAACAGATTAGCAGTGCCCCTTCTTCGATACCCCAGCGCCGGAATTGTCTCAAATTTAAATTTATCCCCCCTTTTGGTACCCTTTATGGTCTCCAATAACATAGCCCGCAATTCAATAGCCCTTTTAGATAGGCAGTGCATCATAAGGTTTAGCCATCATCTTGTATATGGAAATAGGGCGTGGTACGAATAACAACGAAAATAAAACTTCCTCATCTTCTGAAATCGTAATATAATGCGCACAGGATGTCCTTTTTTATATTAAAGATGGCCGCCAAGTAAGTCCGATGACAGACCGACCGACTCTTCTCTCTTATGCTGAAGTTTGATGCTAAGAGTGATAAGATTCCCCCTCCCCCATAAAGGGCCGTGTTTTTGTGATCATTTATATTGTCCCTATTTTATGTTGAAGTGGAAGATTTTATCGGATAAGAATTTTCCTCTTTAAATATACATGTACATAGGGTATGTCGTCCCCAGAAACTTACGTCATCAGGATTTTCTAGAATTTTAAGATTCGCACGCACGAATGACTTTATAAACATGATCCATATTGCGCATGGAATAAGAGATCTTGAAATATAGCCTGTATCCTAGAGGGAATAGGTTCCCCTGCTCCTTTTTTTTTAAATCTATTTATTTCATTGAGAGTTGAAAAACACGCTACAACTAAACACAGGCTAGTGTTGTTGTTTTTGTTGTTTCAAATCATGTGATATATCGTATTGCAACCTGAATTAAACTCCAACAAGACTGAAGAAGATGGATGACGCTAATAGATTTGTTTGTTTTATTTGTAGGAATTACGACCACATCTCCCACAACAACTGTGAAGACTACAACTGTTGTTATAACGACGGAGGACTGGCTACCCAGTATATTTGAGGAATCGTCCTACATAGAGAACAGCGAGCTGGAGTCTTCCCCGTTCCCTCCAACAACAAGAGCAACAACAACAAGAACTACCACTACCATACCACATACACGCAGAGCAATTACCACTAATACGCCACGAGTCATCACATCGAGACCGACAACGACAGAGAGAACGACGCGTAGAATCACGACAACTCCGGCGGTTACCACAACCCCCGCAACGACCACATCCCCAACAACGACCACACCACCAACAACGACCACACCACCAACAACGACCACACCACCAACAACGAACACACCCACAACTCGACCAACAACACGACCCACCACGGCAAATTTTGCAATTACGAAAGCACCAACAACAACTGCCAGCAACGAGATACCACCAGGTACCGTGAAAGCGCAGACGACAGCCAAAAATGATGGGAACCATATTCCACGAGACGGTCGCGCCTCGAATACCAGCGCGAGGACGGAGAATAAAATCGTCATATTGTCCACGGTGTTAGGGGGCCTCCTGCTCATCGTCATCGTTTGCATTCTCCTCGTCATCGTTGTCCGAATGAGGAAAAACGCTGGTATCACCAACTACCATCAATTCACCATGGAAGAAGCCGACAGACCGGCCTCTGAATCACGTGGTTGGCATGAACTTAAATTCAGATCTTTTGGAGATAACTACAGTCGTCTCGATGATGGTGATGCAATATAACAACGCTCTTTCAAGATCATCAGTATTTTTGCACGGATTTAAATGCATTCCATTCAGTTCTATGCCTTGGGGACGAAACGACCTCAACCTATTCTTAAACTTTGCATTGGTACATACGAGGTGCGGGACAGTGTTGTAGTAGGGTCCAGACTCGGGGCCACATTTTAGTGGCCTTGGTCTCGGACCGAGTCACCTGTCTATGAAAGATAATATTTTTTCAGCCGCGGCCCAATGATCGGGAAATGCCGGCCTCGACTGCAAAGTAATGTAACTGTATATGTGTTTCCTATGTTCTCAGAGTAGAATGTGATATACGTTGTTGAGAACCAGAAGGGCGTTAACTCAGTGTTAAATTATATAAGTTAACGCCCTTCTGCCTCTTAAGAGACTTTGTGGCACACCATATACAGTCTTTATTTGTTCATTTTGCAACAATTTTGTTGATGAGTTCTTACTGTCTTTTTTTTCGTCAAATGAATCCGAGTCTTTCTTTGTATAGTTTTAACGAGAAATATAGGCAATTTGTGCATTGTGGCAGTTGCTTTCTTTTGTCAAAGTAGAGGCTGCAGAACGTTTTCATTTGTGTGAAGGGGTGTAGAAAGGAATACGGTTTTAAGAATAAAATGAAAGTGCATGTCACCGTCAGATAAAAGATGTATAGAGAACAGAGAATGGGAGGACCAAACGAAATTATTATGAATAATGCTTTGTAGGTAGTTGGACGAAAAGTCTTTTTTGCCTGTAGAACCTGTTGACGCACTGCACGGTATCACCCCCGCCCCCAACCCACCCACTTTCAAAAAACGCTCGGTGGCCCCTGCACAGAAACTAAAGATTACTGCATCCTAGTTCAGTTCGATCATTCCTTTTATACCTCTATTAAAGGAATAATCGATCTGCCGTCAAACCCTCTCCCAGCAATTGGAAATAAAGTCCATTTACTGGACCAATCAAACAAGTTGCATCATCAGATTTTACTTAGGAGACGTCATTAACCTAATCTGCTACTAGCTTGGTCGTGTTGTATAAAAGGTAATTGCACCGTCCCGCCATATGTGTATGTTTGAAAACTAAATTGGGAAACTGTTCTATTAGTTAGTTACCTGAACAGTTATCAGTTTCTAGGACTTTTTAAACAATTTAATCTGTCTTAAATTCTTTATATGCGTCGACGTCAAATGACTCACTCGATCGTTTTCAATTAACAATGTGTGATTTGTTTTTGTGAGAATGTGATGAGCTCTGTCACCAACTTTGTCTGGTATTATTATTATTTCGTGCTTGCTGATGTTGTGTAAAAATAAATATAACTGTGCAGTGCTGTTGTGCGGGACCAGCCATGGAGGGGCCGATGGATGAAGGGGTAACGCGACCACGCAAAGATCTTGAGTCGTGTCTTGTTCTTTTCACGTGTATTTTTCTCCACTTTCCTTTTCTTTTCCTTTTTTCTTCCTCTCCTTTTCCCTTCTTTTTATTTTGTTTTGTTTTCCATTGGAGGATCTCTGTGCCTCATCCCACCTCAGAACTACATCACAGTACTCAGATGGTAGATCATGTCTGTCATTATCTCCCGAAGATCTAATCTATAAATAAATTATATATTTTTATCGTACAAAATCTGCATTCATGCTGTAATTATTTTTTTTAGACTGCTTATAGAAAGAGTCTGCACATGACTTACAAAATTAAGATAACAGAGACCTAGCATTATATTTATACACGACGTAAGGAGAGATAAAACTTTAAAAGATTATAATTTTTGGTTTGGTTACGCTTTACAGTACTCAATAATCTCTTTAACATTACTTTGACTATCACGCGTAATAGTGCATTAATGACGTTGTAAATGTAGTGATCGTCAGTATATTAAGATTATTTTTTTTTGAAGAGTAAATTTTAAGGTTTTTATGTGAGAATGTTTTAAAATAAAATTTATTTTGATATAAAACCTGTGCTTTGTATGAATCGCTCGAGTAAAATAAAAAATAAAGTGTTTTTAACTCTTTTTTATCCCTCTCTCTCCCGCTCTCTCTCTCTCTCTCCCTCTCTCTCCCTCTCTCTCTCTCTCTCTCTCTCTCCTTGTTTATATTTGTTACTTTGAATATATATTAGTAATTAAGTATGATTATTACTGTTTTTATGTAATGTGAATATCTAATAAAACATATTCATTGACACATGCAAGAAAATCAGATATGTGTAGTTCAATATGTGCTTCAACTTCTCTTTCATTTTGTATTTTTGTGTGTTCTATTGAATGATCGACTTCGATTAAAATGAGGATTTGATTAATTCCTTTTCTTATCCTGTATTTTCTTTCTATCTATTGTGCACGTTATGTGGACACTAATAACCATGAAAGCATCCATGGGTGATATTTTTATGTAGCATAAATAACTCTGTTAAACTATGCAAACTTGCAGGTCAGCCGAAGCAACTTTAATTTAAATAGTAGGCACTCTTACATACAGATATGAACGCATTGTTAGTTAACTGCATGGGCCTAATATTCTTAAAACCTTAAACTAGCGGTCAACTAATTACAGAGGAGCCAGCATGTAGGTCTGGTCCCCCCCCCCCCCCCCCCCGGATCACTTCAACTACAAGTAGGGGTGGACTGCATGGTCACGGGAAGTTGGAGGAGTATTCCCCAATAAGGGCCGGTCAACAACAAAAAAAAACGGTCGCTCCCCGAAATTCTCCACTTGAATTTGTCGGAGTCCAGCCCTGACTATTAGGAATAGTAGCGCAACTAGTGCCCAATACAGAAACGTATTGATCGCCATATCAGGAAAATTGGTTTGAGTTAGGGAACACTCTCTCTCTCTCTCTCACTCTCTCTCTCTCTCTCAAAACACATGACCTAAAATGTTGGCAAAAAGGGGAATTACTTAGACTATTAACTCTCTCTCTTCGAACACTCGGTTCCTTTGTATATCGTGGGGTTTCTTTAAAGTCCTTCAATAAGTGATTGCTTGATGCATCATATTACGACCCCGAAATACGCCTTAATATGCCTCCTCCTACGTGAGTGATTCAGTATGGGCACGATGGGTTGGATCATGTTCGCATATTAAATATTGTCCCACGCCATCAAATCCATGTATTTCGTTTATCTTCTTCAAGTTTGTCAAGGCCGTTGAATTATTGGGTTATGAATCACGGTCGGTTGTCTGCCCGATGAAATGATACTTTGAAAATTATATTTCCGTTTAATTCCTTGTGTATTTAGGATTTGTACTGCCAACCAAAATGTCTGTTAGAAGGAGATACAACGCTGCGTTTTATCTTTAAAATGTAAGCAATTCGTTTCATATTCCTCTTGATCTTGATCTGCAGCTTGCCTCAGTATTTCTTCCTTCTTTTGTTCCTCAATTGCATGAGATCAAAATAATCTCGGTACTGATGCTAGATATAGATGGCGAAAGCAACGACCGATTAAAATTTGATTTGGAATCTGCCAGACGACAAGAGCATAAAATTATGCACAAAAAGGGTAACAAAATAGCTGATAGGAAGCAGCACTACAAGAATAAGGATATACAGAACGATACTGAAAGCGAAACTTAAGTACAGAGACAAGAAGTGAGATGAGATTGATAAAAATTTTAAAAGGGAATCTGCTTGAAGCTGAGATATCAAGAATTGGCCAACTTCAAACATTTCATAAAAATAGATATGTTGTGTTTCACAATTCGAGGAATCGATGTAACGGTGTTCAGTTCCGAGAAAGTTCATAGAAATCTATGTCATTCATCATTGTATCATTCACGCATTGTGCATGTAGAATCATGTGCGTTAAGGGCAAACTTTTGCCCATTGGGGTAGCTGTCGGCTCTTGTCGTCTGGCAGATTCCAAATCAAATTTCTGCCTTCCCATATTTCACAAAGGAATGCCACTCCTCTTCTCAGACATGTATGATTTTGCTCCTGTCATCCTAAATATTTTCTTCACCAACAGAGTAGGCATGTCAGTCAGAGCTTGAGTATTAAAATGACCCTGGGCGGAAGAGCACATTTTCGTGAGGGGTGGCTGACATTTTTTGCCCGAAATATCAAATTTTGAGTTTCTAGCGAGCAAAGCGGGCAAGCAAATATTTTGACACTTTTCCTTATGCAAATCTCCATAAATTACATATTATTCGCTGCCCGAATATGAGCGAGTTGTTGCCCGAATATCGTCACTTTCAAAATCCTCAGAGGGGCTGCATCCCCCTCCCCGCCCCACCCTGCCTCGTACGCCTATTCAAATGAGTTTTTTTTCTCTCACTCTCCTAAATCAAAGCCAAGGATGATACAGGTTTAGGAATAAATCTAAAGCGTTTTTATTTGATTTCGTCGTTACAGGATATCAGCCGATTAAAAAAAAAATGGTTAATGTGCAAATATCGGGAGTTTAACATATCTTCGAGGAGGGACTATCACCTGCTCCCTCCTCAACGCTTGTTTCGTACTAGAAATATAAAATAGATGAAACTATTATGGTACCTGCATTATTTTATTGACGAAAGAAAGATATATGATTAACCATTAAAAAAACACGAAGACTGCCATAAAAACACACGGGAGGGAGCAATTTTTTGTTTCTCTCGACACAATTCTCTCTCTTTCTTTCTTTCTTTAAAGGGTGAGACGCAGCGGCCGTCCTGTAATAATGCATGCATGATTATGAAGAACTAGCAAAAATTACCCGTGGCACCATGGGGGCGGTCTTCTCCTACGTACAGCCTAAGTACCCATTCACAGTGAAAAGCAAGTAGTTTATTGATGAAATATATTTGAACAATTGATTCATAGCAGACTTTTCTTTGAATATAGATATGAGGTTCAATTTAATTAGCATCATGGGTTAAACTGGGGGAAGAACTTGAATATCATTGCGGAGTGAAATCAAAATCTAACTATAGAATGGAAAAAGAATGTATTGTAACACGGTGTATTTAGTAAGCAGTCAAGAGGCAATTATTTTAATATAGAAATGTTATCATTACATGTATGAAGTCGAAAATAAATGTGTAAGTACATGTTCCCTACAATGTACAACAGATTGCATTTGTTTGTAGTTCTCCAATTAAAGGTTGCTCAATCATATATAGTGGAATGTTGAAAGAAGCGAGAGAGAGAGAGAGAGTGTGTGTTTAACTGTTGTGATTAAAAGTGATAAGATTTGCAGGGCTTCCACTAGCATGTTTAGGTTTCTGATTTTTTTTCATTGCATTGAAGGAATTGATAACAATTTTACAACATGCACTAAAAATGTATATTTTATGGAACGCGTGCTTCTTTTAATCGTTATATGGGCATCTGCACTTATTAGAATACAATATTCAGTTTCCATTCAAATAAATAACAATATTGACTGGTGTATGTTTTCTTCCCCTTTGGAAGAAAAGTATGCATTGTGCCCTCCCCATTTAGAACGAAAACCTTTTTTTAACCCATTCCTTTTTCTTATTTTTATTTTTTATTTTTTTTATTTTTTTTTGCTTGTCAGAGAATTATGGAGGGAAACTGGACACCCATACCCACTCGACACTGAAGCCGAAATAGAGCCGTTCCCGATGTCCGATCTCCGATGTGACTAAAATTCAGGTGCTAGTTGTACCGGGGTACTTGTAGTTCTAGACTCAGGCGGAACGTGTATTGTATCTGACTGTAGAACAATTTTCAGATTAGATCTTTCGTTAAGCCTCGGACACAAATAACATTAAGAACTGCTACGATCGAACGCCGTAAGAACGATTTTTAGACTATTTCAACGTCGTACGAAACACCCTCTTCGTAAGGCGGCTGTACGAACGTCGTAAGTACATCGTAAGGACCACGCAAGATTTTGTAGGCTCGAGAGACAATTCTAGAAGCCTTAAATTCATACGATGATCGTAAGAACACCTTATAAGTTGTTCATAGAGAGCTCTTTCGGCTTTCGTAAGAACGCCTTATGAACGAAGATTCGTACGGCGCTCTACTCTGTTCATGGTGTTCGACGAGAAAGCATCTCCTGTCGAAGAAATATTGGACCAAATATACAAAAATTCGTAAGATCTTCTTACGAATGACTTGAGAGTGCCGTGAGTTGCACGTACGACCATCTTGCGACAACAAAAGTCGTAAGACGGCCGTAAGTCTGACGAAAGATTAACTCAAGATATTCTTACGAAAAACGTACGAACTCTAGGGCCATTGTATAACCGAAAATCACTTCGTTTCTCAGGGTCTTAAGTTCTTCTTGCGAAATAAACGGCGTTCGTACGAACTTTGTAAGAAGGCCGTAAGAATCTATGCTCCATCTACGAATCTCTACGAACTCCGGAATTCGTGCAGTGAGATTCGTACGAACACATCGTGCGTACGATCCTTTGTGACCGTAGCTTTACAGGTACACAAAGCCATGTATTCACTGGACGGAAACACACTGACTGAAGGCCGAGTATGTAGATCTATGTACACGGGACGCGATGGTTTATTCATCATACATTACATGTATTAGCAGTGTGGCGAGGGAAAACGACTATTCTGCTAGGGAGAAGCGAAAAATTCTGCAAAATCAAAATTTTACTAAAAAATTCTTGGTGGGACTTTTTCTTCACAAATTTTCTGACAAGCAAAAAAAAAAAAAAAAAAGAAGGTTATCAGCATTTTCTGGGGGTGTATTTTCACTCAAAAATTCTCTGACAAACAAACAAAAAAAAAACACCTGGGGAGCATTTCATCAAGCGTTTGTCAGTGATTTTTACCGACAAATTTGCTCTCAGCCAATCAGATGCAAGGATTTCAGTAGCTTATAACAGTTGTCAATAAAATTCACTGACAAAACACTTGATGAAACGCTCCCCAGAATTATGCTAAAATTTTGCAAGATTTTGTTTAATTATGCCTAGCATAATGCTAGATGCTAAAGCGGTCAAAATTCTGCCAGAAAGCAGAATTCTGCCAACTCTGGCAACCTTGTGGCTTAGGCAGCTTATTAAGCCCAAATATAGACGGTGCATGCACGGTGGAAGCGTTACCGTACGTGAAATTCATGCCTATGTAATTCCGCTGACCCGAAAAAGGACTGGGAAATTCGAAGCTTTCCTCGGGGCCTGCCAAAGAAAGTTACGAATTGTAAAAAAACGTTAAATAATACGACCAAAATAGTAATACCACAAACAACCCCCCTCATGACAATCTGGGAAATGTTTAACCACGTTTAAAATAAACCCAGCTCGATTGAGTGGAAAATCACGGAGAAAAGCGCTTTCAAACAAACGGACGGACAGACACACACACACATTAGCCAAATTATAGTAAGGATGCCAAAGTTTACCTATTTTTAAATTCCCTCTCAGTTACACCTCTGTTGATTTAATTTGGCGAGAACAACTACTTGTGAGATAGCTGACGCTAACAGGGGGCTGGCTTGAGTAAAGTGTCATTTTTCTTTCTCATCGCAAGTCATAGATTAGCGTGTCAAAGAATCAAGTCAGAAATAATGGAGATCGGAAGACAGACGGTGAAATGCAAGTGTTAATAAAAGAGGGATACTAAGTTAGAATTCAAGAAGCGTTAATAGTTCGGAAGTGTGAGAAGGAGAGCTAGGGAAATGGGAGAGGGTACAGAGAAATGTGTGTGCGAAGAGAATGTCTGTAACCTAGTACGGATAAAGAATGTAGCGCGTTAGAAAACGAAGTTTAGACAGATGGGGAATATTTTCGACAGACACATCGAAAGTGCGAAAAAAATTAACCGAAACGTAATGTAAGAGAGAAGAGAGAAGAGGATGAGAAAGAAAGAAATATAAAAGAAGAGGGGTATAAAAGACAAAGATAGAGAGCGGGGGAGAGAGATAGTGGGGCGAGATATAGGTTCAGTGAAAGCTGAAAGAAAATAAAAATGGAAAGAGATGAGAGAGAGGGACGGACGGACGGAAGGAGAAAGAGGTACATAACAGGAATTATAACAACAACATAGATGGCTTTGAAAAATAGTATCACTATGTCTTGCAATATGTGGGACTAAAGAAGCGAGATGGCATAACAGAGTGCTTGAGAGTGAAGAGAGAGAGGAAGAGAGAAAAGTATAAAGAGCGTATCAGAGATCTAGGAAGAGAGACTTTCGTCAAACTTGTCAGCACCCTCTACCGTTCCCAGACTTCCGAGGCCCTGTCAGGCACTCATCAAAATTCAGCCAATCAGCGATAAGACTGCACCCCATTCCTCTCCAAATCTCTCTTCCCCCTTTTTCCCCTTTTCAAAGCCGCGATATAAAGAGGGGTGATGTACCTAGTTGTGGAACAGACGCTACTCACATTCTTTCCCAGGATACTACAGAACTATTTTCATTAAACTAATTAATATTTTTATACGAAAGTTGTTCTCCAGGAATCATTACTCCAACCATCATCATGAACGCATGTGCTGTCATTCTCGCTGCCTGTCTTGGTAAGTTCATATATTGTTCTCCTTTTTTCTTTGCTATTTGTTGCTTTAATGTCGTTACTGTGTTTTCATTTATGTACAGCATCTTTACTACCTGTTTCTTTAACTGAAATCAATCATTACGGAGACAAATGATAGGCATGATAGGAGAACTTAGTTGGTATGTACATAGTGATGATGTAGAGAATTGTGTATACAGTCACAGGGTATGATATTGACGTGCAAATTTTAATGCCATGATACTTCTTTCTGCTCTCCTTTCTTTTTGTCGTTGAAGCTATAAAAAATCCAATAAATACATTAAGGAGTAACGATTTTTAAATTTATAAGATTGTATGGGAATCCATCCTGTAAATACTGTGAAATAGGCCCTACAAATGCTTCGTCTTGTTTGGAAATGACTTTTCGAATTTGTTTTCACTATTTCAAATTATAAACAAACACCGCATACAATTTTTTCAAATTCTCCTTGACCATGTTGACGATTTGAATTGATTACGCGTATTTTAAGCGATTGCGATTATCGTGCATTTTAATGAAAAGGTGTTACCATTTTTATTTGAAAACAATATTTTAATTATATATGTTTCTAAGATATCAAAAAGCTGGTGGAACATTGCTCATTGTTTATCTCGTTTATACTACAAATTATACCACCATCATACAAAGAACTTTGTTATTGATATTTCTATTTAATGGCAATTTTGCTACTTTTCTCTTTTGACTACAATAATATTCATTTTATTCTTATTCTGCTCAAGTAATGATGACTATAATGTTATTAACTATTTCCTTTGTTTGTTAATAATCTATTATTGCCTTCTTGGTCTTTGGATAAGCCGGAAATATGCAATACTTAATTGGACCTCTTCTATATCTAGTTCAGCACCAGGAATGCTATTAATTTTGGCAGTAATGCCCACGGATTCCTGGGCCGAATCCAAAGATTATTTTTGAAGGTACCAGGGATATAAAAGGGCACAAGAATTCTAACTTTATACCGTGAATCACATCCATAATTAAATCGGAAGCTATGGTTCCGTATCAAATTGGCCATCGATTTGACTCTTTAAAAATTTCAACGAGTCTAGAACTAAATATAAAGAGAAACTTTCGCCTCACGTTCAAGAATACAGAGGAATGGATACCTGCCAAATGATTTTGGAAGAAAATATTTTATAACTGAGTAATATAAGCAAAGAAATATTTAAAAATCAGGATAATCTTTATGACTCACGTGACGTGCGATGCCGTATAATCTGCAGAATTGAGATATGCTTTTCATTCTTCATTCTATGTCATTTATTTATTTTGCTGGTCTAGACGAAGCAGAATTATTTGAGCCTTCTTTTTCTTTAAATGGAATTTCCTTGCTAGAACTCAAGAATAAGATATAGAAGGAGAAATCAAGGCACTGGCCTTTTTAAAAGAGCAGAACAAACAGTATTTAGAATTGGGCGTGGTGAAGATTCTCCCAATGCCTATACAGATGTCCCAAATGTTGCGTCAAAAACCTACATTGAACCACCAAGGAAGGGATGAATTAGGCAAATTCGGATGACACATAGATTTTTTTTTTCTCACCGCTGCTGGAAACAGCAGTATGCAGCAGTTCCCCTCCTCATGGTGCAATAACAGTACCTCTGACTCGCCATAGTTGAAATTGAAACCGATTTAGAACCCTCTCTAATTGCTTCTACCGCTTGCTGGGGAATAACATTGTTCGGAAGCTACCCATCATCACTTTGCCGACTGTATACGTAGAATGTGGTTTCTTGGTGTTCAAGATCCGCAGTGGATGATATAGTGCATCACGGGGGCGTAGATTCAGGGAGTACGGGGGCACATACACCCCTCCAATCAAAAAGCATTGCTTTAAAAGGGTGATGAGAAGAAAGGGAGGGGCGGGCAACTAATGTTGCCACCCCCCCCCCCCCCCCCCCCCGAAATTGGCTGGATCCTTGCTACGCCGCTGATTGGTCATCATGATCCATGAGTGTCCCATTTTTGTTCATTATCATGATTATTCATTAGCTCTTTGGAACCATAGCGTCATAAGAGAGAGAATAATGTGAGACAAGTAGGCAAATGCGGCCATAGGTGAAATCATGAAGCTCCGAAGAGTTCCTATCCACGTACACATGGTACAAGCTCCATGAAATAACTGACCAATAATGGATAACTTCCGGTGACATAACCTTCTCTCTCAACTATGATCGGAAAATATTCTTTCACCATTGACTGACGCGTCGAGGAAGCGTATGGCATCCGTTCTCTCTCAGTGTGGCGACCGAGAGTTACAAGACGCTGTAAAGAATTAAAACCATTTTCCCCTTCTTTTTCTTGATGTAATAAGAACTCCTTGCCGTTTACCTTTTTTCCAGACGCATTTTATGTCATTTATTTTTGTGACGTAATATTATGTATGTGTTGCAATTGCAAATAGAGAACGGATGCCACTATAATGCGTTTTAAGAAGGCCTTAAGAAGATCGATGTTAATAATCCAAGTTCGTTAGTGAGATCATATACAGGATTATCACTGTAATTAATAGAGGATGCTAATGTCGCGTCTCGCATCTAGTGGGTTTTTAGTAATTCGGATATTAATATAGTTTCAGAGAAAAGCATAACGATAAGATTAAATTGCTTCTATTCTCTGCATAGTAATTGGGTGTTGACTTTAATCGTATTCAGTTATCATTTTTTTAGACTAGCTCTCAGCATTATTACACAGGGACCTCTACCCGAGGCCAAGTACTTAACTATTTGTGGAATATCTTCCTGAACATGTTCCCGCGGGCTACTTGGGGGATGTCTAGGGGTAACTTTCCGGGGACTAGGTGGGTAATTTTCCATGGATTGTCCTGCGGGTGCTAGTATGGGATGAGTGGTATAGCTGTCCGGGGAATTATTGTCGTAAGATACTTATGCGGGAAAGTTGTTTGAGGGATAATTACACGTCAGGTTAGTTATATGGGTTAGTCCGGGGCGAAGTCGTCCGTGCTGAAGCGAGACCAGTCTCTTTGATAGCTCCGTCTTGGTCTCGACCCGACACCTATATAGCTGAATGAATGCAATAATGAAATTCATCATGTTTTTGTTCTCGGACCCCTATGTTGTCATCTATAACACTGGTAGTCTTTCAACAGATAATAATTACGCACGTTTTACCCATAACACCTTCCTCATTGTACATTTTGCAGTAAGCAACTTTAATATTCAGGCAAAACGGCCACCTTGATATAAACAAATACAGCAAATGCATCAAAAACTGTTTATAAAAACAACCTGCAATCCCAGGGAAGATGCATGTGATTCGTTGCTGCCCCTATCCATTTCCCGTTCTCTTTCTGTCCTTTTAAATTTCTTTTCTTAATATACTTGATTAAATTCTTGCTGTCTTTCCTTCCTTCCTTCACATAATGTATTCCAGTGGCGTAGTTCTGGCAGTCATGATGAGCATGACCCCCTTTCCCCTACCCCCTCACCGATCGAATTGCTTTAAAAAAATAATAGTAATAATAAAATCGCATATACTCCATTTTATAGACTATGTATTCTGTAAAAAAAAAACAGCCATAGAATGTTTCAGTAGTGTACTAACAGACCTTTCTTTTTTCTTCTTTTTTCTATTTCATTTCTTGTCCAGGGTGCGTCATGGCTCAAGGAGATCCGTTCGGGGATATCCCCGGCGACTACGTAGACCAATTTGCCCAATCCTTGGGCGGCAACTCGGGCGAGGTTAACAGCTTCGACATCTTCGGGGCTGCTGCGGCAGCGGCCGCTGGTGCCGCCGGCGGTGGAGGCGGCGGCATGGGCGGAGGCATGGGCGGAGGCATGGGCGGAGGCATGGGAGGAGGAATGGGTGGTACCGGCGGCATGGCCAACAGTGGTGGAGCCCACCAAGGATACGGAGGCAACGGGGCCGGGTACGGTGCTGGACAGGGTTATGGCGGTTTTGATGCCGGTACTGGTATGATGGGAGGCAACCCCTTCGCCGATGCTGGAGGTTTCGACAGCAGGCCGTTCAACAACCCCCATCTCGTGCGGGATGCCCAGGGAAGAGCACAGGCCGTCTCAGCATCCACCGTTGCGGGGGCCACCATTGCCGTCATCGTCGTCGTCGTCATCTTCGCCGGAATCGCAATTTTCGTCGTCAGGCAAAGGAGAAATTCACGAGTGATGATCGCATCCGTCTAGGCTTTTATAAACATTCATTGAACATTTTATTCGCGTCATCTTTCATAGAAATATAGTTCTGAAAAAAGAAAAAAAAACCCGGTAGGATGCGAACGTCATTGCGGTTTGATGAGCATAAAAGTGCGCCCTTGGAAACAGGCGACTGGCTGGAATGCTCCCCAGAGGAGTGGAGAATATGCACTGTAATGTGCAGAAGCGCAACTGAATCCAGTGACCGGGGTAATAATGCTGTACGCGCTTTGGTCATTTACATTATCTAAGGTGCTATAAGAAATAGCTATAATTATTATTATTATAAAAAAGACTGAGTCTCGCAAAACATCTGACCAGCGCAAGAAGTTCTTATATGCATCGAATTTCCAAGCTATTTTTCTAAAGACCCATGTGCTTATCCATTAACGTTTTTTGAAAATTAAAATTTATTCGTGTTTCGAATGCCACCCTAACCATTTCTCAGTCATTGATAATAATATTGTAATATATGCTGTGCTCCGCTGATTTTTCCCCCATTTACTTTTTATTTTCGTATATTTCTCTTTGAGAGAGATTTTTGTAGTTCTGTATATAAGATTATAACTATTTGTCCAAATGCTTATTAAGCAGTAATGTTGTTTATTAATAAAGAGGGATTGATATTTGATTTGCATTTTAAAACGAGTGTTTGGTACATTTTTGTTTTAGTATTATGATGTTAGAATAGTTCTTTATCCAAATGCGAATCGACAGGCCCTTCACGAGGAATGTCGACGATGGACAAGGTCAAGATGATGAGGATGATAATGATGATGATGACGAAAATGATGATAATGATGACATTGTGTGCGGGCATGCCAGAATCCGATGACCAGGGTAATAATATATCTGTAAAGCGCTTAGAGACATCTCCGATGTATTAGGCGCTATATAAAAGCTGAATATTATTATTATTATTATTTAAAAGAAACGCTGACAATGAATGTAAAAATGATGCTGATGTGGAGGAGGCAAATGTGGTAGTGACGGCGATGATGATGTTGATTGTAGTGATAATGATAATGAAGATAATGATGGTGGTGTTCGTGACTGATGATGATGATGGTGGTGGTGGTGGTGATCGTGATTGATGATGATGATGATGATGGTGGTGGTGGTGGTGGTGATCGTGATTGATGATGATTATGATGATGATGATGATGATGATGGTGATCGTGACTGATGATGATGATGATGATGATGGTGGTGATCGTGACTGATGATGATGATGATGATGATGGTGATGATGGTTGTGGTGGTGATCGTGAATGATGATGATGATGATGGTGGTGATCGTGATTGATGATGATTATGATGATGATGATGATGATGGTGATCGTGACTGATGATGATGATGGTGGTGATCGTAATTTATGATGATGTTGATTGTAGTGATAATGATAATGAAGATAATGACGGTGAGAGATAATGATGATGATAATGATGGTGGTGTTCGTGATGATGATGATGATGGTGATGATGGTTGTGGTGGAGATCGTGAATGATGATGATGATGATGATGATGATGGTGGTGATCGTGATTGATGATGATTATGATGATGTTGATGATGGTGGTGGTGATCGTGACTGATGATCGCAGTAGCCCACGAGATTGACAATCAGAGTTTGGTGAACCCTAACAAGGGAAGTTAAATCGGGGGGGGTGGGGTGGGAAGGAGGCAGGGGGCACGTCTCTATGGAAATTTTGGTGGATCATTACCAAAATCTATAGGTGCGTAGACTTTCCCAAGATATATTTCCATACAAAATTTGAAAGAAATCCGTCAAGAAATGCAGAAGTAAGAATACACGAAATGGACAAATGACCTCTGACCCTAAAAAGGACGGAACAATGAGGTCAGCATTACCAAAAAAAAAAATAAAGATGTATAGAATATACCAAGATACATCTCCATACAAAATTTGAAAGAAAATCCATCCAGAAATGTGGCCTGCAGAGTGCACTCACGCCATCCTCCGAAGTATGACCTTTGACCCTATAAAAGACGGGACACTGGTGGCAGCATCGCCAAGAGACACCTTCAAGAGACACCTTCATGCAAAATTTGAACGAAATCCGTTGAGAAATGTGACCGCCAGAGCGCACACAAGAGTGCACACAAGACATCTATCAAAATATGACCTTTGACCCTATAAAAGACGGAACAGAGGAGGCAGCATCACCAAATGTATAGGGTTCTAGATTCTACCAAAAGACACCTTCTAGATTATACCAAAATTTGAAAGAAATCCGTCAAGGAATGTGGCAGTTAGAGCGCACACAAGCGTGACGCGGAGGCGGCGGCGGCGGCGTAACGCTGCTGAATCCACTCCTCCGGCATTCTGCCGGGGGATACAATTAAAGAGGCCTACATTCTATATAATAAGCCACTTCGGAGATGCAATCTGAGCATGAGCAGATAAAGGTCATCTGTACCAAATTCTAAAACCCACTGACACTAATATTCGATATGTGCTCATGAATGTCGTGTAATCATTATTCAATTATGCACTAATGGTGCATTCCATGATATCCAGGTGGAAGTATTCTTTTTAAAGGGGGAAACAAAAGCTATTCATGAGGCACCTCTATCACTCCCAGAGTTATTTTTCTGAAGTGCACATAAAGGACCCTCCATGTCTAAAATATCTGTGGATATTTGGGGTCATTTGTACCATGCGCTAACCCCGAACTGGCTTATTCGAGTGACCACACCCATAGAAATCCAAAGCTCCCAAATAAAACTAACTTTACAACCCTTCAGACTGCACACTATAAATTTCAGACAAAATTTAAGTGAAGTCTGAATAAATGCATTTTCTGTATTTTGCTCAAGAATATAAGTTTTAAATACAACGAAAAACGTAAAAACCCTGGCGGGACTGAGTAGTCCCTTCTATGACCCTCACCATCTCGTTCACTGCGTGAATGTCGTGAATGTCGTTCCCCCTCCCCCCCCCCCCCCCCCCCCTCCCTTCCCGGCACCTTCCCCGTTACGTACGGAGGCACCCCTCCCCATGATATCGCCATATATAAGATGAAAGATATAGGACAGGTACCCCCCAAAGAACACCTAAAGACGTCTTTAGGAGTTCTGTGGTACCCCCCCCCCCCCCTCCATCCGTGACACAAATGCCCAACTGGGGTCACGCTTTGTGGTCCAAAAGTAAAGTCGTTGTGGTTGTAGTGGTGATCATGATGATTTTTGTCTGTTAAGATCATATCCTGAAGAAATTGTGATTATAAAGTTACAAGAAATCCCGGGAGCCAGTCAGATATATTGCTGTACACACGCGCGACCAAAAAACAAAATCGCGTGGAAAGGGTAGTGTTTTTTTTAATCTGGTGAAGGCACGTGACGCGCATGACGCATTTAGGATGTCTAATAGGCCAAAAGTGGGGAAAAGGGTATGTTTTTTTTTATTTATAGTTTGTTAAAAGGCATTTAGGGTACCCTTTTCCCCATCCTTTAACCTGGACTTTGTGCAGCCTCGAAATGAAAATGAAAATGAAAATGTCTGAAAAAATGTCCTCCGTCATTGTAACCTTTTAACTACTCAAGTCTCTCAACAACACTATGACCCTTCAGAACTCATTGTTCTCTTTAATCAGGAACAACTTACATACATACAATTTATACATGGAAAATAATAATTGGAAAAAGTGGACCTTTCTGAGCGGAGCGACCGAGTAGGGGTGGCGGGTGGCGGGGTCAGGGGGCGTGCCCCTCCAAGGGTATGGACACGAGGATATATATATATATATATATATATATATATGTATATTTGACTAACGGGTAAATTAAGTCGACACCTAACAATGCAGTTTATTCCGTCATAATAGCGACCCCTACATTAGGTAGACAGTTGGTACATTAGGTCGACAGTTGAACAAAGAAAAAGAACAAAAACTGTCCTCCTAATGTACCCATTAGGGGTATATATATATATATATATATATATAGTCAGATTTTGACAGGTGGTGGGTCAAATATGAAGCCCGGACATATACTACCACTGTGTAGGGTTCCAAATTTTGCGAGTGAGCAAAGCGAGCGTGAGAAAAATAAAAATGTACTTATAAGTGGCAAAATTTTATTAAAGCGAGCGTGAGAAAAATAAAAATGTACTTATAAGTGGCAAAATTTTATTTCATTAGTCACCAATAGGTGAAATTCCGGTCAGGAATCATTCATATTGATAAAGTTTATAGGAAGTGAAGCGAACGGGGGGGGGCACATTCCGTTGTTCTTTTATAGAAAGGTAGCCCTTAAATCTCGGCGCCATGACGATATAGGGCGGTGACGTGCCTGAAAATTGTCATATAACATTGAATATTCATTGACCTCATTACTCATTAATCATTACTTTGCTGCTGTTCATTTCAATATAGAAAGTGGACCTAACGAGTATTCGGGTGCCATGCGATAGGGCAGCGACGTACCTGAATATTGCAGTAGCATCCTATGGAAATATTCATGCACTTCGCTGCCTTAATTTCTAAGATTTGCGAGCGAGCGAAGCGAACGAAGAAAAATGAACTTTAATTTGCTGTTGCTAATTTCAGTATAGAAAGTAAGGTAACCCTAATATCTGGGCGCCATGGCGATAATAAGGCAGTGACGTGCCCGAAACTTGTCATAACATTGAACATTCATGGACATATTACAATAAATACTATGGAAGTATTCATGGTCCTCGCTGCCTGAAACTATTTCAAAGTTTTATGATTAAGCGAAGCGAGCGACGGAAAACGTGCTTTACTATCTCCCAAATAATATTTCCAAAACACCCCAAGTGTTATACTGGGGTATCTTGTTATTTCTCATTATAGTTTCCAAGAAGTCGATGTTTTATAAAATACTCTCATGGCACTCCGGTTGAACAGGCTGTATTTAGAGGGCCATAATTTACGGGCACGAATGACTTGACCGGTGTACTCCATGCAACTTGAGGGCGGGAAAATTTTCCATTTTGAAGTGAACAGACACATTAAATACCCTCTCTCTTTTCCAGTATGGTTTTTATATTTCACTATCATATTCCATTACCACAGATTTCATTTGAGTCTTATCATGCTTATCACTGCTTATCTTCCCACGTATCATGGTTTAAGCAATCTATCTCGAGCCTTGTATTGTAAGGATTTCCTGCAATCTAACACTTTTTAAAGATCAAAATGCATCATTGAACACTTCAATTTCGTCCTATAGTCTGATAGGAATCAATAATCATCCAAATGTCAGATGTCAAAATAGTTTAATATAGAATTAAAATGTCATTCAACAAGTTCAATGGTCAATCAACTTCAACATATCTCCATTCATTTTCGTCAGATTTCATTCGAATTCGTCCGACCTGGCAATCCGCTGCAAAATTTTATCATCAGATCCATCTTTGGGAAGTCGATTTCAAGAAATTGTCATTCAAATTCGTCACATAGACAAGATCTTACAACGAGCGGGTGACGATTTTGAATAACTCTTTGAACTCTTTCAGTCTTTGACAAAATCGATAGCAAAATAAAAAATGAATGGCCAAATTAAGACGTATATTGACTAGGCCTTTTAAATGGCTGTGCAATGTTATGAAGTTGCAGGACAAAAGCAAATAAAATTGACTGGAAACCCTATATCTCACATTATTTTCCACATTCTTTCCGCTCTCCCCTTTCACGTGACCCCTTGTGCGCTCCTCCCCTATCTAAGCCAGTTGGTATTTGATTTGATTTGATTTATTTGTCAAGTTCAAATATACAACATACATAAAATTTAAAAATTCATGAAAGCTTGACAGGATGACCCATGAAAGCTCGAGAGCTTATTTACAATGGGGTCCTAAACAGAGCATTACAAGACATTATGGAAATGTATAGCATTAGTTCTTATATACAGATGAAACATATTTACAGAAAAGTATAACAGCAACAAAACTGAATGAAGAAGAAGAAAAAATTAAACCCAATAAAACAATACATAAAAATAAGAACAAGGTATAGAGAAAAGAAAAAGAATATTGATCTAAAAATCTTAGCCATATCACACAAATGTGTAAATCATATCACTTGTTTCTATTCTCTTAGACTCAAGTGATAGGAA
This sequence comes from Heliocidaris erythrogramma, assembly GCA_025617745.1. Taxonomy (NCBI): domain Eukaryota; kingdom Metazoa; phylum Echinodermata; class Echinoidea; order Camarodonta; family Echinometridae; genus Heliocidaris; species Heliocidaris erythrogramma. Next base: position 38,649,288 of record CM046860.1, read on the forward strand.
ATCTTTTAGAACTCTCTTAAAATGTGCGAAGTTTCCTATTGCTTTAATGAGATTAGGGAGGGAATTCCAGTGTTTGATTGCATTATAATAGAAGCAGTTGCAAGTACTGCCTACTCGTTCGGGCAATGTAAAGTTATATTGACTATTTCTTGTTTCGTAATTATGTAAATCAATAACAAGGTTAAAATTGTGGCCAATATAATGATTCGCCCTCGAGTGATATATTTTGTGCGCGTGATGTAGTATGAGCTGTTTTGATCTTTGACTGTATGGAAATGTTTAAAAATTTTTAACCTAAACATCACTATTCTGATGTCACTTTGGATTTTTTTCGCCTTATAATTCTTTTTTCCTTGTTGTTCAAGTAAATTTCTGCTCGCCCTGACCCCCCCCCCCCCCGTTACAGGCCTGCCATGGACCTACTACAAATAATTCTTTGAATGACGCTTTGAAAAAAAATCAATTGCAACATGGTATAACGTACACTATTCGAAAATGAACCCCTGAACCCACCTGCCCCCCCCCCCCCCCCAAATTACCGGCCTGTATAGGCCTAGTGAGAGATCTCATGGAGAAATACCTTAGAGTTTTCATACACTGTATAAATTGCAGTTGTTAATATCAATAATAGTTTATATTTTAGCTAGTAGTACTAGTACATGTACTTTTTTTTAGAGGTTTAATTGAGGTAGACCTTGTTATGTTCAAGGCGGTTAAACTTATTTAGGAGTAAGTATTTCGAGAATAAGTGTGGAAAAACCTCGAAAAGGGTGTGATTTTGACCAGTGGATAAAACTAATTGTTTTAAATGGGGGTTGGAAAACCTGTGGTCACGCGTGTGTATATAGCAATATATTTGACTACCCCCCCCCCCCCCCCCCAATGCTACGTGGTAATCAGTATGGTTCAAGGTGATTACTGCTCTTACATCCTTCTACTATCATAAATGACAATGCATTATAGACGTGGTGGATATGATGGTGGTGGTGCATGAAGATGTTGATGAAGATGATGATGATGATGATGATGATGATGATGATGGTGATGATTGGAATGATGATTATGACACCACCTGTAGTGACAAGCCCGGTTAACAAGAAATCGCCGCACCTGGTATGCACTTTTTTCTCCTATTTGTTACTTACGCATCCCGAATACTGATCAGGCGCGGATCCAGGGGGTGGCGCAAGGGGCGTGTGCCCCCACGTTTTGTCTGACAAAGTATGCCCCCGGACCCCCTAGATGGCCGTTTGGTTTTGTCAAACGGAGGGTTCCTCAGTGTGCGCCCCCCCCCCCCCCTTCTGAAATGCGCCCCCCCCCCCCCTTTCGGAAAATCCTGTATCCGCCCCTGCTGATCAGTATCTTCCTGAGTGAGCTTCATAACAATGGGATTATTTCTACAAAATACATTGTATTAATTAGGTAAAACCACCTGCCTCGTCAGTTAGCCCAATCATTATCATATCGATATCGATGTGAGCCCTCTGTCGACTAAATTTTATTACTTGAAAAGCAAGTTGTGTTTCAAGAGTAATTGAGCTACCAAAAACTCGATCTAATCTTGCCTTTAAACCCCATTTACCTAGGAAGTTGTTCTCAACGCTTATAGAGATGTTCCCGAATATCATATATCGCCAGATGATGTCTTCACATCAGACATTTTGGAGGTAAATATACGACAAATTCTTAGTCAGTCCCATGAGTTAATAATTTTGTTGGTACGGTAATGGTATAAAAGCACTCATAGCCACTCATAGGTACACGCCATTGCCGACTGTGTAGTAACGCAGCCAACACACATCCCATACCTAAACTGCATCACTGTGCATTTTTGGCTATATTTAATTGAATATAATATATTACAGTTTACTTATATCCAAAGAATTATATTGAATAATAGATGATTAAAACTTACCAGGTTGTTTTGTGACCTTTGAAGAGGGTTTCCTGAAATTTTGGGTCCTTTTTGTCGATAACTGCTATCGAGACTGTCCCGTCAGCATCCAGTTTGTATTTTTCACGATTATGATGAAGGGAGCCCTCAGCGCTCGTAGTAGTACCGGCGCGATGGGTTCGTCGATCTCCTACGAAGACCTGAAAGGGCCAAACTGACGACGTAAAAAAAGAAAAAATATTACGTACGTACGTAATAATTATTACTACGTACGTACGTAATATTTTTTATTTTTTTACGTCGTCAGTTTGGCCCTTCCAGGTCTTCGTAGAATAGCTTGTGTGCGTAACATTCTGCGTACGTATCAACGGTGCGTAACCATGTAGAGCGGCCTCATACTAGTGCGCAACATATTGAGAGCAATCGTGATCCGTATGCAGGTGTGGGTAACAAGTTCCAAAAAGAGAGCTGTAAATGTAAGTTTTTATAACTTTCTACATTTTGTATCTTAACGAACTGATAACTTAAACTCTAAAGAATGATACTTAAGTATTAGTTTGCCCACAAAAACATCCATTTGAAACAAAATTACATCTGTATCCCCAATACCCAGTATACACACATGTATATGATTCTAATGGTCAATATGACCACTCATAGGTACATTCCTATACTTCGTGTGTATAATGTAGGCAGTCATACACCTCATCTTTTTAAAACACCACTGCACAAAAGTCACCAATATTCACTCAAAATCGGCATTTAATTTTCAAAAACCGACCCCAAAATATCCAAGAAATACAATAAATTCAACTCACCAATGTTGGAAAAGATATTTTCAAAAATCAAATCCGTAATTTACTGTTGATTCTCGCGAAACGAGCTATCGGAGTCATTGTGTACATTTCCTGGTCGCCGCGGGCGCCGACATCTCCCCAAAAGAGTTTTGTCCTCAAAAATTCGGTCCCTATGGCGTACACGGAAAAGTTCCGATTTTCTGTGTGCGCGATCGTAAAGATCGATGTGCGCTTGCGATCCCGAGTTTCTTCGTGGACAAAAATTGTATTGGCCGATTTTTTCTAAGACATCGGCAGTTTGTAAACAACACGCGATCGCGAAACAAATCGGCGGGGATTTCTCCGGTTTTGGACAAGATTTTGACTTTGGATTTTGCTGAAAATATAAAAAGTTCTTCCTAACGGCCATTTGAGGTAGGAGTGAGATTTTTAAGGGCTGAATTTGAAAGCAAGTATTTAAAATATTTATCTTATTTTTTCCCCCATACCTTTAGTACATGCGACAGAAAATACCAACTATTTTACAGAAATGTACCCGGGAGTGAATATGACCATTGCTTGCTGATGTGCTCATAGCCACTCATAGCACTCATAGCTACATTCCTATACTTCGTGTGTATAATGTAGGCAGTCATACACCTCATCTTTTTAAAACACCACTGCACAAAAGTCACCAATATTCACTCAAAATCGGCATTTAATTTTCAAAAACCGACCCCAAAATATCCAAGAAATACAATAAATTCAACTCACCAATGTTGGAAAAGATATTTTCAAAAATCAAATCCGTAATTTACTGTTGATTCTCGCGAAACGAGCTATCGGAGTCATTGTGTACATTTCCTGGTCGCCGCGGGCGCTGACATCTCCCCAAAAGAGTTTTGTCCTTAAAAATTCGGTCCCTATGGCATACACGGAAAAGTCCCGATTTTCTGTGTGCGCGATCGTAAAGATCGATGTGCGCTTGCGATCCCGAGTTTTTCGTGGACAAAAAATTTATTGGCCGATTTTAGTCTAAGACATCGGCAGTATGTAAACAATACGCGATCGCGAAACAAATCGGCGGGGATTTCTCCGGTTTTGGACAAGATTTTGACTTTGGATTTTGCTGAAAATATCAAAAGTTCTTCCTAACGGCCATTTGATGTAGGAGTGAGATTTTTAAGGGCTGAATTTGAAAGCAAGGTATTTAAAATATTTATCTTATTTTTCCCCCATACCTTCAGTACATGCGACAGAAAATACCAACTATTTTACAGAAATGTACCCGTGAGTGACTCATAGGTACATTCCTATACTTCGTGTGTATAATGTAGGCAGTCATACACCTCATCTTTTTAAAACACCACTGCACAAAAGTCACCAATATTCACTCAAAATCGGCATTTAATTTTCAAAAACCGACCCCAAAATATCCAAGAAATACAATAAATTCAACTCACCAATGTTGGAAAAGATATTTACAAAAATGAAATCCGCAATTTACTGTTGATTCTCGCGAAACGAGCTATCGGAGTCATTGTGTACATTTCCTGGTCGCCGCGGGCGCTGACATCTCCCCAAAAGAGTTTTGTCCTCAAAAATTCGGTCCCTATGGCGTACACGGAAAAGTTCCGATTTTCTGTGTGCGCGATCGTAAAGATCGATGTGCCCTTGCGATCCCGAGTTTCTTCGTGGACAAAAATTATATTGGCCGATTTTAGTCTAAGACATCGGCAGTTTGTAAACAACACGCGATCGCGAAACAAATCGGCGGGATTTCTCCGGTTTTGGACAAGATTTTGACTTTGGATTTTGCTGTAAATATCAAAAGTTCTTCCTAACGGCCATTTGAGGTAGGAGTGAGATTTTTAAGGGCTGAATTTGAAAGCAAGTATTTAAAATATTTATCTTATTTTCCCCCCCATACCTTTAGTACATGCGACAGAAAATACCAACTATTTTACAGAAATGTACCCGGGAGCACTCATAGGTACATTCCTATACTGCGTGTGTATAATGTAGGCAGTCATACACCTCATCTTTTTAAAACACCACTGCACAAAAGTCACCAATATTCACTCAAAATCGGCATTTAATTTTCAAAAACCGACCCCAAAATATCCAAGAAATACAATAAATTCAACTCACCAATGTTGGAAAAGATATTTTCAAAAATCAAATCCGTAATTTACTGTTGATTCTCGCGAAACGAGCTATCGGAGTCATTGTGTACATTTCCTGGTCGCCGCGGGCGCTGACATCTCCCCAAAAGAGTTTTGTCCTCAAAAATTCGGTCCCTACGGCATACACGGAAAAGTTCCGATTTTCTGTGTGCGCGATCGTAAAGATCGATGTGCGCTTGCGATCCCGAGTTTCTTCGTGGACAAAAATTGTATTGGCCGATTTTAGTCTAAGACATCGGCAGTTTGTAAACAACACGCGATCGCGAAACAAATCGGCGGGGATTTCTCCGGTTTTGGACAAGATTTTGACTTTGGATTTTGCTGAAAATATCAAAAGTTCTTCCTAACGGCCATTTGAGGTAGGAGTGAGATTTTTAAGGGCTGAATTTGAAAGCAAGTATTTAAAATATTTATCTTATTTTTTCCCCCATACCTTTAGTACATGCGACAGAAAATACCAACTATTTTACAGAAATGTACCCGTGAGTGCCCGGGAGTGCTCATAGCCACTCACGGGTAGCCAGGATTAGCTTCGTGAATGTAGAAAAAAAAAAAATGGCTATACGCCTTCTACACACGAAGCTAGGCGTTATTACCCAGCAATCACATTCCGCACGGGGTAGTACGACATGAAAAATGCCCTGAAATCACACTTTTCTGATAGTTTCCGCGACCCACAGACCCTTCCCCACAGCGTTTCCTCCTAGGGAAACGTTTGTAATGACAATTTTTTTTTGATTGACTCTAATTTTGGAAATATATCCATAAAAAGATGATAAAAATTACAGAAAACTCACCAGCGTTTGCGTATCCATGCCTCCGAGGTCATGCAGATCAAAATGGCGGCACGATCGCCGTAATCGAAATCATGAAAACTATTAGGGTGCGCGCCCCGGTATTCGGTCACTTAAAAAGAAATCGCCGCTGATATGAATACCTATCTCTTTAAATTGACAATCTACCATCAAAAGAACCGCAAAATTGTCCTTTAAATAATTATCAAAATAATTTAAAACATGGAAACTTACCCCAAAAGATATCACCGACAGAAGAAGGAGAAGTTTTCCGCCCAGTATTCGGTCGGCGCCGCCCACAATTCGGTCACGCGATAGTGCGCTGCATCTCGGGAGAGTTATATAACCATTTTTGTCACATTTCTGCGTTTTTAGGCATTTTCTGTGGCTTCTATATATTCATAATTAAATGTATGAGAATTTTTATCCATTAAAATCCACAAATCGAAGCTCTAGGGTCAGAAATAATGCACAAAATGTATTTCTAAAAAGAGCAAAGCGCGTCAGCAAAGCGCAAAGCGCGTCGGTGAAGCGCAAAGCGACAAGTTGCACATAAAGCGCGTTGGCGCAAGGCACTCAATGTTGCCTGACCGAATACTGGAAGAGCGCCATCTCACTGGCAGGGGTGAGGTATATATTCTCTTGCTCATCGCTGAGATCGCCATTTGCAAATTCGCTGCGATAGAGGGTAGACCCGGAAGCTCCTCTTCACACACATACTAAATTCATTGCACCTGCACACATAGTTATTTCACCATAGGCGTCTACATATAGCTATGCGTGTTAACTCACGCGCTAACGGAACCCGGAAGTGCGGAAACTTGGGTAACACTGACCAGTTTCGAGGGTATTTGGAGATCTTTTCCAGGGCGTCCGACCTGAATTGCTTTCAACATTAGAGGTACCTTGTTCATGTGTCTGTTATGTACAGTTTTCGAGCTCCAAAAATTATTTATGAGTTCTTCACAGCTGTTCAAAGAGCTGCGTGACCGAATTCTGGAATATGACCGAATACCGGCGCGCACACCCTAGGCGCCGTTTGTAAATTTATTATTTAGCTCAATTATTTACATATAATTCACTATTTAGCTCTTTTCTACGATTATTATACGATAAAATGACATAAAGGATACAATGTTTTATAAATAATGAATTTTGCAATTTCCATAATATTTGATATAATAATGAATTTGTGAAATCATTATTTATAAATAATGGAAACTTCAAAATTCATTATTTATATATGATGAATATTGTAAAATCATTATTTAAAAAAAATGGAAATTGCAAAATTCATTATTTATAAAACATTGTATCCTTTATGTCATTTTATCGTATAATAATCGTAGAAAAGAGCTAAATAGTGAATTATATGTAAATAATTGAGCTAAATAATAAATTTACAAACGGCGCCTAATAGTTTTCATGATTTCGATTACGGCGATCGTGCCGCCATTTTGATCTGCATGACCTCGGAGGCATGGATACGCAAACGCTGGTGAGTTTTCTGTAATTTTTATCATCTTTTTATGGATATATTTCCAAAATTAGAGTCAATCAAAAAAAAATTGTCATTACAAACGTTTCCCTAGGAGGAAACGCTGTGGGGAAGGGTCTGTGGGTCGCGGAAACTATCAGAAAAGTGTGATTTCAGGGCATTTTTCATGTCGTACTACCCCGTGCGGAATGTGATTGCTGGGTAATAACGCCTAGCTTCGTGTGTAGAAGGCGTATAGCCATTTTTTTTTTTCTACATTCACGAAGCTAATCCTGGCTACTCACGGGCACATCAGCAAGCAATGGTCATATTGACCATTAGGATCATATACATGTGTGTATACTGGGTATTGGGGATACAGATGTAATTTTGTTTGAAATGGAGGTTTTTGTGGGCAAACTGATACTTAAGTATCATTCTTTAGATTTTAAGTTATCAGTTCGTTAAGATACATAATGTAGGCCTAGAAAGTTATAAAAACTTACATTTACAGCCCTCTTTTTGGTACTTATACCCACACCTCCATACGGATGACGACTGCTCTCAATATGTTGCGCACTAGTGAGGCCGCTCTACATGGTTACGCACTGTAGATACGTACGCAGAATGTTACGCACACAAGCTATTCTACGAAGACCCACTCATAGGTACACGCCATTGCCGACTGTGTAGTAACGCAGGCAATAGTGAGTACAGTACTAATATGTATCACTGTGCATTTTTGGCTATATTTAAGTGAAACCCATATCTTGGTGTTTACTTAAATATAACTAATTATGTTGAATAATAGATGATTAAAACTTACCAGTTTGTTTTGTGACCTTTGAAGAGGGTTTCCTGAAATTTTGGGTCCTTTTTGTCGATAACTGCTATCGAGACTGTCCCGTCAGCATCCAGTTTGTATTTTTCACGATTATGATGAAGGGAGCCCTCAGCGCTCGTAGTAGTACCGGCGCGATGGGTTCGTCGATCTCCTACGAAGACCTGAAAGGGCCAAACTGACGACGTAAAAAAATAAAAAATATTACGTACGTACGTAATAATTACTACGTACGTACGTAATATTTTTTATTTTTTTACGTCGTCAGTTTGGCCCTTTCAGGTCTTCGTAGAATAGCTTGTGTGCGTAACATTCTGCGTACGTATCTACGGTGCGTAACCATGTAGAGCGGCCTCACTAGTGCGCAACATTATTGAGAGCAGTCGTGATCTGTATGGAGATGTGGGTAACAAGTACCGAAAAGAGGGCTGTAAATGTAAGTTTTTATAACTTTCTACATTTTGTATCTTAACGAACTGATAACTTAAAATCTAAAGAATGATACTTAAGTATCAGTTTGCCCACAAAAACATCAATTTCAAACAAAATTACATCTGTATCCCCAATACCCAGTATACACACATGTATATGATTCTAATGGTCAATATGACCATTGCTTGCTGATGTGCGAAGACCTGGAAGGGCCAAACTGACGACGTAAAAAAATAAAAAATATACGTAATAGTAATTATTACGTACGTACGTAATATTTTTTTATTTTTTTACGTCGTCAGTTTGGCCCTTCCAGGTCTTCGTAGGAGATCGACGAACCGATCGCGCCGGTACTACTACGAGCGCTGAGGGCTCCCTTCATCATAATCGTGAAAAATACAAACTGGATGCTGACGGGACAGTCTCGATAGCAGTTATCGACAAAAAGGACCCAAAATTTCAGGAAACCCTCTTCAAAGGTCACAAAACAACCTGGTAAGTTTTAATCATCTATTATTCAACATAAGTATTTGGATTTAAGTAAACTGCAATATATGAGTTTCAATTAAATATAGCCAAAAATGCACAGTGATGCAGTTTAGGTATGGGATGTGTGTTGGCTGCGTTACTACACAGTCGGCAATGGCGTGTACCTATGAGTGCTCACGGGTACATTACTGTAAAATAGTTGGTATTTTCTGTCGCATGTACTAAAGGTATGGGGGAAAAAATAAGATAAATATTTTAAATACTTGCTTTCAAATTCAGCCCTTAAAAATCTCACTCCTACCTCAAATGGCCGTTAGGAAGAACTTTTGATATTTTCAGCAAAATCCAAAGTCAAAATCTTGTCCAAAACCAGAGAAATCCCCGCCGATTTGTTTCGCGATCGCGTGTTGTTTACAAACTGCCGATGTCTTAGACTAAAATCGGCCAATACAATTTTTGTCCACGAAGAAACTCGGGATCGCAAGCGCACATCGATCTTTACGATCGCGCACACAGAAAATCGGAACTTTTCCGTGTACGCCATAGGGACCGAATTTTTGAGGACAAAACTCTTTTGGGGAGATGTCAGCGCCCGCGGCGACCAGGAAATGTACACAATGACTCCGATAGCTCGTTTCGCGAGAATCAACAGTAAATTACGGATTTGATTTTTGAAAATATCTTTTCCAACATTGGTGAGTTGAATTTATTGTATTTCTTGGATATTTTGGGGTCGGTTTTTGAAAATTAAATGCCGATTTTGAGTGAATATTGGTGACTTTTGTGCAGTGGTGTTTTAAAAAGATGAGGTGTATGACTGCCTACATTATACACACGAAGTATAGGAATGTAGCTATGAGTGGTTAGGAAGAACTTTTGATATTTTCAGCAAAATCCAAAGTCAAAATCTTGTCCAAAACCGGAGAAATCCCCGCCGATTTGTTTCGCGATCGCGTGTTGTTTACAAACTGCCGATGTCTTAGACTAAAATCGGCCAATAAAATTTTTGTCCACGAAGAAACTCGGGATCGCAAGCGCACATCGATCTTTACGATCGCGCACACAGAAAATCTGAACTTTTCCGTGTACGCCATAGGGACCGAATTTTTGAGGACAAAACTCTTTTGGGGAGATGTCAGCGCCCGCGGCGACCAGGAAATGTACACAATGACTCCGATAGCTCGTTTCGCGAGAATCAACAGTAAATTACGGATTTGATTTTTGGAAATATCTTTTCCAACATCGGTGAGTTGAATTTATTGTATTTCTTGGATATTTAGTGGTCGGTTTTTGTAAATTAAATGCCGATTTTGATGAATGTTAGTGACTTTTGTGCAGTGGTGTTTTAAAAAGTTGAGGTGTATGACTGCCTACATTATACACACGAAGTATAGGAATGTAGCTATGAGTGCTCATAGCTACATTCCTATACCTAGGCTTCAATTTTGTGTATCAGCAGGCCCTTTTCCAGGCTAGATCATTCATACAGGAGAGGAAAATAATTATTTAAAATTTCACTTTCAAGTCTGAATCCCTACATTTGTGGCAAAGTAAGAGTTGAAGAGTCCCTGAATCAGGTAATCAAATATAAGAAAATTAAATCTTGTTTAGAGCATTTTTGTTGTCTGCTTTTGACTGCTGCAACAGTGAATGTTGGACACAGTCCCACATACATGTACATGTAGGCAAGGGCCTATGAGTGGGTGTTTACCTCTGATTTTTTGACGTAGTTCCGGTTGCCGGTGTTTGTTTTTTGTTAATTATCGTCTGCTGAACCGAGCTTGGCCGTCGGTGTTTAATTTCATGTACAAATTCCCATTCACTAACACTATACCCCTAGGGATTAAGAAATACCGATTTCGCAGTCGGTGTTGGTGTTGGTGTTGGTGTTTCTAGCTATGCCGAAATTTTGCTGATTAGTCATGAGAAATAAAGACAGTAGGCGTCATTCAAAGTGTAATTTCATAGGCGTTAAGAGGTATGATGTTCATATAGGCCTGATATTAGATCTACATGTAGGCCAGCATTTGGTCTAAGGTTCGATCTAGAGCACACAGAAAGGTGGGTCTCAGGAGTGAATAAAAATTCCAACCTAATTTTCTTTTTAAGATAGATTTAATAAAAATGACGTTAGATATTCCGTAGTTAAAGACCCAGGGAATCCATTTCATTTACCAGGATGAGCTCTTAATCAACATTTACAATACAAAAGTCATGAAACTTCACGGCTAATCTGAGCCAAGGCCTGAAATTTGGCTGCTTGCCCTGTACGCGCTACGCCATCCGATCCGGCGTCTAGCTGCATTAGCTACCGCAGCATTTTCTGCTGCAAGTGAGAAACTCGAGAGAAATCATATCTAAACTTACTGTTCCTGTCAAGACTATTCATTTCTGTGAAGTTTCTTACCGCACTCTAGATCAAATAATTATTTATTTTAGAATTGCCGGACTACTCGTGTAATTTAACGATATTCTAAACTAATAATTAAATAGTTTTAAGCTATCGATCCGCTTTGTTAGGGTATCGGTATCGGCTCCTTAATCTGAACAGCAGTGTTTGAGCTCGATTTTAGGAGAATTTTCGCTCTAAACACCAACACCAAACACCAACACCGAGCGTGAAATCACCCATTGTCATTAGACCGAACATTCTGTCTCTCGTTCGTTAGCTCTTCACTTAGAGACAGAAAAGGTCGTATCACTCTGCAGTGCAAACCTAATACACATTGACTTACACAAGTTACACACTAATAACAGTTTGAATACGGCTGCAAGATTTTCAAACAGAGAATACCTTGGACCCTGAACTACCATGACTACCTGAAAAAAAGAGCTTTAACTGTATTATTCAGTCAAATTGGTAAGTTGAACTGACTCCTTAAATAGTATAGCCTAGGCCTAACCAATTCAATAATTTGTAGATCTAGATATATGAGGAAAAATCAAATTATTGCGATTTTTTCCTCCTACACGTCGGCGTGTAGTCAGTTTGCACAGCAGAGCGATATGACCGTTTCTGTCTCTAAGTGAAGAGCTAACGAACGAGAGACTGAATTTTTGGTCTAGATTGGCATCCGATATCCATTCCAGAGCATAGCAGATAACAATACATTCAAACTTCAAGCAACCAATTTCTTTCGCATCCAAGACTCAAGTAATAAGGACTGATTAAGCAACACTGCGCACTCCTCCTTGATTGGTTCCAGACAGAACGTTGAGGAGTATCCTGAAGAAAAAGAAAAAGAAAAAGAATGATCACTTGGCTTGGATTTAAAATTTTACTCTTATCTTTCATTGGAAAGAGTTCCTTTTGCGACAGCCACCTAAAATTGCTCAAATCCAACTATAGCGAACATTCTAAAAGAGGGCAATATTTTTGATGGGGTTGAGTAAAAAATGGGGCATGGAAATTGTTTCTCTGTCTCCTCAGCCTTATCTGTAATTCTGTAGAGAGAAAACATCGGTTGGTAACAAATGAAACAAACGACAATGACAAAGCTGGGTATCGAACCTGGGTCCTCGATATTGCCAGTCCTCCAGCTTAACGATGTACCTGCGAGAACGAGTCGACGTCGAAGGTGTTCAAAACATATATATATATGTAGATTAGACTATATTGTGTTGGTCGCTAGATGGCGTTGCCATTCTATCCAAAGGTACGCAACGAAATAAAGCAATGTGACAGGTTTTGGGTGGCTGTCGCAAAAGGAACTCTTCCCCTTTCATTTACCAATAAAGTTGGATCTAGAGCTCTAGACAATTATAGACACTATAGCCCAAATTCACAAAGGAGATTTATTTTTAAACCATGGTTTAAAACCCCTCCTGGGTTTTTTTAAGCGTATGTGCGCACGGAATCCAACCCAATTATATATTTTCTTTAAGCACGCACGTGGGCAATGTGCGCTTATTTACGCTTATTTTAGTATGCTTACAGAGGTTTAAACCATGGTTTGCATGTAGGTTTAAACCGCCTTTGTGAATTCGGGCCTATATGTTTATGCAGGGGCGGGTCTAAAATTTTGTGAAAGAGGGGGCACAATGCAAAAAAAGTACATGATAAGGGGCTAATTTTTTGGGTTGTGTATGGGGTTGTGTTATTTAAGCTATAATGCCAGTTGGGTTTCAAAAGGGGGCGGGGCCAGATTTCCCCCTATGTCAATCTACCACTGTGTTTATGAATGTTAACAAACATATCTTTTCATGACGATATAATACAAATAGTACAAATCACCACAACAGATAAGTTCAAAAGATGTATTGATAAATATTAGTGGAATAAGCACTTTGAGCTTCCATGACTCCTCCTGCAAGCGCACAAAGTAATAACTCTCAAGTGAAGATTTCCGACGAAGAGACTGGGAATTACAGGCTAACCCATGCATCCCATTTCAGATGATGATGAAGATAATCAATTTCTCTCTCTCTCTCTCATTTTCTTTTAAGATTATTGAGCAACAGCTCATTGACGCCTGCTTTGATGGCTTGCACAAAGATGCCCTTCCAGTCTGCTCTGTCTTCACCTACTCAGCTGGGATCCCTGCACTCTACTACCACATCACATGCCTGCTTATGGTCAGCTCCTCCGAAGAATGGTGCATCATCACTTCTCGGACAATCTGCAAATGCCATTGCATTGCAGCAGCCATGCAGAGGGAAAGCCAGAGGGAATGAGTACCAGCCAAGCAACAGGAAGAGGAAAACAAAACATGGCTTCCACAAGAGAATGAAAACACAAGGAGGGATTGGAACCATTTGGAGGAGATTGCTAAAGGGGCGGAGACTCTTATCCCATTAAAAGAGCTTGATCAATCAAGTGGACAAAGATATGCATTGGATACACATGATTATGTATTGGACACAGTTCATGAAATGATTATATATTGGACAAATCAGGTCGTAAATATGGACAGACTTTGGGCTTTTACAAGCTGTGAGATGTTTTCATGCTAATTAATGTTATCCTAAGAAACTTGAATGTAAGTTATTGCAATTCAGCTGTCCTGTTGGTCACGTCTTCTGTTTATATACTGTATACAACTTTGATTCAAAAGATTCTGGCAACAGGTTACCGAGCATTGAAACATATATTGGAGGAGGTTTTTCCATGAAACAGGCAGTCACAGTTTAGTTTTGTCCTTTTCATCTTCTATTTGTCACAGTTTATTATTTTATTTTATTTAAAAAAAAAATTTTTTTGAGTTATCTCTGAGTCGCATAGGTCGAACTTTCCCTAAGTCAAATCAATTTTTTTGACCAAACTATGCACACCCTGTCTTATTTACATTTCTCAAGTTGAATTTTGCGTAAGTCAAACGATTTTTTTGTGGTCCCAACAGATTCGACTTACGCAAAGTTAATTATTCAAAATGACATGAACATGAAACGAAATCAGCAAAAGTGTCAAAGATGGCACGGTAAACAAGAAATCAAGCCTCGATGAGATGATTTGGATAATATTTGCAGAAAATATTATCCATCAATATTTCACTGCATTCTTAGCCCTGCCTATGCCCTTATCACTTGTAGGTGAATCATTTGCAAAGTCAATTATACTTGAGATGTTTGTTATCAAAAGAGTAAAGCCTGTCAGCTTTTTAGAAAGAAATGCTACATGTATATGTGTAAAGTCAGTGGCATTTTTGTTTTACTTGTAACAATAATGCAGAGTGTTATCATAACATTGGATGAGAAAATTATATAACTGTCAATTTTTTCATGTATTTGATGTGTGTCAAATTATTTTTATTAGTCACAAGTCATAAGATTCTGATGTAAACGAGGACTGTAAGAGATAATGCGAAATGAAAGTGTAGAGAAAATAGAATTAATACTTTGTCTTCTGGCTCCCGTATCAAGCCTAAGGGGGAAAAAAACGAAAGAATTCATGTTATCTGGCATTCTGATAAAGAGATTCTGATAGAAGATAACAGAGTTATAGATTTTAATTCATGATTGATCAAGCACAAATTGGCAATCATCCCATACTGGTGCTTTATCGATCGGAGATTATCATTTATCTATTTAACTGGTATTCAAAATTACCATGTTTCGCTCTTGATTTTTGACAAAGGGAAGATGTAAGATATGGCCCAGAATTAAGAAAATATTTTCTTGATATGGAAATGAGATAAAATAACATAAAATAACATGTGAACAATTTCTTCAAAACAGATTGGCCAAATATATTTCTGTTTGATTGAAGAGGATTTAAATATTGACATCTTTCTTATCCTTAGACTTTCTCTTCCTCCTCCTTCTCCTTCTCCTTCTCCTTATTCTTCTACTTATCCTCCTCATTCTCCTGTTCTTTTTCTTCCTCCTTCCTTTTTCCTCCTTCTTTCTCTTCCTTCTTCTGTTCTTCCCCTTCTTCCTCCTTTCTTCTTCTTCCTCCTGTTCTCTTTTGTTTCCCCTTCTTCTCTATACTTGGAAACTTTACTTAAGCTCTGCACACAGCCCACAATCTAAAATACCAAAAGGGATCACTTTCTTGATTGAATAATCATTTATTACAAAAAAAAAGATCTTAAAGGAATGACCAAAAGGCAATATATATTGATGCACTATATGTGCATGTATATGTATACAAATAAGCCAAAATGTATGTTACCAAACTTCACCCCAAATAACATTGGAGAACAGGAAAAAATGCTTGTGAACAAAGAATGTTACATGCATGTATAACTACTGTACTTCAAAAACAAAGCTAACAGAGCATGAACTAAATTTAACAAATTTGTAACGACAGCATCGACAATTTGCATGATCACGTAGATGACCAATTTTTTTATAACTTTTCTAGATTGATAATTGTATTGATGTAACTTCTAAAAAATACATCTCAATAAAACTTCATCAATATTGGGGAAGCTTAATGAAATTAGAGCGGTTCCTTTGGAAGAAATGATTTTGCTGAAACTTCCGGTGTTTGAGATTGGCTGCAATATCGGCATATGAATGGTTGCCTGGTTGTATGCAGTTGCTGACTGGATAGCAGTCGATGTTGCCAGTTAAAAAAAAACCCATCTTCGTTCAAAGATTTCTTTCTTTGTTTTTCATTCATATGCAAACCGTGCATCAGCACGAGGGGTTACAGCAAAAATTCTTTCTCGAAACAAACAAACTTACCCTGCATTAGGGTCCATACATCAGAACAGGGTAGTTGAGAGACGAAATAGGAAAAGCAGTATTTTGTATCTACAATTCATAGTCCTGGTTTTAATCATTTGGAAGAGTTGTGCTACTTGCCCAGGCTGACTTAGATTAAATATCACTCAGAGACCTTTTGACTGAAATAACTATGTTAATACTTAATTTGAGCTCTAGAAATATACATTTATACTTTCTTCAGAAAAAATTTACAAAGTAAATATAAGATCTATCGTGTGATAAAGAGAAACCGAATATATTACAGTGAAACCTCGTTATAAAGAACACTGTTATAAAAAAAACACTATTAAAACAAGGTGATTTTTCCCTGTCCCGCCTCTTTGTATTCTATTGGGGGTTTTTTAACCCTGATAGAACAAGATTCGATATAAAGAGAGAATATCCTTGGTCCCAAGGAGTTTGTTATAATGGGGTTTCACAGTAGTTTTAGTTTCCGACATGGTGACAGCGCAGGAGACCGACAGCCCATAGGAACTGCATTTCCATGCTTTCTGACAACTTTTCTGAGGATATCGATAGACCATCAACGACAGTTGACCTTGTCCTATCCTACTACATCTCATTTTTTAATTCATGCAGGACTGGATATTCACATCGAGCATATGTATCTTCTCCGAGGAATTATTGAGAAAAAGAAAGATAATGTATATAAACTATAATACCTTAGCAATCATGTGGTACATGGACATGTACATGTATATTTTAACAAATCCTATATGATATAATATAATTCTAAATTTGTAATGAACACTAATGACACCGGAGTACTTTCAGATTTCAAATGAATAACCATTTTTTTTTCATGTTTATACGTACTGTTTAATGGAAAAGCATGATGTAAAATATTAATTTGTTTGACTATTTACAACATATACAAAACACAGCAGTGATTATCTGTATAAATTTCATTTCAAAATACAAATTTGTTATACAATATTTTCCTCTTACATACATAAATTTATATTGGGCTTCAGCAAAAGAGGTGAAAAATCATCATTTATATTATCAATGGTACAGCACAAAAGCCAACATGGTAAAACAAAATATAAGAAAATACAAGTGTACATACATGTATGAGCATACATTTACATATCAAATCCAATTACAACAAAATAATTAAACACACATCCATAATGAAAGAATATTATCCAGATGCTGTTCGAATTAAGGGCACTTTATGTAAAGGTGTCATAAGACTTTGTTAGGAGGATGGTTTTGCAGCAAGCAAATGTAATGGAGCAAATAAGATGCATTATATGGAACATAAATTTGATTATAGATTTCTGATTTATAACACAAGAGTGTAAAGTTAAATCATAAATAGGCAACCATACTGCCCTAAATGTAAGTAAATATGCCAACAGTTATGTTGGCACAAACAATAATGATATACATGCTTTTCTATACATATACATGTATACAAATCATACTTCATAAACTAAACAGACAATATAATGTTCTACTTTCTCTCACATTCTGTAAAAACATAAGCCAACCTTTTCATAATCCAGCTCTCCATTGCACACAGCCTACTATATATATCAGCAATAACTTTACCTACATTAGGAAAAACAAAAATATTTTCCATCTCCATATATTTTCATAAAAGACAAATGAACAATTCAACTATATTCTAACCCATGTCAGAATGATAATTAGTCAATTTAATGCCCTATATCGTCCACTTCAATATGGTATATCAACCCCATCCACACCATGGGAGGCAAGTTCTGCCTGAGAGTGTTGAACAATAGGTTTAGACTAAGTTCTACACTTTTATTCCAGAAACAGATAGTTATCTCCATCAGGAAATCTACATCCACTGCTGAATGCTGGGGAGCATTTCATGAAAGGAAGTTGTCAGATACATTATCCGACAACTGTTATAAGCTACTGAAATCCTTGCATCTGATTGGCTGGGAGCAAATTTGTCGGATAAAATATCTGACAAGTCCTTTCATGAAATGCCCCCCTGGGGAGCGTTTCATGAAAGGAAGTTGTCAGATACATTATCCGACAACTGTTATAAGCTACTGAAATCCTTGCATCTGATTGGCTGAGAGCAAATTTGTCGGATAAGATATCTGACAAGTCCTTTCATGAAACGCCCCCTGTCTTATGCCCATTTCATCATTTGGAGTTTTTGCATTTTTCAAGCATTTTTAATGAACATTTCTCTTTTGAAAAAGGACAACTGTTCAAAAACCTGGTGGCCTGGAAGGGTATTTAGAACCATATAAAGCTGTTAGGGAAGATTTTTGGTGTAACACATATTTCCCACAGACTCCAGCCAGAGTTCTCTCAGGGTTGGCATTCAACAGGTTAAACGTTAAAACCTCATTTATCTCAGCTCCACAGACCTCCAATACTCATATTCTATTAGGTAAATTATATTTTTTAAAGTTACATTTGACATTTAGGGGTGGGAGTTTCGGGTATTTTTTCAATTCGGGAACCCGACGATTTTTCGGGCGGGTTCCCGGTTACCCGAAAATCATATAACACAAATTACAAGCTTATATTTACCCTTAAGAAGCTATTAACACTGGGAAAAACTCGAAAGCGCATCACTGCAGTGGGGAGCTACATGGATATTTACATGTAGATATTGAATGGCTGGTCGACGTTATCTACCGCCTTGTCATGTTACATACATGAGTAATCATTAAATACTTATTTTCGGGAAACGGGCATGTAATATTTTGACCCGGGACCCGATGCTCTCGGGCGGGACCCGGGTACCCGGTTTTTAGTCCCAGCACTATTGACATTACTTGTATTGAATGACAATGTATTACACCGCATAACACAAAAAAAATATAATGGAAAGACTTTCCATACAATCACGTTAGGTTTTCCTTTCATTTCCACCAAAATCAAATACTGCACAGGGAAGACATTGCCCTTTATTAAATCTCTGAACACCGATCACTACCAAACATTTCTAACCGAAAAAACTTAATAAAAAAAGATGCAGCAGTGTTTTCTAAATATAAAAAAGCTTGGCAATCCAACATTTGCTCCAACAAAGTTTTTTCTGGGATTTTTATTTTGTAAAGGATATAGGGCTTGGAGTTGTCACTGGGTTTCAGGACTGAAAGTTTGAAACTTGACGAGTGTTACAAATTTATCCTGGAGCATATCTTTGACAGTCCGCAATAGCACGTTACTCTTTAATACTATCATAGGTACATGACCCTTTATACCTCTATCTAGACACCATCGTTAAGGATCTTCTTTTGTTCAACATTTCCTTATTCCAGGATTTTGGGTAGAAGGAAATCATCTCCTGTTAGAGATGTTAGGAAAGGTACTACACCATAAAGATACATACTGTATTATTAAACGTGCTTTAGGCTTTGACAAAATATCTATTCCAAGTGTTTGAGATATCAAGATTTCAAATGAAAGCAATAGCAGAGTGAAATAATTATCCATCTCAAAAGACAGTTTTTCAACTCGCGCGATTCAACAAAAAATCCTCTTGGTACAGAGGATGCACACTTCCGAAATGCGGAATACATCAGTGATGCAAAGTCTATTCAAGGCAAAAATACAGTGTACATGTATGTGAACATATCGCACAATCATGATGATAAAACCCCAAAAGAATATCTGTCTGGCAATTTCCATTTCATCCTTTTTTGATGGTCCAAGTCTACAGAAATGCCCACATTTAATAAATTAGATTTCGTACCAAAAGAGAAATATTCCAGCTTCGCATGTAAAGTGTGGCTTTTTCTTTTACCAGTACAAACAGTTGAACGCAGTGCAACAACTTTGCAACAAATGGTAAGGACAATACATTTTTGTGTGGCACAGCAATACAAAGATAAAGCGCTTATTTGTAAAGATATGAAAATATAACATGGATATACATGTATGACAATAATGGTTTGTTCCTTTCCGGACGAGTCAACTTTTGCATTATGCAGGCTCTACCTTAAGCTCATCCAAACAAATCTTTACACCAAGATTTGCCTCAAAGATTTCGGTATAACTGGAAATGGCGCGTTTATGTTTCGAAGGGTGCATTTACATGAGGTTTTGTTATCCTGATTCAATCAACCTTGTATCAAATCAGCCTTATATTAACTCAGCCTATTTGAGGGAGTATATTTAAACTAGGAACAAGTGTCTCCCTGATGAAGTTTTAAAAATTATAAACTTGACAGGGCCCATTCTTTGTTGCTTGCAAGAAGTATTTGACTTTGACTCTATGATAAGGAACAGTTACACAAGAAAATGGTAAGAGAAAACTGTCTTCCAAAACTGATGTTTCCATCCAAGAAAAGAATGTTAATATTGAACAGATAATATTTTTTGTCTCTACCTTCATGATTACAGAAGGAAATAATGTCATATGGGAAAAAATTTATCCCTTCAAAATGATGCTTGGAAATATTTACTATCTACATAAACATCCCTGGTAGAATCAGGAATAAAACCTTGTATGGATGCACTCAATGAGATGTATGACTTTTTGGCTCCTACAAAGGCATGTTAATGTTTCTGAGGCTTCTGTCTTTTCCTTACTTGAATCTGGAGAAAAAATACTTGTATGGATGCACTCTCCAGACTTCTGGAATGGGTGTACTAACGATTTTGGAGCTCCTGGAAAGACGTGTTTGTTTTTGAAGATTCTGCCTCTTTCTTTCGCTTGAACTAATCAGGAAGAAAAATCACGTATGAACATATTCTACGGATATATCTGGGAGGAGGGTACTTATGACATTCAGTTCAGCCTCCTACAAAGGCATATCTCTAAGTCTCTGAGGCTTCTGCCTCTTGGCTTGCCTGTGTGCCGTTCTGAGATGTAGACGCAGCTTCCGCGGCCAGCTCAGGTTTAGGATCCTTGATAGTGTGATCTCGGGCACTGTAACGGCCATCAAGAAACCTCCTCAGATGAATCTAGAAACAAATCAATAGAGAGAGCTTACATGTATCATCAGAATGCATTTCCTTTAAATCAATGAATTTTAAATTATTTTGCTCATACGAGACCAATATGTTAATGACAATTTATTAAGTTTTTCGAAAATGAAAAGTATACTGTATATGGGCAATTCTTTTTCTTTTTTCTTTTTCTTGAAAAAAAAATGATAACAATGCTGCTTTAAGACATTTGATTGACAATGCCAGAATAATATATATTCATCAACTAAAATTCACTAGCCTTGAACTATTCAGAATGTACAGTTAACCTTGCATAACTCAAAGTCGCATAAGTCAAACTTTTCCTAAGTCGAAGCAATTTTTTTGACCAAACTATGCAAAATATGTGTTATTTACATTTCCTAAGTCAAATTTTGCACAAGTCAAAGTACTTTTTGTGGTCCAAACTCCAAACAGATTCAACTTTTTAATATGCAAAGTTAACCGTACAATAACTGATGGAAAAAAACAAACAATAAGACAAGCATGAGAAGGAATATACACTGCCAACAATGCTCTTTCTACACTGATCAAAACGATCAAAACAAAGCAAAACAAATAATAATTGCAGAGCAAAATTTCTACACAACAGGATCATTCAATTTCTTATTTTTACCAAACATACATGTACATGTATTGCTGATCAGTAAAATCAAGGGACATACTGGTGTATTTCAACCTCAAAAGTTATTATTAGCAAATGTACAAGGTGCATACTACCGCCCAGCCTAAATCTCCCAAATTGCTGGCGGCCCTGGCACCCAGCATCACATTCCACATCGACATGGATGTAGTATGATGTCATTGATCTAGCACATCTTCATCACAGAGAGAATCTTTCAGTCATGCACCACTTAAGATTTTCAAGTCTTACTCAATTCTCCCCAGATCTGTCCAAGACACTTTCCTAGTAATGCACTGGCAGAAGCAATACCAGGAAAGTTTGATGTGCATATGCAATATGTTATATACTGTGTATTTTATTCAGGGAATACTCAGAGTCAATGTGATGACTGAAATAACTCTGCAACCATCAGGTAACCCAAACGATCTAACTCCTGGGGGGTGTTTCATAAAGCTGTTCGTAAAGTTATGCATGACTTTACGAACAACTTCAACATGAAGTGCCAGATAGGATGCCCAAAGATTTTCCTGATGTTTTAACAAAGTTTTACTGTATTTCCAATAACCTCAATTACATTATGGCAAAAAATATACTTTGCATTATCAATGCTTGTTGTAATTAGAATGTTAATCTACATCTGCACAGTTCAACTTTAGTTGATGCAGCTAAAAATGATTGAGAATCCCATATGGCTTGTCATATTTAAGTCATTCGAAAAGTCATGCGTAACTTTACAGCTTTATGAAACACCCCCTGATGTGTAATCATGTTAATGTATATACAATGTCAATGAATAAATTTTATAATCTACCCCCTACCCACTTCATGTACCCTAAAAAAACCTTTAAAGGCCAAGTCCACCTCAATATCAAGTTGATTTGAAGAGTAAAATTAAACAAGCATAACAGTAAAAGTTTCACTGAAATTGGATGTAAAATAAGAAAGTTATGGCATTTTGAAGTTTTGCATTATTTCAAGAAACAGTGATATGCATAACATGGGCAGTATGCAAATGAGTGAACCGATGATGTCACACACTCACTTTTCCTTATGTATTTTATTCTATGAAATTTCAAATATTTCAATTTTTATAGATGTGATAACAAAGAATCCCTTCCTTGTATGAAAATAAGTTACAATAATGATTTTACATGTTCCATATGGAGTCAAACCATGTTTTACATTATTGAAGCAAAAAAATGAAATATATATTTCATATAATAAAATACATAAGAAAAAGTGAGTGCATGACATCATCGGTTCACTCATTTGCATACCGCCATGTTATGCATATCACTCTTTCATGAAATAATGCAAAACTTCAAAATGCCATAACTTTCTTATTTTACATCCGATTTCGGTGAATTTTTTACCTTTATGCTTGTTTAATTTTACTCTGTTTATTCAAATCAACTTCATATTGAGGTGGACTTGGCCTTTAATGACCGTAAGGTTAAAGGGTACCAATCACCAAAACATATTTTGCTGTTTATGTTAAAGGTTCCATCTCGCTATGTCATATTAAAATATGACCTTCAAATATTACTTCTATAACGTGATATTGCAAGTCTAAGCACACTCTCAAAAAAGGGAAAAAGCAACCTATGATTGTACAAGTTGACGCACTAACAAAGAATAGGGCCAGCGCGGGCCCCAACTCCAAGTTCGGTTCCGCACGACCGTTTTCATAATTATGTTATCCTTTATTTCCTTCATTTTCCCTAGCTGTTGACAAACAAAATGCTGGGTAAAATTCTTTGAGGTTGATTTCATACTTTCTAGCTGTACACAAATTGTGTTTTTAGGTGATTGGTACATTTTAAAAACCAAGGACTTAGACCCAAACATTTTCATTACTACTCAAAAAAAAATAATTCAACAAACCTCAAGATGCAAATTGACTTCATCACTGGCACAAAGGTAGGGGAAATTCCCTCCATACTTCATATGGGCCCTACGTCCCTCTGGGTAGCACTTGTACATGTCGTCTCTCACTTCTTGTGATAAGGCACATTCGTCATACACCTGTGAGTAGTAAATAGCAAACATATGCCTTTGCTCATCCGTTTGCCCGTTTTTTCAAGTCTCTTGTTTTAATCAATGAATGCTCTTTATAAATGTATGTTTTTGTTTGTTTTGGTCAGTGTCAGGCCTCATTTTAAATACTCTCTACTTTCTTCTGCGATCATTTGTATAATTTGTAATCTTGTCTTTTTTAATTTCAATCATTCAATCTGATTATCTATGAATATTGCAATTTCATTTTGATTTGTAATAAAACACAATTATAAAAAAAAAAATAGCAAACATTTTTTTTTAATGTTGATCATAGAGTTTTATCACTACTAATCTGGGCCCTGTTTCATAAAACTTGTTATCTACAGCTACTGCCCCATATCTATTACAAATTTGCTCTCATCCAATCAGATTCAAGGATTTCAGTAGCTTATATCAATTATTGTAACTTGTTATTGATAACAAGTTTTATGAAACAGGGCCCTGATGTCCAAATGGAAAGACATATTTGGACTCACATCTATGATAGTGACATCAACGCTTCTGAGTTTCTGAGGTTCAACGTAGGAACTGAGACAGTTGAGAGTTAGTCGACTGGCAAGCTCCTGCTGCTTCAAGCTATCAAGCTGGAACATGATTTGGGATGGAAAAAATAGCAGCAGCATAAAAGGATGGAGGAAGAAAACACAAAGAAAAGTCATGAATACGATTCATTTTATAGGGTAATTATTATGTTCTGTGTTGAACAGGAAATTTTCCTTAATTTGTAATTTTGTTTTCTATGTTCCTCTGGCAAACACAAGAAGAACATGCAATCTGAAAGTTGCAGTGATTATCTAACAATCGTATTTTGAAGGGAACATATTCATCTTTCAAGTGTATTTCTTGGTTTGTCAGTTTGAACTCATTTTGCATCATGCCATTTACAATCAAACCCAATATTCTTTTGTGAGCCATGTTTTCAATAATTCTGCATTGTTCCATTATTCTCTGGAATACAAACATTGTTCCATGATATTTATCTTCACAAGCAATAAGCCTTATTTGAATATCAAATGGTACCTTTAACTGGGCCTATATTCCAATCTTGAAGTTCGTTTATTAATGATTGTCCAAGGTGCATACTACCGTCCAGCCTAAATCTCCATTACCGCTGGCGGCCCTGGCACCCAGCATCACAATCCACATTGACATGGATGTAGTGTGATGTCATTAATCTAGCACATCCTCATCATAGGGAGAATCTTTCAGTCACACACCGCTGAAGATGTTCCAGTCTTACTAAATTCTCCCTAGATCTCTCTCCAGGACACTTTTTACCAGTAATGCAGAGAGTGAAGCAAAACCAGGAAAGTGAGATGTGCATACATGGACACCTACATGTCCCAATGGCTATATTACTCATCGTAAGATGTAAATTTTAGAAATGAGTGAATGAACATTCAGGGGAAGCTTTTGTTTGATTA
This sequence comes from Heliocidaris erythrogramma, assembly GCA_025617745.1. Lineage (NCBI taxonomy): Eukaryota > Metazoa > Echinodermata > Echinoidea > Camarodonta > Echinometridae > Heliocidaris > Heliocidaris erythrogramma. The sequence goes on from CM046860.1 coordinate 38,674,389, forward strand.
TGTGGGAATTTATTTCCTGTCATTACCAGAACTCAAAATAATTATCTTTTCATGAATGTAAGTCCTGTCATTGGTACCTTTTCTACCATGAAGTCTATCGAGTCTGCTATCTGAGGCTCCATGAGAGATTTGTTGAAGCTGGAGAGGACCATTCTCTTGAGAAGAAAGCCAGGGATCATCCAGAACCTATTCAGAATACATAAGTTCATAGTTAGAACATGGTAGCCTACAGATGACCGCAGATATAATCCATACTTCTTTTAAACATGGAGAGGTACGACTTTGCTCATCCCTTTCAGGACAGGAGTTATTTAAAGGCTAAGTCCACCCTAACATTTTTCCTTGTTATAATGTGAAACAAGGTTTGATTCCTCGCTGAACATGTGTAATTGTCATTGTTGCAACCTATACACAATTCAATGAGAGCTTCCTAATTGTGAAATCTGCAGAAATTAAAATATTCTATATTTCACATAATAAAATACAAAAGAAATAGTGAGTGGGTGACGTCACTGGTTCCCTCATTTGCATACTGAGCAGGATGTACATATAACTGTTTTGCGAAATTAAGCGAACTTTAAAATAACAAAACAATGATTTTGAACCTCTCAATGTGTTGCCAATTTACGGATTTCAAAGCTTATTCTCGTTTGTAAAATACCTGGCATCAAACGCAATATGGTCACACAACAAAAATGGACATAGTGCGTGGAGAAAATTTTGCTCTTTCTACTCATGCATCTTGTACATTTTTTAGAGCTCAGAATCCCATTATTGAGCCAAATGTGGTCAATTGTCTTGAAAGGGTTAAGAATAATCCCTCCCACATTGATGGAGGTGCTGGATTAATAGCTAGTGGGTTTTACAATTTGATAGAAATAAGCTTTGCCCGCTCATGCAGAGATTGCATCTCCAAACTGGCTTATTGCAGAATCTACATGTATGTGAGAGAGAATACTGTGTAATTATGTTTGTAGAAGTGCATGAAGATATAACCACCTCTCCCACAACCTCTTTCTGCTATCAAGCTTCTGTATGCAGCATCTTTAAAGTACATCCTTTTAAGCATCCAAGATGATTTACTCCCAGGAAATTGGCTCAAACTTACGATGATGCAGCTGTGCTCTGCTGGAATATCTCGGTGTCTGTGAATGTGTTACACAAAATTAGGGAGGCCACCCTCGGACTTCGGAATGTATACTCAGCAAATTTCTGGCAAAGGTATCCGCCCAGTGAAGAACCAAAAATGTGAACCTGCACATAGAGGAAAAGAAAAAAATGCTCTGCCATAATTTTTTTTTTATAAACGACATTCTATGCAGTATGCACGGTTCTCGCCAGTGCACCATTAGTGCTAATATCAAGCATAGGGGACTTCAGAAAAAATTCAAAGGGCAATAATCCCCCAAAACAAAGGAATTATGACATATAGTCAGCTTTGTTGATGCTTAAATGGACATATGTGAACATGTCTTTCTTTTTTTTTTTTAATCTGAAAAAGCAGGAATGGACATAAGGACCAAAAAACACATTGCTTATTTTTTTATAAAAAGAAACAATCTTACATAATCACAATCACAAGGACTGACCAGACATTATTAAAGGGCAATCCAACCTTGGTGATAAGTTGATTTGTGTGAAAGCAGAAAAATAAGAAAAGCAGGATCGTGAAAGTTTGAGAGAAATCGGACAAGGAATAAGAAATGAATGCTTGAAAAATGAGATCACTACATCTATGCGAATCTCAGATTGGCAATTTGGTGCGTCGATTGTGACATACTTGTGGACAACTCTCCCGTTTGTCGTACACAAAAATATCATTAATTTGTTACCTATTCGGTCAATTTGAAATTCCCATATGTATAGTGATTAAAAATTCATAACTTTCTTTTTGTTTGTCCGATTTCGTTCAAACTTTCACCAATCTGATTCTCTGATTTTTCCTCTTTCATTCAGAGCAACTTGCTGTTAAGGTTGGATTTCCCTTTAAAGTTGTTCTAATATATGAGTGAGGACATATCTCCATGTAAAATATAATATAGATACTGCATGATTTTTCTTTTATTCTTCGTAACTACTAGTAGATGTCTTTTTTCATCCTATCATTTTCTAAGAGAAAATGAAAATAGCTGAATCATGCAAAAATATACAGTACCTGAAGGTACACTTTGCCCTTTGGACCATGATCAAAAGTGAATAATGATATTCAATAAACATGAAAATTTTCTCTCAATATTAGTTTTGTACATGTACATAAATAACAGAGTTATTAACATGTTTGTCCACTCTAACACTTTACTGGCAAACAAAGAATTTCATTCAAGTAATTTTTTAACAGAGTGTTAATGTGTAACTTTTTAATGTGTTTTTGCAAGCATGCTTTGACAGATTTATGCACATATTATATTCATTTTCACTAGAATGTTTTTAAAAAAAGGAATCTACAAATTTCTTTAAAGATAAAGTTGAGTTCTGGTCATGAGATTGAATTGTGAAAGAAACTCTTTAAAAGCAATTGGGAAAGGGTGATTATATAGCACATAAGAATTGGTGTATGCTGTAAGGTTTTTGAATCACAAAAATGATAAGAAATTGACTTAATCCTGCTGAGATTCACATGCACTGCACACAGAAATATGTATATGGGACTACACACAAATGTTCGGCTAAACATTTCAGCTGTTTCTTGTCATATTTTGAATGTGAGGGCATTTGAAGAGCAATCCTTTTCAGGGGACATATCTACTATGATAATCTTCCAAACTTATATAATAAGAATGAGAAAGCTCACTACTTATTTTTTTTACCTTTCCCAGAACTCAAGCTTCCCTTTAAAAGCACAATGGACAGTTTCAGGGAAGATTATTATAATTTTGTTTTTGTTGGAAGAACATCAATATCCACAGCAATGAACTAAAAAGAGAAATTATAACAATATTTACCTTGTCTAAATGCATGTGATCCAGTAACTTCCTGAAACTTTCACAAAACTCTTGAACTGTCCAATGAACAGGAAATTCCAACTATATGTGAAGAAGACCACAATTATATTACATGGAAAGGTTCGCAGGTGATAAAAATATAAGGGTAATAAAATTATGCTATTGTAGAATACTTGTTGAATGTACCCAAATCAGCAAGGTCAATTGATACATGTACATGCAAAAGAATGCAATGCAAATAATGCTATTTTTCAGTACCGTAAGGAGAAAGTTCACTATTGTTTCATCAAGTGTGCCACGGCATGTACAAATATTGATTTTATATGCAGGTAGTCAAAATGAATGAATATGCTAGACAAAACGGGACATACAGTGTACTATAGAAATTCATGAATCTGTTTCCACTTACTTTACATGTACATGTAGCATGGTATAAATGGGGTCCGGACAACCCGACCACCGGACAGCCCGACCCAATACCCTGGACAACTCAACCTACTTTTTTTCTTCTAACAAAATTTCATGAACAGAGTTTCACAGCATGGCTACAAAAGACATTTTCTGCATCAAGTATGTTGATATGATACATTCATGACATGAAACAAGGAATTTTAAGCTTTTCAGTTCTATAAAACATGATTTTCCTTGCAGTGAGAACGACGGTGTTCCCCGTGATCGGGCCCCACGCACCGATCAATGTGTTGCGGTGGGATGGAGGACGGGTGATAGTTTCTCTTACCTCTTTTTTTTCTTCTTTCTAGCTTCTTCCTATCATGTTTTTCTTTTATCTTTCCTCGTTTAATTTAATTCTTTCTCTCTGAAGGAAATTGTTATAAGACCCAGTAATATATATTTTTGTTTTAAAGAATGTTAAGGTAATTTCATACGAAATATAATATTATTGAAAATACATTTCACTTGTCTTTTTTTCCTTTTTTTATGTAATGAAATGAAATGTGTAACTTAAATATATGAATCTTATTCTTTTTGATAGGTGTATTTCTATTTGCAAATATATATTTTTACATGAAAGGTTTTGCATTGTTTTGAAATGTGAAACTTCAGTTAGTAATATTTATGTGAAGATTATTTATATTGTATGAAATGTTTTTATTGTTTGAAATGTTTATTGTATTGTATGAAATGTTTCAAACTATGTTCAATTTTCTTTGAGAGAGAATAAAAACTTCTGAAACTTCATGTCATGAATGTATCATATCAACATACTTGATGCAGAAAATGTCTTTCTGTGAAACTCTGTTCATGAAATTTGTTAGAAGAAAAAAAGTAGGTCGAGTTGTCCGAAAAAGCAGCCCACCCTGGACAACTCGACCTGGACGAGTTGTCCAGGGTATTGGGTCGAGTTGTCTTGGGTCGAGCTGTCCGGTGGTCGGGTTGTCCCGGATTCGGTATAAATAACACCAGATCCTTGTTTTGATGGCAACTGCCGAGTTATTTGTCATGGATGCAGTCCTTTGTACATGTCATGTACAGTATAGAATAAAGTCATTTTATCCCGCATTTGATTTTCTTTATTACTCAGGAAGATGGACAGAGGCATTTAATGTTCCTTCTTTTTTTTTGGGGGGGGGGGGGGGGGTTCAAGGTAATGTTCAGCAACTTCCAGAGTGTGTTACTCTCAGCTGATACGTAAGACACCTACCCCAATAACTCTGTAGCCTTTGGAAGTAAGACCCAGGATCTGTTTGAAGTACACGTCGGCAGTTCCGCTCACAGGAGGGAGACAGATCAGGGGACATCTGACATTCCTTGGACCAGCATCGTACATTGTCCAGTATTTATCTGCATCATCATCTACTACCACCTGTATCATAAAATTTGTATTTCATTCCAGTTTATAATTGTGACCAGGCACCACAAAACCACCAAAAAGTCGCCAGATATGAATTTTTAGTTAAGATCTGATTCTGAAAGAGCAGATTCTCAGCTTTAAAAATATGTGTATAACTCAATAGCACTGGATGTTCCTAACTCACTGTACAAAGGGAAGAATGCACAGTCCCTCATAATGTTACTTCTGAGAAATAAGAGTTTAAAGTTTACAGTCTATTGAAGCACTCTGACTTGCAGGTGACAAAAGGAGGATTAGAACTTAATGACAATTTCTATGGAGGGATTATCAGAGTGTCCTAAAACTTGGCATACTAATTAGTCATATCCTGTTTGTGCGCAAGTATCAATGCAAGAACTTACTGCGTAAAATTTATGGGGTTGTAAAAAAGAAAAGTAATACCACAAAATCTAGAGACACACATAAGTCTAATATTGTCAAAAATACCACTTTTAGATTGTTTGGCGCGTGCATCATGGTGGGCACACTATGAGAAAGTATGTAGAGGTCAAATGTTCTTGGTACAAATGACCTTCATCTACACATACACATACTGTATAAATTACAAACTGGCTTATTGTCAGGATTTTTCTAGGATACAACAAATAAACAAGGCGACTCTTTTATATCAATGTTCAATGACAATTTAATTTAGAAATAAATCTGTATACCTCAAATACAGGTAGGATCTTTGGTTACTTTCAAGTGATTTAACTTGAAGAAATAAAAGTGCACATATATATATATATATATTTATAATAGAATATCAGTAAGTGTACACACACAATATTTATATCGTAGAGTAATGGGATCTTATTTAATTATTGATTTAAGTTCCAGTTTCAAGTTCAGATGTAATCTCACTAAGTAATAGTCATTTTTATTTATTATTCGCTATGATTTGCTGCTACTAAATGATCAAAATCCGACGTAGGTTTTTGCGTGAATCGATCCTTGCTATGTCGATCGTCGAAGAACAAAAGTCGGAAAGATGATGCCTGCCACGTCCTCACTGCTTCCAGTCACGTGACCTTACTTGATTGACCCAGATAGTCCTCGGTTGATCAAAACACAAAGAAGCTCAGCGTACCACTCGGGTGTCATGAAGAATGGACAATCTTTTCCCTGGTAAATGGAGTTCTCTCCTCCCTGGTAAACGGCTAGGAATAAAATCACCAATACATCCCTCAAAATACATGCAATTATGTCCAAAATTTACAGTTATATCTTTAGGATGTATTTCCCTTATAAAATACAGAATAAGGGTTTTTCACCGATCTTCATTAAAGGAAACTAGGGTCAGTAATATAAATTCCGTTATGCATTTAAATACTGGTTAAAGAAAATAAAGTCCCTTCTAGCACAACATGTTCCAGATTTCTAATATGTTTAACAACCTCATTACTAATGTACTATACATACATCATTATTACACAAATATAATTTACTTTGAATAGAAATCAGAATTTGTGTATGAAACTTTAAAGCATTTGCATGAATAAACGCAACATTATCTCTATCGATCGACAATCGATTATGCACGAACCTCTTGAGTATGGGTTCATAATTAATTCCAATACATATAAGTAATTTACAATAACACTTTCTCCTTGAAAAAGAAAATGTTTTCTTTCTACCAAAATAATATTAATGTTAATCCTAAAATTTATGGCATTTATAATAGTATGATCAATTACTTCAATGCCAAATAACGTTAAATTATAGCCATAATCGTTTTAACATCATTACCAAGCTAACCAAATTGCAGTAAATTGTTGCTTACAGTTATCTCGACAAATTTGGGTTTATGGCAGGAAAATGAGGTTTCTGGCATGAAGGATGCTGCAGTACCGGTGTCGTCTGTAGAATTTCTGCTGGCGCCGAATCAAAATCAAGGCTCTGGTAGCAATTCCACGACACACAATTTAGGATACTGGCTCTCACTCACGCCCGACTCGAACCTCGGTCTTTCATTCAACTGCACTCAGTCAAGGTCACACGTACACACATTCACTTTCACTCGACCACACCCTATCATGTGATTTACAGAAACACGCTAAATATTTTCTAAGACGCCCTCTCTCGTATATACGACCCGACTGAAATAAATAGAAAATAATAGTATATTTTCCATTTGGTTCTGACAATTTACCCCCTTCTTCAGAAAATATTTTGGGGCTCTTATCATTAATCAAAAGTAATTCTGTCTATTCTGTCTTTTCTACCTTCTCTTAATCTTTAGCAAATACGACTCATGTAATCTGCACCTACGTTATCTTTGCCCTTTATCGCTTGAACACGATACCTTAAAGGCTGTAGGGCAAGAGCCCATCTGAGCACACGTCCGTTCGCGAGTTTTCCTCGACGGAGAGCGCGAAGAGGTTCGTGGTCAACCTCGAGTACGAATTCTCTACCATAAAGATAAGCTTCAAACTTTTGTACCGCCCACACCACAGCAAGGCACTCTCGCTCGATCGTAGAATACCTCGTTTCTCGATCCAACAACTTTCTACTTGCAAACGCCACTGGAAACTTTTCGTCGTCGAACTCCTGCAATAAGACTGCACCTATACCAGTCTCGGAGGCGTCAGTTCGAAGTATGAATGGGCGTTCGACATCGGGTAGATGCAAGATTGGAGCATTCGAAATCTTGCCCTTGAGACATCGAAAAGCTCTCTCCTCGTTTTCTCCCCACTCCAATGTGTTTGATTTCCCTTTCTTTGTCAGATTCGTCAGGGGTACGGCTATTTCCGCGAAGCAAGGCACAAACTTCCGATAGTAGCTTGTAAGTCCGAGAAATGACCTTAGCTGGCGTTTGGTTTGGGGCCGTGGTGCTTCCTGAATAGCCTGGACCTTATTTGTCATCGGCTGGATTTTTCCACCTCCAACCCTATGTCCCAAGAAATCTAGAGACTCTTGAGCAAGGCTACACTTACTCGGCTTCGCCTTCATGTTGGCTATGCGTAAGCGGCTTAGGAGCTCCTTCAGAACCTCAAGATGTCTCTCCCAAGACACCGTGTGAACTAAGATATCATCAATGAAGTTATGAACTCCATCGAGGTCACGAAGTAGATTTCTCATAACTCTACTAAAGGTGGCTGGGGCGTTAATCAGACCAAACGGCATGGTCCTAAACTGGAAAAGGCCGTTATGGGTGACGAAGGCTGTAAGGGGCTTAGCATTCTCAGTAAGAGGGATCTGCCAATATCCCTTAGTGAGATCCAGTTTGCTAAAGTAGTGATCCTTTGCTAAGGCTGTGAAGATTTCCTCTTGGTCGGGTATCGGCTCTGCGTCCGGTACCGTGATCATATTCAGCTTACGGTAATCGCAGCAGAATCTGTTTGACCCATCTGGCTTTTTTACTAAAACCACAGGAGAGGAATATGGTGATGATGATGGCTCAATCACCCCAAGCTCGAGCATCTCTCTAACTTCGTCATCAACCACCTGTCGGAGAGCATGAGGAAGAGGATACGGCCTGGACTTTATCGGTCGAGGATCTGTTAACTTGATGTCGTGATGACCTAAACTGGTAACACTAGGGACATCAGTAAGAACATCTGAATAATTCCCGATAAGTCGCCTAAGCTGACTATTCTGCTCCTCTGATAGGTTGTCGCCCACGCAGACATCAGCGACCGTCTGAGTTTGTTTCAAGCTGGGGACTTCGATGAGTTGCTCGTTCGACATCGACTTGGTTGTCGTCTGTAAATCTTCGTCATCATTGACTTCGTCAGTTTCTTCGATGACGGATACACCTGCTACCGCTGGAAATTCCATTCCAGCACCGACATCATTATCGTCTCGACGATAATAAGCCTTGAGAAGATTTGCATGGAAGGTCGTAACCCTTGACCCGAGGTCAACTTTGTAGTCGAGTTTACCAACTCTACCTACCACCTTGAAAGGACCTTTCCAATGCATCAGTAACTTATTCCTGTCGGTAGGAAGTAGCAGTAACACCTCATCTCCAATCTTGAAAGATCTAGACCTGGCTTTCTTGTTGTACTGTTCTCGATACAGTGACTGCGATTTTGTTAGCTGTTCTCGAACAAGCTGACAGGTGTTCTCCAACTTCTCACGCAGATCCATCACATATTGGTATGTGGTTTTTGTTTCAGCATCTGTGTTTTCATTCGTCCATAGTTCACGTAAGATCATCAATGGGCCTCTGACTTCCCTTCCATATAAGAGCTCAAAGGGAGAGAATCCCGTGCTGTCATGAGGTGCTTCACGGTATGCGAAGAGGAGTGCATCTATATAGCGGTCCCAGTCGGTTGGTCTCTCCTCCGCCATCTTCTTCAGCATCTGTTTAAGCGTCCCGTTAAACTTCTCCACGAGACCATTACATGCCGGATGGTAGGGAGTTGTAGTAAGGTGGCGTACCGACATCAGCCTATTCACTTCTTGCATCACCTCCGACATAAACTGTGTTCCACGGTCTGTTAACATCTCACGGGGAAATCCAACTCTGGTGAAGATGTTAAAAAGGGCTTCCGCTACGGACACTGTGTCTATGTTCTTAAGAGGAACGGCTTCCGGATACCGCGTCGCGTAGTCCATGAGCGTCAGTATATATCGACATCCTCGTGACGTCATGGGAGTAATAGGGCCAACAATGTCAACAGCCACACGATGAAATGGTTCATCAATTAAGGGGGTAGCACCAAGTGGTACCTTACTAACCTTACCCTTGTGAATCGACCGTTGACATATATCACACGACCGGCAGAAACGCACTGTGTCTGCCCTTAGGCCTACCCAAAAGAAATTCTGCAAGATTCTCTCTGACGTCTTGTGTGAACCTAAATGTCCACCAAGAATCGACTCATGTGCGAGTCGTAAGATCTGCCCTCTGAACTTACGAGGAACAACTAACTGCTGTGTAACCTCATCCGATCCTGACCTGAATTCACGAAACAACAGTCCCTGTTTCTCCAGAAACAATGACTGGCTACCATTGCGACTCGTCTTGACTTCTGCCGACTCTGCCTGACCTCGGACACGGTCCAACGTTGAGTCATTTGCTTGCTCTCGGCGAAACTCATCGGCGGTAGCAATGTCAGTCTGCTTTGGTACCTTCAACTGTCTGATGGGTTTGGTGTCTTTCTTCCGCTGATTTCTTGTCTCCACAGCTAGACATTCGTCTCCATTCCAGTCTTTATCCGGATCCTTTGGTTCTCGAACACCTGGAATATTACCAAGAACTACATCATATATGGGGTTATCCACACATAACGCTTCTAACTCACCAACGAAGAAGGGAGAGTGAATCGGTAACCTAGCAACGGGAAACGTTCTTATCGATTGATCTATCAGGAGACACTTCCTAACTTCCCCGGTGAATTGGTCTGGGTTTATTAGTCCAGTCTTCACAATTGTTGTGGAACATCCGCTATCCCTCAACACTTGAACTCGGGTGCCATTGACGATCCCTTCTTTGACCGGCATAACCCGGAGGGGTTTAGCTCCACATGCAGCACTAACTATCGGCAATACGAACTCCGACATTGTCTCAATAACTCCAGTCTTGACCTCTGCACATGAAAAACAAGAATCAATTAACATACATGCGTTAACCATCTCTAAATCACGGCGATTCACCTTCCGTTCATCCCGACTAATCGTATCCGTGAGGTTTTCCTTCTCCTCCAGCCGATTCGTAGTTGGGTGGTCTGAATCCGTGTTTCCGTCATGGAACTGTCTCTGAGGTTTCTTCGGTTTCCTGTCCGATTCAGTCCGGATCTCGACTGCCGAAGCTGCACTCTCTTTCTTCTTCCGTTGTTTACAATTCTTCGCTTGATGACCCGGTAATCCGCAGATAAAACATCCCTGAGGTCGATTCTGTGATCTGTCTACCGGTTTGGAGCGACTATCACCTGCAGGCGTATGAGGAAGAAAATTCTGTTTATAGGTATGTGACTTACCACTACCACCACTAAGATGCCATCCCGATCTGGCTTCAAGAAAACAGTCGGCGATGTCTGAAAAACCCTTGAGATCCTTCGGTTTCCGTTCCCGAATGAAGGTTTCCATCTCCTTTGAGCACGTAGCGTAGAACTGCTCGATGAGGAGTAGTTCGATGATATCGTTGAACGTCTGTTTGCGTCCCGACATCTCTATCCATTTGTCGACATAACTCCGTAGCCTGATGATGAATTGCTCGGCAGTCTCCCCCGGATCTGGTTTCGAACTTCGAAATTTCTTTCTGAAACCATCACTGGTAAGAGAGTACCGCTGTAATATAGCTGTCTTGACCACTTCATAATCCTGTGCCTCATCTTCATTCAATCTGGAGTAGGTATCTAAGGCCTTTCCTGTTAAAAGAGCACTCAAATTTACGGCCCATATATTTGGAGGCCAATTTTGCGCAACAGCATAGCGTTCAAATCTATGTAAGTAAACATCTAGTTTATCTTTACCACAAACAAAAAGTGGGAGTTTAGGGGCCCGAATATTGTTATTGTTATTGTTCTCCTGGTTACCCTGTTCAAGTTTTACACTTTCTAACTTCAACTTAATTTCGGCTAATTCTTTTTCCTCCTTCAATCGCTCACGTTCTTCTGCTCGTTTATCTCTCTCTCTGTCCTGTTCTTCCTTAATGAAGTCCCTTAATTCTGAACCTGTGAGACCCAAAGTCTCCCCAATTTTCACTAATTTCTCAACATCCATGTCATACACACTGTCATACCAATGGGTACTTACCAACAGAGCCTGACGAAATTTAGTAGCACGCGGAGAACGATGTGGAAGGCGAACAAGCACCGGTCATACAGTATCCCGCATGTACCTCTGGTAGATTTACTTTCTCGTATTATATATTAGGTAACATACGAGAAAAACAATTATTACATTATAGACACCTGCACAATATAAACGTACATTATATGCAATCTAAGTTATTACAAGGCCTAGGATAATATAACTATTGCTTGCCAAAATTGTTTATTTAAATATCAGAAATTCCAACTGTAATATCATATCCTATTATAACCCTAACAATTTTATTTTTTTCTCTAGGTCCCTTCGTGGTCGCCAATTATTGTCAGGATTTTTCTAGGATACAACAAATAAACAAGGCGACTCTTTTATATCAATGTTCAATGACAATTTAATTTAGAAATAAATCTGTATACCTCAAATACAGGTAGGATCTTTGGTTACTTTCAAGTGATTTAACTTGAAGAAATAAAAGTGCACATATATATATATATATATTTATAATAGAATATCAGTAAGTGTACACACACAATATTTATATCGTAGAGTAATGGGATCTTATTTAATTATTGATTTAAGTTCCAGTTTCAAGTTCAGATGTAATCTCACTAAGTAATAGTCATTTTTATTTATTATTCGCTATGATTTGCTGCTACTAAATGATCAAAATACCGACGTAGGTTTTTGCGTGAATCGATCCTTGCTATGTCGATCGTCGAAGAACAAAAGTCGGAAAGATGATGCCTGCCACGTCCTCACTGCTTCCAGTCACGTGACCTTACTTGATTGACCCAGATAGTCCTCGGTTGATCAAAACACAAAGAAGCTCAGCGTACCACTCGGGTGTCATGAAGAATGGACAATCTTTTCCCTGGTAAATGGAGTTCTCTCCTCCCTGGTAAACGGCTAGGAATAAAATCACCAATACATCCCTCAAAATACATGCAATTATGTCCAAAATTTACAGTTATATCTTTAGGATGTATTTCCCTTATAAAATACAGAATAAGGGTTTTTCACCGATCTTCATTAAAGGAAACTAGGGTCAGTAATATAAATTCCGTTATGCATTTAAATACTGGTTAAAGAAAATAAAGTCCCTTCTAGCACAACATGTTCCAGATTTCTAATATGTTTAACAACCTCATTACTAATGTACTATACATACATCATTATTACACAAATATAATTTACTTTGAATAGAAATCAGAATTTGTGTATGAAACTTTAAAGCATTTGCATGAATAAACGCAACATTATCTCTATCGATCGACAATCGATTATGCACGAACCTCTTGAGTATGGGTTCATAATTAATTCCAATACATATAAGTAATTTACAATAACACTTTCTCCTTGAAAAAGAAAATGTTTTCTTTCTACCAAAATAATATTAATGTTAATCCTAAAATTTATGGCATTTATAATAGTATGATCAATTACTTCAATGCCAAATAACGTTAAATTATAGCCATAATCGTTTTAACATCATTACCAAGCTAACCAAATTGCAGTAAATTGTTGCTTACAGTTATCTCGACAAATTTGGGTTTATGGCAGGAAAATGAGGTTTCTGGCATGAAGGATGCTGCAGTACCGGTGTCGTCTGTAGAATTTCTGCTGGCGCCGAATCAAAATCAAGGCTCTGGTAGCAATTCCACGACACACAATTTAGGATACTGGCTCTCACTCACGCCCGACTCGAACCTCGGTCTTTCATTCAACTGCACTCAGTCAAGGTCACACGTACACACATTCACTTTCACTCGACCACACCCTATCATGTGATTTACAGAAACACGCTAAATATTTTCTAAGACGCCCTCTCTCGTATATACGACCCGACTGAAATAAATAGAAAAAAATAGTATATTTTCCATTTGGTTCTGACACTTATGTTGAACATTTAAGCCTTATTCACACTTATTCACAAGATGTGGAAACAGTTTGAACAAAGCACCACGGCAAAATTTAATGACATACGCGTAGTGCGCATCACCAAAGTACACACATTTGTAAATTGTTGGGGCATCTGTCCTGCGCAGCTTTATTTTCCACTCCTGCTCGCCATTCATTCACTATATTTTGCCATAGGACAGTTCTTGGTGGGGGGGGGGGGGGGTGCTTGTTGATTTACTGGGTCATGTATGAATGAGGCCTTTAAAGTGTACCAATCACCTAAAAAATTGTGTAAACATACATGTAGCTAGAATGTTTAAACTCAACCTCATAACACTTTACATTGTACCTGACCTTCTATGGGTTTACGGTAAAGGATTATGAAGAAAATGAACCCAACTCCGAGTTCAGTTCTGCGCGGCAGGCCCTTATTTTGTGCAAGCGCGTATGGGTGCGTCGACTAGTCTCCTCACAAGTCACCGTATTGTTTATTGGGAGTGTATTTCAACTTGCAATATCTCTTTTAGAATCAACATTTGAAGTTCATATTTTGAAAAAGGTATAGCGACATGGAACCCCCAATATACAGAGCAAAATATTTTTTGAATTTGCTACACTTTAAGATGAAAATTTCATACTAGACAGTAGACACAATAAATAGGAGAAAGAAAACACTATCTACTATCTATTACTGATAAAAGGGGTGAAATAATAGCTACATGTAAATGTTACACACATTAGCCATATAAATGTAAAGTGCAACTTGTTTACAATGCTTCCAGGGGAAAAGGTTGAAAGATACATGTATATTGCCAGCATATAATGAAATGATCATATCCATTTAAAGGGTCACTAAAATAAAAAAATAATTGCCCATTTTTCGTAGGAAGGTGTCATCAGGAGCCAAAAAATATCCATCACACAATTTTTTATGCATTCAGTCATATTTTATAATCATTTGAAAAGTACATTTTTGCTGATTTACCCAGTCATAAGCCCCGCCCCTAAAAAATCCCATTGAAGCGACATCGTGATCACGTGATCTGTGACGCATGAAAAGTAAGGGAAAATATTCCACTAACCTATACCGTGCGCGCCCGGAGGCCCCCGGCAGGCCCAGCCCGGTGCCGAGCATGATATTCACCGCATCGACCATTTGCATTGCGTATTTTCGTGTGTTTAATTCCTCACAATAACTTTGATTTTGGGACACAGTTTCATCAATAATGCCTAATCGGTGTATAGTTGCGGGCTGTAGCAAGAGCCCTAAAGATGGTATTTATAAGCCTACATCATTTTCCTAAAGATGAAAATCTACGGAAATTGTGGGTCGCAAATGTAAAGCTCACGCGGGCAGAGTGGCAAGGGCCGGCCAAGTGGGTGGAGTAACAATCGACTGCAGCGATGATTTTGAGGATCCTGGCCTGTATTCCGAATTTGGCATGAAGAGAAGAATAAGCTAGCTAAAAGATTTAGCTATTCCAAAGATCAGACTTGGAGTCAAGTCTTCCAATCTGTTTTTCAACGACAGCAGCTACAGCAGCTTCACCCGTAGACCGAAAATTCTGTCTCTCGTTCATTAGCTAAGACGACCTAACGAACGAGAGACAGCATTTTCGGTCTACTTCACCCGTAACTCCAGGGAGCTCCAACGCGTTGGAGCTCCCTGGAGTTACTTCACCCACGGCCCTTCACCATATTCTGCGAGGGGTTCAAACATAACTGTATGGTCGAATTTCCTCTTGCCACTCGAGCTTCTTTGCCTTCGGGGTCTGATAATGATCTGATAAATCAGAGTTCGTATCTGCATGGCTCAGAAAAGTCCTCCAACTCGGAATCGCGGGCACTTTTCCTCTCTCTATATAAGTTACTCGAATTCAGCCAAAATCTAAGTCAGTACTAACGTACTATGTAAAGCGAAGTAAAAAAAAAACCGTAAGTGAAATAAACAAAACAAAAGCGTTCACCAGTCGCTATGTACGAAGGGAACAAAGTCACTGCCGTACTAAAGATGTGTAGGACATAACATACAGACGCATAAAACGGCTGTGCACGCGTTTATGACCAATGCAAAATTTTCGTTCGGCAAGCTCAGATGGATGAGAACATTGTTCAAAAGAAAAGCTAAAAAACAAAACAAGAGCTGTATATTTGGGCAAAAGCGTTTTCTGATCTTGTAGAAAATATATTGCTAATGATTATTCACTCCTAAGATTATATTGATTAATTTCCTTTTTTCATAAATTGTCTGTTGAACAGAGGGGTCAAATACCGCATTCTGTGTACAGTATTATAGGCTGCAGCCTGCAGATCTTGTGCCTCTTACTTTTCATACGTCACTTGGGGGTTAGCCAATCAGCTCACGAGTTTAAAGGAACGGTACCAAAACCTCTGCTTTTCCCCCTTTTCGCCAAAACGAGACATAATTTGAACAATCGATTGACAGATTCGTGATTAGAAGGCAAAACTACATGGAAAGAGCACCCATTTTCTCTCTAATTTAGTCAACCTTTAAAGTTTCATTGGAATCAATAAATTTTAAGCCTGAAATTTATGAAGGATGAGTTTTTGTAATTGTCTTCTCAACTACATCCTCAATTTACAACATCTCAGATTTGGTACAAAATCAAGAGTTGATGTACATATAATATAGGTGATTCCTTCATAAGATATTAATGATACTGATTTTAATTTTTTAAAGATTTGTAATCAAATTAGTACATCAGCTTGAATAGAAACCTTGACAATCATATTATCTATAAAGTGATGAGTGTCAATAGAAAAACTGGAAATGAATAGATTATATTTTATAAGTGTGGAGAAAGCTTCATGGAGACAATGTTTCACTACAAAATTGTGGTTATTCATACATGTATCTACCATCATTTGCAAAAGTTTAAGACCACCTTGGGATTTGTGGGTATTTCAATAATTTGGAATACTTTTTGTCTCATTCATAGCATCATTACATAATTACTACAGTGATCAGTAGCACTTGTAAGAGTAATGGTATAAGCCCATAGTTCAAGTGATACATAGGTTATGCCATGAAAATAATTGTATGTCTGAAAAATAAGTTTTTAAATTTTTTTTCTTTCTTTGACTTATTGCATTTTGGAATAGTGGTCTTAAACATTTGCAAATGATGGTACATGTATTACATTTGTATTAATTAAATACAGTTAAACCTGCTTTTGCAACCACCTGTATAGAAATAATGCCCATTTCCCTTGAACATGGTTTCTCATTAAAACTTGTATTATTAAAGGAACATGAATGTAAAGACCACTTGCTCATGAAGACCGCTTTTCTTGTCTCCCTTCAGCGGTCTTCATACAGGTTCACAGTATGTTGTGATGCTCTTCTCGAGATGTGACAATATTCTATAACTCTTTATTCCTGTTCCATTTTCTCTTTATTCCTACTGAAAAAAAAACCCCAATGGAAGTCTAATATATTTTTCTCATTGTCAGAATCATTTGGTTCTACTGTAGGTCACATATTACCAAACTACAATCCATACGTGCACACATTCAAAAGTCGCACTACAAGAGAACTTACCCTTTTCTGAGGGACTGAGCTTCTAAAACTCAGATATTCTGGTGACTGAGAAATAGACGGCATCTTGAGCTCTAATGGAACCAAGTTTAGTTTCGTTCTTTCTTGAAAAGAGAGTTTTGTTTCTTCTTTTCAATGAATGCTATTCACTTCAGTTCAGAAAGGCGCTGTTCCAGCTCATATTTGACCATGTTCATGTCTTTCTTTTGCAGGGTTAACCTACGTTGAAAAATGAAGATCAAATGAGGAACAAACAGAATATAACACTTTGTATTAAAATGCATCTACAGTAGGTCTGTGTTAAAAGTGGGAGCAGCAAAGATAATTTTAGGGGTCATGTCGGTTACATGTAGAACTTAAAACAATCACAAAAATTAGCAAAAAGGTTCTAAAAAAGATGCGCAAGTAGGAAGAAAATATTAAATGAGGAAAAGTTAAAATGGTACACACCAAGGCAATGATGTGAATTTGGCACTCCATCACTCACACTTACATGTATGCGAGTTTATCATAGATAACCTTGCACTCCGTACACACTTTGTACTGCAAAGAATTGCCTCCTATAGCAAGTGTGTGATTTCTAGCACCCGATATGCGTGATGGAAAGGAGCAAGATCGCCAACCAAAATCAGCCTGAAAATTCACTTGATCAAGATGACAAATATCCTATTGAAGAATCTGGCATGAAATCAGATCTACCATCCTAGATTCCTAACATGTAAGGAAGTATTTCCTCAAAATTTTGCTGATTATATCAATTGGTGTTTTTACCTCTTCAACTTAGGTTGTGACCGTCACTGAAATTGGCAAAGCCCTACATAATGAGTGCTCCATCAGATGTATTTTGGAGTTACATGTACCCAACATTATTGTAGAGTTGTAAAATTAAGTTCGTGCAGTAAATCAAACATTCAAACAGTCTCGAACGTATAACAGCAACTCAGGCATCAAACATAACAGGAGCTCAGGAGATAACGAAAAATAAAGAGATGTAAACTTGGTGAAGTCTGGTAGCGCTCTCTCTGATCTATCTGACTGAGCTTTTCTGTTGTTACAGGGCTGCCTAGCCCACATCAACTTGGTAACTAAGACAACATAACATTATAAATATTCAAATGTACTTAGCCAATGAACATAAAGAAAATCGAAGTATCTAACTAAAATGTATCAACCCAATTCAATACAAGAACCAATCAGAAATAACTAGGATGAAGATGGGTCAATGTCGGGGTGATTATGTAATAAGGAATGTTCAACAAAAGAACCAGATGTGAGGATGGAGGGAATGGGCACATCTGAATAGGAAAGGAATGAAGGTGACAAGAGAAGTAGGACAGTGTCCGATGAGATTCATGACAACAAAACACCACTGAAAACTGACCTGAACTGAACTAAATTCCAAAACATAAAAGAAGTGTAAACAAAGTCAAATACAAATGACAAAATAGGCATCCTACATTATCTCAGATTCGCTTTCAAGGTTTTGACCCAATTGCACTTGGATGGGTAATCTGCAGGGGTGTTCATGCCCTCACATACATGTATAATCAGCTCTCGAAGGCATAACTATTTTCTACAATGTCAAAATGACAGTCCATTTACATGTATGATACTAATGTCTATGAAAGTCCATTATAAAGTTCAAGTCACAACAATTCATTGCCCATCATTTGATAGGGAACTCATTTCAACTCATACCACTCAAATATTTTTTTTGCAATTTACACATTTCAACAACCGACTTGTTGACACAAGCACGATGTCTGAATGTCGTTCTTTATCTTGACTCGTCAGTCGTCACATTATTTTTTTGGCAACGTAGTACGGTATCTACTCCTACTGCTACTTGGCTTGTCTTTATTCCTTAAGGCTGGGTTCACATAGGAGTATACTATTCAGGTATACGGTGCACGTGTTCGAGGGCACGTGAATAGCTTGAATTGAACAATAGGATTTCCTAATACCGGGTCACATAAGAGGGCACTATTCGAAAATGCCGTATAGCTGCATATAGTATAGTATAGTGGGAATCGTGCTTGTTAGATTTTCATGCAGCGTATACCATCCTTTCTGGATGTGGCAGCTGGTGTTCTGAATTTTCCTATTTAATTTATTGTGTGCTTTGGTTAAATAAGGTTAGTTACAAATAAAAGGATTTCTTGGTACTCATTTTATTGGAATTTCATAGCACATGCCGTCATATTTAAGTTATCCAGCACTTCAGGGTTACTATGTCAAATGCCCCCCCCCCCTTTTTTTTTTAACTGAAAAAACAATATCTCATGCACATTCTGTGTGATTTATGTGGGCTCTGCATTTTTCTTTCTTTCTTTTTTGACCTTGAAATGATTGAAGACACAAGGTCAAAATGGTTCAACTAACCCGCAGCGCGGGTTAGTTGAGCCATGTTGTTGTGTATAGTTGAGCCATATTTAATTAATTATTCTTATAATAAGTTGAAAATAATGTGGAAATAGATTTAATTCAAGAAAATATTGTTTTAAAAATTTCACTTTTTCTATGAGTTCTATGTGAACCCAGCCTTAAGGGCTCATCTTATCATCAATCGTTTAAAAAGTAAAAACATTTCGGTAGTCATGCACTAGATTGCAGGGTGATGACTTATTGTGCACTCATGTCTATCACAATCGTAGTTTAACTTTTTTAAGCATGCTCAAGCTACAGGTTTTTATTTCATCAAACTTGCAACGCCAGAGAGCGCTACTTCCTGGAGTTACAGGGGGTACACTTTTTTTTCTGAAGGTTCATTTTTCTGAAGGTTCATAATTCCGAAGTTTCGTAATTCTGAAGCACAAATTTCACATAGCAGGGGGTTTATAATTCTGAAAATGAAATAGGGTTCATAACCCGGGGGGGGGGGGGGACACTCGACCCCAAACGTGGTAGGAATGTGCTGCTAGCAAGACAAGAAAAGGGGGCTTCAGAACTAGCGTATCATGAAGAAGATGGTCTTCGGAACTACTAAGATTTTGTAAAAAGGGGATATGATGCTACGGAACTGGTTCCCACAAGCTCCCATTAGCTAAATACCCTGTGTGTCATGGCAAGTCTATGGTGTGTGCATTCATATTTCGGGGTTAATTCGCATGCATGCGCTCAGCATGAATGAAAACTGAGTTCCCTGGGGTGGATTGGAACTGGATTGGAAGCAATGGGGTAAGCCCGGAGGAATAAAGCAGCTGGAATCAAACTCATTTTCAACTTTTCACCAAAAATGATATTCTTCGAAAAGAGGCCGGGGCGGCTATGACGGCCGGCACAACGGAATGAGAAAAAAAAGCAATGCTTTGGAATGGTTTTCTCTCTTCTTTTTCTTAACAAGATAAAAAATGGTACAGTATGCTTTGGAACGGAAATTATCTTGGCAGTACACACCCACCGCACACTACATTACTAAGTGCCCCCCCCCCCCCGCCCCCCCGCCCCGGTTCATAATTCCGAACATTTGATGCATTACTCCGAAGGACATTATTCCGTTTGTAAATCCGAAAATGAAAAACCGTTCATAATTCCGAAGGTTCGTAATTTCTGAAAATGCAACACAGCCCTACATAACTTTTCGACATTACGAACCTTCAGATATATGAACCCTTTTTCATTTTCAGAATTATGAACCCTATTTCATTTTTGGAATTACGAACCATTTCATTGCGACACCCCTCATGTCGCTAAAAACAATGTACAAAATTAATTTAAAATGTATGTTAAACTTCCAATTTTAGGTTATACCCACATGAAATAGATTGCTTGGATGGATTGGTTGAAGTTCAATCCCCAGCAAGCCATCAGACAATGTCCACAGGGTATAAAATTTCAACTTTGGACTGCCAAAACCTGTCCATCGCGGTACTGCTTCGCGACAGCGCTGTGTACAGTTACGCACAGGTGTGACCTTTAAAAAAGTGCAGCGCGATTACATTCTGCCATTCGACTGTGGGCAGAGGACGCAATAAATCATCGTTTTTGGTAAGTTGTAAGTTGGTTAGGCCTAACTAAATTTAACTTGTACCACGATTGCAATCAATCAAGACCATAGTAGTCTGGTCAATAGTTGAAGTTTTATTAATTTTGAGATGAAAAGTAATTTCACCGAAAAGCATGTAGACCTCTACTAGTCGCGCTTTTGTAGTCGCGGTTTGCAACGCTAGAGAATGGGCAGCTCGTACCACAATGTTGTGAAGCGACAGCGCTGTTTATAGTTAAGTAAAGTCTAACTTGACACTT
Organism: Heliocidaris erythrogramma; assembly: GCA_025617745.1. NCBI lineage: Eukaryota > Metazoa > Echinodermata > Echinoidea > Camarodonta > Echinometridae > Heliocidaris > Heliocidaris erythrogramma. Next base: position 38,695,605 of record CM046860.1, read on the forward strand.
TTGACAGACTAAAATTTGGAATAGGAACTGTCATAGACCGAAATTTTCTGTCTCCAGTACATTAGCCTCTTATTTGGGTAGGGTCGGCTACTACTTGGAGACAGAAGCCGTCCTATCACTTTGCTGTGCAAAATTTGTCTATGGCGTTGTGCCGTTCTAGTCTCGTACAAGGCAAAATGATTATGAAGGAAAAAATACGATAAATTCATTACGAACTCGTGCACATTGATTTCAAAACGGTTATTTCTTTAACATTAAATATGTTTGTTTAGTGTTAAAGAAATAACCGTTTTGAAATCAATGTGCACGAGTTCGTAATGAATTTATCGTATTTTTTCCTTCAATCTTCATAATCATTTTGCCTTGTATGAGACTAGAAGCTCGGGTAACTGGGCGTTGTGGCGTGCGCCTGTAATCCAGCTACCAGTGGAAGTTATAAACTGATTCAGCGGACTGAGTCACGTCTTTCGGATGGTGACGTTAAAGGTCGGTCCCAGACGTAAATAATCATATCTGATTGATACACGTCTGTAAAAACCCAATTACACACACACACACACAGTTTGAATACGGCTGCAGGATTTTCGAACGGAGAAGACCTTGGACCCTGAATTACATGAAAAAGGAGCATTTATGGATCATTTGGTCAAATTGGTATGTTGAACAGATTAAGTATATGAATTACAGCCTAGGCCTTATGATTATTTTTTTTTAAATACAGAGGAAAAATGATTTTTTCCTACTGTTCCAGCAGGCACAACGCCATATAAAAGGCATAGACAAATTTTGCACTGCAAAGTGATAGGACGGCTTCTGTCTCCAAGTAGTAGCCGACCTAGACCGAAAGCTTCAGTCTCTGTTCGTCGGGTGTTCCACTGGACTACGTCTTGCTTCACTACACCTCCTTACATAGACTGAAGTTCGTCTCTCACTCTGTACCAGGGACTAAGGACGAATTTTCATTTTCCAATAAATACATTATTTTATTAAAATAAACAACTCAGAATGAGAACAACGGTAATATAATATGCTTGAATAAATTTCTTACCCCAAATTCCTCGTCTGGTACACGAATCTGATCATTTGAAGCATGGAAGTTGCACGTCAGTAGCGAGTCGCTGACAGCCATTCTTGGTTATAATCACATGACCCGGAAGTAGGCCTAGTCGGAAGCGTATAGAGATTGTGTAGTAAAACGCAGCGAATACTCAGTCAGTCAGTGCGAAGGGAGTTCAAACCAGAGTAAGTCCGAAATTTTGTTAATTATCTGTATATTTTTCGGGGTTTTTTATGATGTATTGAAATATGAGAACCCTAGCACCATCTATGTGAATTTTTAGAGAAAGGGGATGGCTTATAGGGATGGAAAATCAGATCCCCCTTTTTGGGGGGATTTCCTCATAGGCCATGTAATGTAAGATCCCCTTATCTACCGCGAAGGTTGGGTAGCCGTCTGTGTAGGAGGAGAAGGTAAAAATAAGAAAATGTTAAAGACTCCTCCGAAACAGACGGTTTTCAGCTGTCTATAGCCGACCCTACCCAGATAAGAGGCTAACGTACTGGAGACAGAAAATTTCGGTCTAGAACTGTCACGACTGTCGGAAACACAAACCGTCGGAATAATGAACCTTCACTCTTCAGAAAAACGACATGTAACAGGAGTTACATGGTCAATGGTTTATTCTTTCACAAAATAGCCTAATTAGCAGTAAGATATCAATGACTGATGTTAGTGCAAAACAAATTCATGAAATTTAACTTAGCAAAACTTGCAAAAAGCACAAACACAAAACAAAATATGTGGATTGTGGGCAAGCAAAGTTGAAATCTAATTTTTTTTTACTTTGTTGAATAACGAAATTCTGATCAACTGATGTCAAAATACACAAAAATATTGTTAAAGTTTTCACCACAACATTACTAGACTTAACTTCCTAACTAGTGTAGTTAATAGAGATTCCCAAAAAAGACAAAAACTATAAAAGGTGATTCCTCACCTCGCTCCTCGACCTCAGCTCAGCCCAACTCTTTGGTTTAACTGGCTTTGCAATGCTAATAATGCATATGATGAAAATGATGACCTTTGAACTCTATCTGGATATCGTCGTCGAATGGATGATCTGAGAGGAGTCGAGTGAGAACTTGCTCAATCTCTATACCCGAAACGAGAAGAAAAATACAGTCTTACAGCACTTTTACGTGGCCAAGATTTTGTGATATCGTAAACAATGGTGAGTTTGTTTAATTCTGTAAATAATTTTGTAATTGCATCTTTTTAAAAATGCTTGTTAATATAATTAAAAATAGCGTTGCCATCACAGTATCAGTGTTCTGTCGCTACTCGGGGGGAAATGACACACACACATAATGTACACGCACGCACACGGCTGCTTTCTGATCTGCGGGGTACCAGCTGATTTCTGCAATTCGTAGGCCGCCAGCTTCGGCAGGCGGGTTTTGGCCTGCATCGCTGGACTGTCAAACAACCAAAGCAAGCATAACATGGCAGACTCTGACTTGGACCCCAGTTGGAGCTTGAAATGACAGGATCAGCATGATTTGAAAGTAGACTGCTCATCTTTGAAGATTGCTGATCTGATATAAATTTAACTTATGACATTTTTTATAAACATTAGGCTATTCCAGAACAGAATGGCAGAAATTTTAGTCGTAGTAGGCCTAACTTGTTAGTACTACGCCTACGTAAGTTAGAAGAACTGACTTAAGTTTAATAGTCAAATTCTCAATTCAAGAATGAAGCAAGAACAAGTCCGAAATTCTCAACACAGGAACCTGCTATTAATGTAATTTTAAGGCCCCCTTATTTTAATGTAGATTTGCCGGCTTCCGTAATTAGTCAATTACGGTATCCTCTTACCTACATCGCAAAAGCCTCCTCGAGTTTTCTCAATTTTATAAATTCTGAGATGCCATAAGTAACATATCTTTTCATGTAAACGGGATGTTTGTATCACAAGCATTCATCTTCGCTGCCATTTTTTACATTTTGGAATAGTTTGGGTAAAACTGAGCCTCAAAATCTGTTTGGGTAATTGACGATAATTCCAATGGACTGTGATATAGACTTATGTTTTTTCGCCGATGAGTATCGATATCATTGGGTTGTCGTTTATCATGTCTTCGTGAAACAGTTTTTCAGGTCCATGACATTTCCGTAGATCGCCGACAACAGTTATGACTGTCATGGAGTTGATTTGATGAAACGACCCCCTGTGTTCCATGAGATTAATCTTTACTGGTAGGACTAGGATGGGGGGGGGGGTTGCATTTCTGGACACTTAACAAAAAATAGCTTGTCAATTTTGCCGTCAGATTTTACGAAAAACATGCATCAAGTAACACTAAAACCAGTGAATATTTGCAATTCACATGATATTCAACCTATCCTGTGAAAGATTTGTGACAATGTGCATGAAAAGTTGTTTGATTTACTGTTTAAAAATGACCTGTCCGGAATTACAATGTCTGGGTAGAGATACTTTATAGACTAAATGACTGAAGTCATTGTGTAACTTAGTCTGTTTCTATCATGAGTATTCTTTTCTAGATCTGCATCTGTGGACTATGACTGCTTTTAATTTTACCCAGGGGGTTGTTTCATCAAATCGTCATAACAAAAAGATACATGTAAGCGACATCTCGACGCTGTCGCTCAACTTGTCTGCTAAGTGTTTCACAAATCCGTCTTTGCCAAGACCAGCGACAACTTCCCAGCCTGACAAGTGACTTGGTCTTTGTCGGTACTCCAAATCTGTCATATATTTTTAGAACGCCATCACAAGCCAACTTTTAGGAAGTCTGTGGGCTGCAAAAATATGAGAACTGTAAATTTAGAGAAAATTTACTTCCTGATCTCCATCCAGACACATTTGTTTATGAAATAGTTCTTACTAATGTTTATATTATAATATTGTAAACACAACAAAAAAAGTAACTCCCTCCTTAATCAAAATGGCGTAACTTTTTAACGAAAAAGTTTTGAGCAAAATAACCTGGCAGGAGAGTTCTACTAACTTTTCTGTGATCCATTGAGTAATGCATTAGTGAGCAAACATTAAAGGCAAAATTGTCACTTTTCAAAAGTCACAAGTGTCATTTTGGGTATTCTGTGAAACAAGATTTTAGCAAATTCGGTTTCTGGTGAATATTTATGTGTTGTTGTCTATTAGCCATCGCTTGACCCCATCACACCTATCCCAACACTTCTCTCATTATTATGGTTGGGTGAGCACTATTTTTTTTTAATTCACCCCTTGTGAATTTGAAATTACAAAATCCATTCAGCTTATTGAAAAAAAATACCGTAACTCCAGATATTTTTACTAAAATGTATCATCACATGTTGTGTGAACATAATACATGTAGGTTGTCATCGTGTCATGGTTGAGTGAGCACACTTTAAAAATCGCGCAAGAAACACTAAAATGTACTAATAAATGACCCTTGTGACTTTTGAAAAGTGACATTTTTGCCTTTTATGCTTGCCCAATGCCCAGTCATGCATGACTCAATAGATCAATCTCATTTTTACAGGGAAGTTAGTCAATAAGGGTAAGAATACTCTTGCCAAGTTATTTTGCTCACAACCCTTTCGTAAAGAAGTTACGCCAATTTGATTAAGGATGGAGAACACTTTTTTTGTTGTTTATATAATGTTCTTATGTTATGGCTTCTTGACCCCTTACTGCGGCAGCCCGAACACGTAGTGTTCGGGGCGCGATCAGCAGTCCTTTGATTGCTTGGATGTCTCTTAATTACAAGGTCGTTTGTCAAAATGATAGCCATAAAACATGACATTAGTTGATTTTAGGCTACTTTAGGTACTTACAATACTTTCCGATTGACTGTCTTTCTTTTCAATGAGGATGATACAAAAAAGGCATATTTATCTCCAAGAGCCTGTACTAAATTCTTCCGTAGGTCGGTGTTTTGCTTGCAATGCGCATGCGTCAGCAGCTCCAATTATAATACAGACAAGAAGGGAGGATTATGAATATTCATTAAGACGAGTGGGCTTGAGCTCGAGCGAGAGCTAAGAGTGTAGAGATATGATCGGTGGATCACAGTGGATATATGAATATTCATTATTCCTGTGACGAAAACTATGATGTCATTGTAATAAATATTCATAGCGCCTGCGCAAGTGCCTATTTTCGTTTCTGCTTTAACAACATGGCGAATGGGACTGGTTTCGAAAATTGAGAGGTAATTCCTATTTTTTTGGGGGGTGGGAGTAGAGTCTAAAGATATCAGATGCATGATCATTGCTTGTTACAACCTTTTTAAACAATTTGGTTAAATAGTCATATTTATTTTTCCACACCTTACCTAACAGTAGGAGGGGTCTTCTTTTTTCCCCCTTTCTTTCTTTTTAACAATTTTCAAACTACAATGTCTTTCATCGACTCCTGCAAAATGTAAAATGAAAAACATAACGATATACAACCCCGGCAGCATTGGCGGATCCAGGAGGGGAACTTCTGTCTCGTGCCCCCCCCCCCCTCCCCTTTGGAAGGAAAATATGCATTAATTAGGTCTACCTTTTCCAAAAGTTGACACACCTGCATTTGTGTGCCCCCCTCCCCCCTTTGGATTCAGCAGCGTTCCACTGCCACATCACATTTCTCAACAGATTTCTTTCAAACTTTGTATGGAATATGGAGGTGTATCTTGGTAAAATCTAGACACCTATAATTTCTGGTGCTGCTGCCCCCAGTGTTCCGTCTTTTATAGGGTAAAAGGCCATATTTTTGGGGATAGCTTGTGTGCGCTCTAGCGGTCACATTTCTCAATAGATTTTGCATGAAGGTGTCTCTTGGTGTAATCTAAAAACCTATAGTTTTTGGTGATGCTGCCACTAGTGTCCCGTCTTTTATAGGGTCAAAGGTCATACTTTGGAGAATGGCGTGAGTACACTCTGTAGGCCACATTTCTTGATGGATTTCTTTCAAATTTTGCATGGAGATGTAATTAAACTTGGTATAATCTACACATCTTTACTCTTTGGTGATGCTGCTCTTATTGTTTCGTCCTTTATAGGGTCAAAGGTCATTTGTCCATTTCTTGCACTATTACTTCTGCATTTCTTGACAGATTTCGTTCAAATTTGGTATGGAAGTGTATCTTGGTAAAGTCTACGCACCTATAGTTTTTGGTGATGATGCCACCAGTGTCCCGTCTTTTATAGGTTCAAAGGTCATACTTTGGAGGATTGCGTGAGTGGCAGTGCACTCTGCAGGCCACATTTCGTAATGGATTTCTGTCAAATTTTGTATGGAGATGTAACATGGTATAATCTACACATCTTTACTCTTTTGTGATGCTGCCCTCATTGTTCCGTCCTTTATAGGGTCAAAGGTCATATTTCTTTTGTGCGCTCTAACTTCCACATTTCTTGATGGATTTCTTTCAAATTTCTTTCATCATAGATTTCCCTAGACCTCTACAGTTTTTGGTGATGCTGCCCCCAGATTTCCGTCTTTCATAGGGTCAAAGGTCATATTTCAGTGGATATCTTGTGTGCGCTCCGAGGTCACATTTCTTAGCAGATTTCTTTCGAATTTTCTAGAGTGATGCATTATAGTCTAATCTTCACACTTTGTTTTGGTAATGCTGTTCCTAGTGTTGACAATAGTCCGGGCCACTGGCAGCAATCTCTACGCCATCCTTTTGTTTGAGGGAGGGGAGGGGGGAGGTTCTTTGTCCCTCCTTCAAATCGCTGCCAGTGCCGGGGGATACATTCGTTGGCGGCAATGGACATTTCTAGTTCTATTTTTTTTTTCCTTCAGCATTGGGCTTAACCTATATTTCTAGATGTACTACAAAAAAAGTGTTATTCCTAATCCTCTGGTGCATACTCACATCACTTTTATCAACTCCAGTTTCAATATCTTGTCCCTTCTTTTTTGTTTCCTATTTCCTACCTTACCGGTTACCCTACTTGATTTATGAATTCTTATTTACCAATTCAGAGTGTTGGGGAGCTGCTAAAGGGCCTTCCGTGCCATGATGAGAACAACTTCACCAAATATCACAATGAACCCAACAGAAGTACAGTGAGTATTATGGTATTGAATATTGATCATACTTTATTTTAAGAGCCTGAAAGATTAAATTTTGCATCTCTTTTCTGATATAAAGTGAGCATGTTTTTTCATTTTTTTTCTATTTTTTTTTTTATCATTTTTTTTGGGGGGGGGGGGGGGTAAGTATCTGCCAAAAAAAATAAGATTTTTAAAATAATGAAAAAAACATGCTCACATATTATAAGAGAGATGCAAAATGTATGTAATTGTTGAATATCAAAATCTGCTAACATTGCTGGAGTTGTTGAAATGTTTTACAGATGGATGACATGAATACTTGTATAAATTAGTTGATTTTTTGTTTCATTAAATTAATAACATGATTCAATTCATTTTGATCATTTTACATGAAAAATATTTAAAATATTTTGCTGTTCTCCCTATAAAATGTGTGATCAACATTATCGCAAAGAAAGATTTGATGTGAAGATTTTACTGTAGATTTGAAAATGATAAAATTTGTAGAAACAAAATACATGTAATCTATTTGAATGATAGCCATTACTACCCCAAGATTTACCATTTAATTTTTACTGTCGCTATCCAACATGCAGCCAAGCAAGAAGCCTAATGTGTACTTACCAACCAAAGACTACCCTTCAGAACAAGGTAAGACTAATATTAGGATAAAACCTAAAAGTGGAGGAGGGGTGGGGGTCTGTGAAAGTCCATTGTCCCAATGGTCAGTATCCTGCTGATCCCTGTAGACTGGAGGTTCATTAGACTGACAGTCCCCGGCATGTAAGATAAGATAAGATAAGATTTTATTCACTCTATCTGCACGTAGATGGGGAACTTTAGGTTAGTAGACCTTTCGTCTGATGAACTTTTTAACCAGTCTGTCCCTGAGGCCAAGACCATTTCTATTGTGAGCCTAGTTTAATGTACATGTATCTTTGGTCTTTTGAACCTTCACTCAACCGGGAAAGTCTCCTATTGGTCCTACATCATCTCAGGATATTGGGTCATGTACATATACATGTACTCTATGAGGTTTTTGCTCACAGATATTTTTGCGGATGACAGGAACACAGACATTTTCACAACTTGTTGTTTTCGCGATAATTAAAACAAGCTACTGACATGACATGTTCACACGTCCATTGCCAGCTCCTTTTTGCTTGTTGTGAAATAGTGACCCTATTACAAGTCACAAAATTTGTGAAAATAAAACCCTTGCAAAAAGAATGGCTCAACCGCTTTTAAATATACAGTATTTTTCCTTCAAATTAGACTTCAATCCTATTGCTTTCGATCCCAGTTGGGGTTCATATGAAGGGTAGAGTTAGCTATCATTTATTCAAATCAACTGGATGTCAGGGTTGGATTTCCCCTTTAATAATAATAATAATAATAAATGTGACTTATAGAGCACCAAATCCATCTTAAAAATAAGTTGCTCAAGGTGCTGAAACAAACCAAATTCACTATTAATTACTATAATATTGAACAAATAAATAACGTTTCAACTGTGTTTTGAAAAGATCTACATTCTGAATAGACCGTAACTCAATAGGTAATAGATTCCATAGCAATGGCCCATCGTGAGCAAAGGCCCTATACCCCCATGATTTCTTACATTGTGAGACTTTTAAAAGCCCCATATTTGAAGAACGTAACGACCTTGAAGGAATGTAACTGGTTAATAATGCCTGATTGTAAAGAGGAGCAGATGAATTAACAACAATTTAAGGGATGTGATTCTAGAAAGGAACCGGTCCGGAATACTGCACAAACTACGAGCATGAAAATCCATGATTGTTTTTTTGTCAATTTTTTGTCGTTTCAAACTGGCAATGCACGTGGGAACATGTATGTTAGTAGCCTGTTTTAATTATCGCTTAAACAACAAGTTGGGAAATGCCTGTGTCCCAGTCAACCTCAAAAATATCTGTAAGCGAAGACATCACCTTATAGAGTACATGACCCATTATCCGGATATGATGTACCTGTAACCACTGGGGGACTTTCCTGGTTGACTGAAGGTTCAAAAGACCAAGGACATGTAACATGTACATGAAACCTTTAATAGGCTCACAATACAAATGGTCTTGGCCTCAGGGACTGACTGATTAAAAAGTTCATCCGACGAAAGTTCCAGCAGGAGAAGTGGCAGTAAAAGTAGCGGCAAGTTTTAAGATATTGATTTTAAGTGTGGACTCGCGCTTCATGTAAAGTCGGTTGTGCCCAAGGTTTATCAGTGCCAATTTCCACTTTTCAGTAGATACATGTACAAATGTAGATACAGTGGAAACTTGTTATAAAGAACACTGTAAACATACTCTAATTATAACGAGGTAATTTTACCAGCCCCACTTCTTTGTATTCTATTGCCTTTTAGCCCTGATATAACAAGGTTTCGATATTAACATGTAATTTCCTTGATCCCAAGGAGTTTGTTATAACAAGTTTGCACTGTAGAACAATAGCTGAAAGAACGCCTTTCATCCAAATTGCTGCAGGGTATGTTTTGCCAGGTATCTCTCTATGGGTGCGTTTATCAACTCTTTCGGCAGAAACAGGTTTTCCAAAGGGCTTTCAGTGAATTTTTTTAGAGATGATAAACGCAAAGCTGTTTTGATTATGGGGTTCGGAAAGCCTTTTTGAAAGTCGCAAATTTGTGCTTTCCGAAACAGGTTACAAAAAGCGAGATAAACGCAAAGCTGTTTTGAAACGACTTTATACTTCGGTCACGAACTACGTGTTTCCACAGAGTACACTAGCTACGTACGCTGCACTATACTAGCGATAGCCAAAACAAAAAAGGGGCGCCGTATAGACCCTTTGTCAAACTGCGCAATGCATCTGCGCAGTGACAACGTCGGTTTTCGACTTGTCGATGAGATGATAAACGCAACTTATTTTGAAAGCCGTTTGCAAAGACCTTCGGAAAGGGCTTTTGATAGTGGGTATGGAAAACCGTTTCAAACTGGGGAAAGATGATAAACGCGACCTACATGTATGTCAGATATTTCAGTGTTGTCACTTTTATATAAGCATGAGTAATTATGCCTCCGCCCACCGAAGGTGGTGCTGGACGTATTATGTTTTCGGGTTGTCTGTCCGTCCGTACGTCCGTCCGTCCCGCTTTCTCGTTCTCGCAATAACTCAAGAACCACATGAGGTATGAACTTCAAACTTGGTGCTAGTACATGTATGCATCACCATAGGAAGACGATCTGATTAGATTTTGGGGTACGTAGGTAAAAGGTCAAGGTCACAGAGGCCAATTTCTGAAATTTCAGGTGTTAGCCTCATTCTAGCGAGAACCATTTGAGTTATGAACTTCAGACTTGGTGCTAGTATGTATCACCATAGGAAGACGAGCTTTTTAGATTTTGGGGTGCGTAGGTCAAAGGACTCCGCGCAGTCGAGAATTCATCTAGTTTTACTTACGTTTTATTTTCTTTCCTTTCCAGTAATAACAACAGAGAAAACAAACATTCTTTTGAGATATCTACATCAACAATGGGACAAGAAGGTGATATTTCATTTCTTTTACCAAAGTCAACTGAATGTTATATGTTCTAATTGTGACTAGATTTTGGGGTTTTTTTTAAATGTCAATAGCATAAAATATGGAAATTTTGATAGCCTGCAATATCTGCACATTTCTACCTTATTGTCTAATGTTGAGAAAACTGTGCAAAGATATCTTAACAGTTAACAAGTTGCAAGTGGTTCAAATCTATAGCATATCCCCAGTTATTTGATTTTTCATTGACTTCTTAATTTCTGATCGATTCAAAATTTTGAATCAATTGCAAGTACATGTATTTATAAAGTGTCTAAAATTGGCAGATGTTCTCAGATTCCCAATCATTATTCCCCTCTCATCGTCTTTTGAAAAGTGGTAAATGAAAAAAAAAGATGATACAAGCAACTTGACATTTTGTCTACAATCGTATCATTCATTGTTCCAACTAAATAGAATACTTGTATCTTTGTAATTTTGTTTTCCTTTATTGATTTGCAGAATGTTCATAAAAAGCGTGATCAAGGAAATGCCAACCTGGACAGCGAATCGCCGCCTGCCCGTAAGATGCCCAGGCTACAACAGAACAACAGAGACAACGGCGGGTCGTAAGGTCCCGTTCCCATGCAAAGTCTCGATCTCGTCACCATAAACTCTGTCGCTATTTTGCATGCAAACAATCCAAACGATGAGAGGCTAGAACATTCCTGTACATGAAGACTCTTTTGTGTATCGCTCATTATCAGCTGTCTACCCTTGTTTTCACGGCCAATGTGAACGCGCTTGGCGTAGTTGTATGGGGATGGAACAGCTGAAGTGTTTGTGTTCTACATGCAGACCAATGACATTTGGGAGGATTCACACATGTTGCTTGCCAACGCAACCTGCCACAAAGAACACAAAGAGACTGCGTTCTGCTGCACAGGGTGGAATTCGCTTCAGTGGAATCCATAAAGATGCATTCTGTACATGTATGCCTTGCTATTAAATATGTTATTATATTTTCTTTTGCTTATATTACAAACAGTAATTGAAGATGAATATAAAAGTTTTTCTTTATAAAGTGAACCATTACACTAGAAGTGACTCAAGCCCTTGTCGGACACACATGCAACTTAGGGTAACCTTGAGTTCTGGTATGAATGAACTTGCATTTTCAACAGAAATTTGCTAATGTGTCAGAAATTGTTTGTCAGGCAATATACCGTATATACATGTAGTTGTTTGAGCCTGGAAAATATAAACAAACTCACAAATAAACCTGTTGGAAATCATATTCACTAAAAGAACAACTCGCATTCCCACATGATAATGCATTAACAAGGCTAAAACGTGCAAATTCAGAATTGACCTTTATGACCTTTGACCTTTGTATCCCAAAATCTAATCTGGGTCCCGTTGCATAAAACTTAGCATTAATGGTAACCCTGCTATCAATAGTAACTACCATGGTAACATCATCCAACAGCCAATCAAAATCAAGGTTTCCATGGGAGTTACCATTGATGGTTAAGTTACCGCTAATGGTAAGTTTATGCAACGGGGCCCAGATTGTCTTTTTATGGTGATACATTCTAGTACCAAGTTTGAAGTTCATACCTCAAATGGTTCTTGAGTTATTGCGAGAACGGGGTTAACACCTGAAATTTCAGAAATTGGCCGCTTTGACCTTTGACCTACATACCCCAAAATCTAATCAGATCGTTTACCTATACTGATACATACTAGCACCAAGTTCGTAGTTCATAGCTGATGTGGTTCTTGAGTTATCGCGAGAACGAGAAAGCGGGACGGACGGACAACCCAAAAACATAAGGCATAACAAGTTTGAATCCAACAGTGGGCTATTTAAGTCAAAGTGGAGTTTTACACGGAGACAATGAGTCTCTACAAAAGTCAAGAAGAAATGAATTTGCAGGAGTTTGAATTTCAAGCCATGGTTTAAACCTGCAAGGTGAGCTAAAATAAGCGTATAAGTATATATTGCTCGTTCATCGGACACAAGGCAACATACACCCCTGGAAAAAGTTATTAGACCAAGCTTCTGTAATAAGGGTACTATAATATGCAAACAAAATTATAAAAATGATTTGTCTTTGTATTTCATTGAATGAATACCAAATTCCAGCAATTATACTTCGCTTTTATGATACTTTATTTCCTTCTTACCACAAAAATATCACTATCAGTAACCATTCTTGGCCTGATAATTTTTTCCATGGCTGTACATAATATCGTCTGTTGAGAGCCACAAGGGCGTTAACTCTGTGTTAAATAGGCCAGTGTTAAAGTATATGAGTTAACGCCCTTCTGGCTCCAAACAGACGATATGCTTATGGAGGTTTAAACCATGGTTTAACGTAACAAAATTCCTCTCTGAATTAAGGCATAACAGTAATAAGCCTGATGGAGATCTATATATACTTGATGCTGAGTTTAAGCTAGATCTCTAGATTTTTTTATTTATTACCACAACTCGGGATTACCTTGTAATGTACTTTAATATATATATTAAAGTAGAATACAAGCCTTCATGTTTTAAATGTAATCACGAGTTGTGGTAATAAATAAAATTCTCAGAGAATTAAACTGTAGTGAAAGTTCAAAACTGAAAATAAATCATATGATCTCTCAAACTATTTCCGTAGAAAAAAAAAAGCAGAGTGCTTTATAAGTAAAGAAATAAAAGGAAATTGAGCTAGCACTGAGGCCTAGCAGACCCACCTATCTTGTGTAATGTGATATCTCAAGAGCCATTTGATCCATTAACTTCAAACTTGGAACTAGTATGCATCACCATAGTGAGACGAACTCATTAGATTTTTGTTCACGTAGGTCAAAGATGATAGGTCATAGAGGTCATTATACAGGTGTATGTGAAATTAATGGGTTTTTTTACCTTTGTTCTCACCATATCTATTTTGTATTCATGACTAGGAGGAGATAAAGTGATCAGACTTTTGGGTTATAAGGTGTAAGGTCAAATGTCAAAGAGGTCAATTAGCATGAAATTCGAAGCTTTTTATTCTGGTTATCACAATATTTCAAGAACAGTTTGAGCCATCAACTGAATTTAGGCATATAGGAGGAGCAGTCGCATTCATCTTGTTCAGTAGAATATGCAGGCATTTGGGTCTGTTGGTTCTGTGAATGTGGAATAATTGTTTTGTCACAGAATACTTGTATAGCATGATTAAACTTATCTTTAGGTCAAAAAACATTGTTCAAGTGATGCATTCTACAGTTTCTCTTTTAGAGCATTGCCTTGCTATTTGAGTCGTTTATAAGCTATTTGAGAAATGGGAATGAATATTTCAAATTGCATAACATTTCTTCCATCTGTCACTTGAATTACTTTCAGTATGTATTCTACATTTAATATGTAATTACAAGGTGAAAAAAGGAAAGGGTATTTTCGCAAACTATCCTGAAGCAGTTTGTATCAAGCAGAAAATGTATTAGCAGATATTTTGTTTTCTTCACTGGAACTTCACAGCTGAACCATCATCATCAAACATGGTATATTTTGTATTATTTACCACATGTTTAAATTCTAGGCCTCTGATTGGTCAAATTTGCTGTCATGAAATTCACTGCGGACTGCCGGGCGGTACCGTGAAAAATATTGACCGGGCATAGTTCTGCTCGCGCGTACAATGCAATACAATGCGCGTACATTGCAATGCAATGCGCGCTTAGCTATGGAAATTTAGATACACAGGCGCGCGGCCGGCACCATACATGTACACCGAACAAAATTTCGAAAGAACGATCGATGAGAATTACTTTACGGTACCGTATTTCATCTGTCTTTGAAATGAATTTCTGAGCTAAAGAAGGATGCGGTATATAAAACAAATGTTGACTGTTCTTTTTCGCATCACGGTTAAAACCATGGCCCTCGGTGATCTTGCAACTGTGCTATGCCCCTCGGCTGTTGTCTTGGGGCATAGCACAGTTGCGAGCTCACCTCGGGCCATAGTTTTCATCGTGCCCCTCAAAGCAGTCAACATTTGTATAGTGTATTATAGAGTTTGACTTTTGTTGTCTGATTTCAGTCATAGTGATTGATTACCTGAGCTAATTTTTCTTGAATTGCTTTCTCGCAAATGAGTTTTATTCTTTATTGTTTTATAGTTCAATTATTTATTCATTTTTTTTTTCTTTGTTGAGAAAATCACATATTGTTTCATTTACATATATCTTTAGAAAAAAAATCCTGTGATTAAAGATCACATTCCCCTCGATCCCCTCGATCTCCTTGAGCATTTAATCATTCATGAGTTTGGGTGCACTTCTTACCTGACCACTCCATCTGTAAGTGTTTTAAAGGGGAAGTTTTGTCCAGAATTACTTGGGTTTTAATTGAAGCGGAAAAATCAGACCTACATATAATAATATTGATGATGATAATATATTTAGGAGTGCTAGAAACAGGAAGTACCATAGCGCTAACAAAATTACAAATTTGTTGTTTACTCAAAAAAGTAAGAGATTACATTACAACATTATATTACTGGGGAAAGAGTTATGTTTTTAGGGATCTTTTGAAAGTGGCAAGACAAGTTGTTTCTCTGATGCAGAGTGGAATATTGTTCCATGTTTTTGAGGCAGCTACTGAGAAACATTTTTCAGTTGATGAGAGTCTGGATTTGGGAATAACAAGCTTGCATATCAACAAAAGTTTGAGGAAAATCGGACAACTAATAAGAAATTTCTGAATTTTTTATTACATGAAAAACAAGGGAAAACAATGAAATTAATATTGATTATACAAATTCTCAAGTTTTGTCCCAAGAATATGATTTTCAAATAACTTGAAGCTACTTATATTAATAGGAAAAAGGTTATTTCACGTATAAACCTTTACAATATATTTCACGAACTCCAAAATATTGAGATTGTTTTCAAAATATTACATTTTCATAATCACATACTTTTTTATGTATATTGTATATTTTCATGATTTTTACAGAAAATTATTTACTCTGTATTAGTGTATACATGCAAAAACATATTACTATAAATATAATTCATTTCAAGTAATGAGGAAATCATATTTTTGGACGAAAACTTAAAATTTGTATTTTATGAATATAAAATAAATAATTGGTGAGATGTGACCCAATGACTTCACAAACGCATGAATGAGTTGCCAATTTGACTAGTGATTTTTATTGTTTCCCTAGTTTTTCATGGCACTAAAAAAATCATAACTTTCTTATTATTTGTCTGATTTTTCAGGGTAACCTCACTAGTCATAAGGACCGCTGTTCAATAGACCACTTTACACTTATTCACGAAGACCGCTATCCATAACGCATGATTAAATGAATAATGGTTTTCTATGAATAGCGGTCCTTATGAATAGCGAGCGGACCCCAATTTTTCTGTTTCTATCAAAACCAAGTAATTAGTGGACCAGACTTCCTGTTTAATAAATTAAGCCTGAGATGAGTGTGGAAAGATTTGTGTTTATATATGGTACATGTATCTAGTGGGTTAAATCTTGAAAATAACAGGTGAGCAAACCTGCATAGTATACAGGGATGCAGGGTAAGGTACTTCTTAAATTATTTATATTACATGTATATCCTTAAATATATATATCTATCCTTATCCTTTATGGAAACATAATGAGCTGTGAAACACTGGGCAACAAGTCAATATTGTCTGCATGTAGAGTTCAATATTTCCTGTAGTGGGTGAATAAAGACATCAAGTATTATTTTGCTACATGTATTCTAATGTCAGATGAAATGTCTATTTTCAAATCCTGTATGTTGGCACTAATGACTATCATTAATACATTTTCATTGTGTATGTTAAGATCACAGATGCAGAGCCACCAATTAACAGATATTTTGCATACTTTTTCTATATAATGTCAAATTAATTAAGATCACATTACAAATCCTGCTTCAAACTTATTTTCTTGATTATTTTGATTCATACAAATCTGCTTAAATATATATTTTTCATAATCACTTTTGATATAGAATGCATCTGGGGCAGTCTTTTGTGAAAGATGCTTATATTAAACCTTATTAGATTGGGGGATGTCATTTAACTCCCATTTCAATTCTCACTTATTTCATCATTTTATGACTTTCTTATGTATTCTATTGTTCCATAATTTTTATTCAATTTTTTTACAAGTTGTGCTATTTGAGGCTGTCATGACCATAAGTTAGGAAAAATAATTAATTTATAAAGAAATTAAAGATTCATTACTTTGTGTGACTCTGTTGTGGCATTTGGCTAGTGGCAATGTTGTCATGGCCTGATGGAGGGGGCACCTGTAGATGCATTCGTCTTGGGGGGTGAAAATGTATGGTGTGATCTTCATGTATGGGAGCATCATGCATCTATTTAGTGGGTAAGGCCATTTAAGTGTAGTTAGTAGTATGGAATGTATGCATGTAAAATGCATGAGTTATCACATTCAATAGCCCCTCATTGTAAAGAAAAAAATTATCCTTCTTCATGACATCTTGCTTGTACGTCTTGTTATATGATTTATTTAAAATGAAAAGAAAGCATACTGAACTTTGTTGAAATCATCATTTACTTTATGTGGATATCAATAAAATTTCTGCATTTATATTATGAATATGCCTTTATTTGCCATCATTTTGTTACGTTTTTATCTTAATTTGCTGTTGTGAAACCTTACTTCCATTTTTTATAATTATGTGTAACATGAATTTGGGACGGGGGTCATCCGAGTAAATGGCAGGTCGTGGATGTCAGCAAGAAAATTATTAACTTGATTTGTGCTGGGGAGTCAGGGTGATGGATGTTCCTTTAATCCATCTCTTCTTAATTTGTTTCATGAATATTTTTATTCAGTTATTCATTGTAGTGTCATCAGTAATAGCAAATATACGGTGAATCATAGCTATATGATTGTTACACGGACAAAGAAGCATCAGTCAATATCAACCGTCTTAAGAGATCTGCATTGGTTACCCATTAGGTCTCGTATCCAGTTCAAGATACTTTTAATTTTGTATTTTTGTTTTTATTGAAAACAAAACAAACTTAACTACATAATATATTTACAATACATGTTATATCAAAAGGTATGCGTGAATACAGAAAAATACAAAACAACACAGCACAGCACAACACTACACATCACAACATAATGCCAATGCCCCAACTCTTTAAAATAGTGAAGCCTCGTCTTAATGAACATCAAGGATATAGAGAGACAACTATAAGGAATATTTAACTGAAGCTTATGTCATCAAAGTGAGGCTCCACTAATTACTAAACAGGGAAGAAAACCGTAATTACCAGATAAGATGTTTACATGTTCTTGACAATAAGGGGGAGGGGATAAATTTCTACAAAAATGAAAGAGACCATTTCTTAAAATGGGAGTTCAATTTACCTTTCTTTTCTGCTATTCTGTATTCAATTTTTTGTTTTAATTTTACAAAAGAAAGGAAACTATGAAAATCTAATTCTACCTCCTGATATTTACAGCGAATAATATAAAACTTGAGGCACAGGAATAAGAAACTAATACATAAATCATGTTTTCCTCCAATATCGATACCAAATATATAAGCAAAGTCAGTGTACAGTGTTGTCTCCTTTGTCATTTGATCAATATATTCAGAAAGTTTTTTCCACATTGGAGCAACTACTGTGCAATTACAAAAGATATGGATCAAAGTTTCAGGAAGCTCCTGACAAAAATAGCACAATGGACTGTCTCTTCTTCCAATTTTATACAAAAATGAGTTCAAGGCTATGGCATTATGAAAAACTTTAAAATAAAAGGACCTTAACTGAGTTTCTATAGTACACTTAAAATTATTTTTATGTATAGAAGACCATTCAATTTCATTTCTGTCCAACCCAAGCCAATCTTCCCACTTATTACCAACTTTGACATGTGTGGAATGATCTTTGTTGCGGAATACAGAATAAGCATACTTGCATGGTGCTTTCACTTTCCCAAGCAACTCTGAAACAATCCTATCAAAAATATTTTCGTCAACATCTTGGTGATCAATAAACCAATCTAAATATATAGCATTCATCAGGGAATCATACTTGCGACGGTCAGTTATAGGAATATCAAATTCTATTACCAGGTCTTCAAAGGTTTTCACCATATTACAACCTCCATACAAATGAGAGACATATACAATCCCTCTTTCATACCAAGCATGATAATAAAATAAGGTCTATGCCTTAAGCTCACATTCTTGTTATACCAAATATAGTCCTGATTGTGGTAACTATGTAAATTCAATTCTTTCGTAACTAAAGATCTATATTCGTACCAGACTTTCAAAGTTTCAATCAATTGACAATTTTTCAATTTCTTCAGTACACTCAGAGGAGCTTCTGCTTTCCAAAGTAAATCTGGGTCATTATGAAACAATCTACACATTTCTATTTCTATACATTTCCAAGTACTCACATAGTTATCATTCAAAATATTTTTTACCCAAACCATTTTCTGTGATTTTGCAAAAGTGCTTGGATCAATCATTTTAAGGCCACTTTCTTCATACAAATTACAGAGTAAGACTCTTTTCACCCTATCATTACCATTATTCCAGATAAATTTATAAATCAACCTGTTCAGCTTTTTGAAAAAGGATTTAGGGACATCTATACATAAGACTGAGAACAAATACAATAGCTGGGGCAATAAAAGAGATTTAACAACTGCTATCTTTCCAATTAAAGATAAACTCCTCTGTCTCAGTTCAAGATACTTTTATTAACATATCAACGTTTACAACAGCTAGCTCCATCTTATCTTAGTGAATTGTTAACTCCATATACCCGGTAAAACCAGAAAGAATGCTACGTTCCAGTGCCAAGTCTCTGCTTTGTGTTCCACAAACCATGACAAAGTTATACGGGGAAAGGTCTTTCTCATACGCAGCCACTTTTTTGTGGAACAAATTGCCAGAACAACTCAAAATTATAGGAACCTATGACACCTTCATCAGTACCTTGAAAACGTTTTTTTTACCACTTATGAGTAGTCAGAAACATGAACCCAGTGCATTTTTCCTTTTCTTGTACAAACTTCTCGTTTTCTATTCTTAAAGTGCATAGAGACATGCAATTTTGCCTTTGTGTTATGCGCTATATAAAAATGTTTAACTATTATTATTATTATTATTATTATATCTTTATTTTTTAGCTATATAGCGATTAAAAATTTTAAATCATTTCTGATTCCCGTGCTTGAAGTATCTTCAGGATTCATTTTGATATAGGAATGACGTTTAATTTTGCTCAAGGTCTGTTGCTCTTCATATGTTAGAAGATTCCTTCCTTCAACTTCCCCTTCTCTTCCCCTTCTCTTCCAAACCTATGCTGGACAACACAGTTTGTGAGGTCGCCTTGTATTAGACGGAGCAGAAACTTTCTGAGAGAATATCTGTAACTAGTGAGATTCAGGGGCGTCGCTAGAACATTTTGAATTGGAGGGGGAATTGTAGTACCCATTTGCAAAAAATGCTGCACCCTAATCCCCCCCCCCCCCCCAATAATAATAAAAGAAAATCACAGATGTAGATAATTATCTTGGTCATACAGGGCCATTTTCACAAGAGCGGGCTGACGCACTTTGCCCGAATGTAAATTTTTCAATTTCTAAATTTTTGCGAGCGAGCAAATTAAAAAAAAAAATCGTAGTGAAAATCTGCAGAACTTACATACATACATGCAATTATCTGGGAAGCTAGCTGCCCAAATATGTGGATATTCTGGCACCTCACCTCGCTGCCCGAATATGAAGTGGTGGTTGCCCGAATATCGGAATTTTGAAAATCCTCGGGGAGGGGGCTGCAGCCCATTGTCGAAGGGGACGCCTTATGCCCGAATATAAACGTTTCCATTTCTATTTTGTTTTCAAACTTTTCATAGAGAAAATATACAGAAGTTACATAATTATCTGGGAACCTCGCTGCCCAAATATGTGGATATTCTGTCACCTCACCTCGTTGCCCGTATAGGTATATGAAGTGGTGGATGCCCGAATATCGGAACTTTGAAACTCCTCGGGGGGGGGGGGGGGGGGGCTGCAGCCTATTGCCAAGGGGGACGCCTTTTGCCCAAATATTATCAGTGTTTTGCAAGCGAGCGAAGCGAGTGAACAAAAAATTGGCCAGCTTTTCCTTATTTCTTTCCTTCCTTTCTTTCTGTTTTTGTTTTCCTTTCTTTTACCTTTCTTTTCTTTATTTCTTCTCCTTTCTCTTTTCTCCTTTTCCTTTTCCCTCCCTCCCTTTTTTTTTTGCCGACGGAGGTGGCGCGTTTGCCGACAGAAATTTTGAATGGGTGACACCCACTCCTCCCCCTCCCCCCCCCCCCCCCCCCCCCCTCCTCTAGCGACGTGAGATTTGATGATCAATTTTTAAAAGACATTAAATCATTTCGTTACTTTACTGAAAAATCAGTATTTGTGGCGGGAATGGAAATTTAATGAGGGGGAGGGGCTTGGACAATTTGCCCCTTGCCCACCTTCAAAATAATACACTGGTGGATAAAGATATATAATCATACGACCGCTGGTCTTGCTTGACCGACGGTCAACATGGGTCCATGCAGTGAGGACATCACGTGAAACTGACATAATCCTAACGAAAAATTATTTCAGGCAAAATGTCCAATAAACTTGTTAACAGGTGATACTCTTTCCAATACAAGTATGGCCTCAATATCATTTTGAATAAACAGAAGTTAATCACTCCTATCTATGCTAATTACACCGAAACCCAAACTTTATATGACCGATTAGTTTCACGATATGCTGATAACCAATACACAACAGGTGGTTTGGAGCTCAAAACATCTTACTATGATTCGAACGATAATGTAACGTAAGAGAAATATTGTCTGCAAACTGCATGCAAACCAAAGGTTGGTATGCTCCCGCCATGCATATTCAAGGATTATTTCGTATACTTCTATCAACTCAAGAAGACAAACTAGATATACTGAGGAACTAATTGACTAAAAAAATAATAATTTCCCCTTAAAAAAGGGAAAAACTTAAATATACTGCATGGTTTAGAGGGGATAAGCGGAAAGATGGAGAATTATTCCTGGAATTATCGAGGTGGTATTTCAGTCGAAACGAGAAGTGACATTTTGAAATTCTAGACATCTGCACTTCAGGATACTGGGACATAAATTTAATACTTTTAAAACATTTAAAGGGAGTGGCAAATCGTAATCCATGGGCCTGACCAGTTGGCCTGACTCGGGGAAATTCGGATACAATCAGGTCCAATCGTGCGCTACCGAAGGAATGTTATTGCCGGATTCCTCGCGCGATCGTTAACTCGAATCCCTCCATACGCAACCGACCAATGAGATTTAAATACTGGAATAAAGAACGCGCGATCTTGTTTACTCAAATTTGGGTCAATGTGCGAACTTTTATTCGCTGCGCCCGATAAATTGAAGTCGCTTTGAACTTTGATCCAGAGAAAGGAGCAGCCAACTGTAAAAGCGCCCATAGATTGCGACTTGTCGCTCCCTTTAACTGTTTGCTGAAATACAAAAAGTCTCTTTTTTAAGGGCAGTACGGTATGGATATGGACAACAGATTAATTGTGGGCGACCATACGACGTCGATTTCGGCACCCGTCACGGCAATGCATCCAGAAAGCCACTCGGGTTTCAACTCCACCACCGACGTCAACGTACCTTTCATTGAGCTCTTCGACTTCTACTTCTTCCTCCCGATCGCCGTGGTCGGAATACCCTGTAACGTGGTCGTCATCGGCTTCATTGCCTTCGTGCCTTCTCTGCGGACCATCATCAACCAACTCAAGGCAAATCTTGCCCTGGCCGATGTCATCTACCTGACCGTCAACCCACATCATCAATGCTCTCGTGGTCAATGAACTCAACTGGTGGCAATGTCAAATTATCAGTTACATGCAGTATGTGAGTATAGGCCTACAGTTTGCGAACTTTTAGAAAATACGCTGTTGCAAACTATACTGATGGGCGCTTCGATCTTATCATGTCAGTGATATATGAAATGATTAAACTGAAAACTGCTTTTCTTCCCCTTCATATATGATTTGATAATCTGATAATAGAACCCTCTGTCCCCTCCGGATAAGCTGACAGTGTTTCACGGTCAGAGCATGATCTTTTGGGCGTGGCAAGCTGCCTAGAGCAATATAGAATTTGTTGTTGTTGTATTTTTAAAGGTATAGCCAATTAAACAGACATATTAAGAGGCATTGCCACACCAATAAGGAATAGTGAGTTCATATAGCTTATATTAATTCGAAGTCTTGTTTTCACATTATGTAATCTTCGCCTACTTTATAAAA